>CAJHZI010000421.1:0-480000 GCA_905160935.1 Enchytraeus crypticus | reverse complement strand
CCTGATTAGTAATTATAAAAAATACATTTTTTGAGATAAATAAACTTAAACTTCTATTGTTTCAATCTCAAACTTTATGACATCAAATCGCCCACCCTTCTAATTATCCATCTGTGCCAATAGTCGTTACTATAGAATAAGAGCTGGTAAAGCTAGGGTTAACGTCAGTTTCCTCACTCGATGTCAGTAACGGGCGAGCCCAGGATTTGAACCCCGCAAAAATGAACATAATGAATTAGTCAAATATCCAACATCTCAATTCTCATTTCGAATGCTTCTTTCTCTAAACTTTTTTATTTCCATTCTTCCCTCAATTACCTCTTTCAGCAAACCATTCCCTCTCTATGTATGACCCATCCAATTTTTCTTTCTGTTCCTTACGATATCCATCTATTGTCTACTTATGCCAACCATATTTAGCACTTCTGCCTTCGTAATTTTGGCAGTCCATTTGATCTTCTGCATTCATCTCCATAGCCGCATTTCAAATGCTTCCATTTTGCTTTTCCTTCATATTAATATCCATGCAAGACTTGCAATGGTATTTCTTGTAGGATAAGTGTGTGATCACATAGTTTTGTGGTTGTTCAGGCTGCATATGAATTAACTGCATTTCTTTCTCTAGACCGTACACAATGCGCAATATATACAGGCTGCTAATATATGCAATGTTAAATGTTTTTAGTAATAGACCCTGTTGAATTTAACGTATAATTAATCATATGACAGTGCTGTCAGGGACGTATCAGACGTAATTACATGGCTATTTGAAGCCAGACTAACCATAGTACTAAATCAATCAATCAATAAGAATTTAACATCAGTTTCCTCGCAACATGGCAATGTAAGGGACGTCTCAAGCAGACTCTGCCTCAACAGACGTCAGCGCACCGAATGATGACGAGTGAGTCATTAAGACCACAAGATATTTTTTAAAGCAAGATCAAAACAGTGCAAGTCCAATATCCTAGGCAAGAGTGTTAGAATACTGATCTATGACGGAAAGAGAAGGTTTTTAACCTGCAGGAAAGTGCTAAAACGATTATATTATTAATAACATTTTACTGGTGGAGCGAAGAATATTTTCACTGGTGGAGCGAAAACTACCAAAGGTTTTACATATTGATAACAAGGCAGAATGATAGGATGGAATTTATAACAGCATTTTAAAATATTGCTGGTAAATGGAGCCATACGGACTACTGCGCATTAAATGAAGTATTATTGTTAAAAGAATTAGTAAATTTCAGTTTTACAGAAGAGCAGTTTTCAAAATCATCAGTCGGGTGTCAGAAAATTCTTCAAAGATAGAATTTTTAAAATAATATTTACATAATAGTACAGGTAAGCAGCTAGATAGAGTGTATTTCGCTCTTACTGATGACCGTTTATTTGTATCTTGATTGATCTACTTACCCATGTTTGTGTGTTGATTCATGATACAAAGTAATAAACACAGTTCTCTCTCTAATCAATGCGCACCCTGTGGCCCATATTACTGACCATACCTAATGAACATTTCAAACTTTGCATTTGATCACAACTTATGTTCCCTGAAGAGCTTGGAAAGAGTGTAAGGAGAGAGGGAGCTAACACTCCGTCCAGTTTCATTAATAATAAATAAATAGTAATAATTCATAATAACATTTTTAGTAGTAATAGCCATATACTTTATTACTCATAAAATTTTTATGAAATCCCTAAAGGCCCTATAATTTGTCGACCGTCAAGAAAGTTTTGATCCTTCCTGGCAGTTGAATACTTGTGACATGCACATTTACCGACACTAGCTGGAGCCAGTGGCGATCTCGGTAAGAAATTCGACAGCGGATCAGAATGCACGGGGTTCTCCTGGGGCGAGCCTAGGATTTCTGGGCTCGCCCTTCACGACATCGCTTACGAGTTAGGAAACTGACGTTAAGATTAGCTTTACTAACTTTTAAGGAAATCGCGAATACTTGGCAAGAAAAGATCGCAGCTAAATCTACTGTAAAATGTTTGATTTCTGCGCTCGGCGACTGATATTTGTGAAAATAATTGGTGTAATATCTAATTGTTAGCTCTGATTTGTTATTATAGACTACAGGCACGTCGATAAATTCAACCAGTGCTGCTGGTCACGAATCAGAGTCTACTGAAGAAGACTGCGGCAGCAAGCAGCCCACATCAGGTCATGAAGAATCCCAGTCCACCCAGGCTGGGCTGATGAAGTCACCCACGGTGCAGGGAAGCGAGAATATTACAAAAATTGTGGAGGTAGCTCCATCTGATGCTGACAAAATAAACTCATCTTCAACTGATTAACCATAGACTGGCGTCATGAGTAATAAAATGCTTAACTTAAACTGATAAAGCAGAAGTTGCTATTTAATGAACAGAGATCATAACAGAAGTGGAAGTAATGTATATTTTGATTAGTTTAGCTACTTGAGATAATGCGGGAACTGATACGGCTTGCACATTGTAGAAGTCTAGTTTCACAGAAATGTGGTGCAACGTTGTTTGTTAAGGCTATATATATTGGATCTTAAAGCATTTCTTTAATCTCAAACGTTTGAAAGGCAAAGAGTCTGGAGCTGTTCCTGAATTATAAATGCTGTATGCATGCGAATGCTGGAGTTTACATTTAATGTTTTATGACTGGGTAACAAATTGTTACGAGCAGCAAGCTACAATCTGTTGTTCGCCAGAAGTCACTAGACCAATGCGAGATGATGTAGTTTTGAAGTGCATGGCATGTTTTGTGTTGGCACGTTTGTACACATAAAGTTATAAACAGCGACATTGTATCAACGACATATATTTTTAACAAACAATATGATACTGTTATCACATATTGTTTCATTGATAGAATTATTGCATCGACGGATTTCTCTTCGATCAAACTGAGTGTGCAAGAAGTCAAGAAGACATTTGCAGACCTTGAATTTTGTTTGCCCTATTTGATCAGTGTTTGTAGGCTAAGCTTAATGCTTATTAAATGACTACATGTTCCTTCCATATCAACCTGTGACACCAGCGTATCAGAAGGTCCTCGTTCTTAAGACATATTACTCTAAAGACAGGAATTAAACCAATAAGAACCCAGTTTGGGCATGGATATAGGATAGGTCTAATACTTTTCCAGTAAAAATATGAAACCCCTTACAGGCAGTTCAGAGCCCAAGCGTGGTGGCAATACTCTAGACTAGAGCAAGAACGACTAAAATTATACAAATTATGAACGTTACGCCTCGTTAAACTTCGATGTAATTTTCATCATGGATACCCTTAAAGCTACATGAATGTCGGATAAAATTGTGGTCAATTTTATAAGAAAAAAATTATACTTTTATCATGGTTGTTTTAGACTCAAGGAGTAGTTATTCTTATTCCATAGTAAAGTTTGATATATATCTCTCTCAGTGCCTACTGGCAGGTCCATGGTATAAAACGCTACTACTCTTCTTTGTCTACCGATTTCCTCTTCATATCCACACATGAGTGAATCTTTAGATTAATCTAAAACATATTCCTAATCTCGATCTGCTTCTGCTCCTCCTTCCGTCCATTCTACCTTCTATCATCTCTTTTAGTAAATTTTCCACCCTTAGAATATGTTCTTCCCAGATTATCTTTATATTTCTTATTGCATTTATCAACTGTCTGTATGTACCTACTCTCACCAGAACTACTTGTACTATTTTGAGTCTAGCGAATCTTCTCCGTATCCATATTTTCAAGAATTCAACTTTCCTGATATATTCCTGCTATAAGGTAGGCCTACTTGTTCCGCATCCATATAATAGCTTAATATCCATACCAAGGTTTTCACTATAGCCTATCTTTATCTTTATGGTTTTCTCTTTGTTAAAACTTTGGCATATACAACGCAATTTTTAGATAAATTAAAAAATAAATTGCACTTTAAATTCAACAGATTCCTTACAGGCGACTGAGAGTAGGAATTTCATGCAAACATCTCCAGCCATGGATTCAATTTATCTCTAACCATTGTTAGGAATAATATATTCCATAATATTCACGTTTGTTAGAGAGAATGAAAGCAGACTAAAATTCCGATTTCATTTTCCCGAAAAAGCATTAAAATAAATAAAACATCAATAGAATTAATTAATTAATTGAAAGAGTTAAATTATTGGATATGAGCAAAATGTCAAAATAGCTTATTGTGTAAGTACATTAGGTAACGTCGTGAAATTTTAAATTGGATTAGCTGCCCCTGGGATTAATTACCGATGAAGCTGATTAGAAAGTAAAAGCTCAGGCATTCACAGGACTGGTAACATGGATAATTGACAGTATTGTCTAATACCTAAATAAGTGGCACTTACGTGATAGATATCAACGCAGATGATCAATTCACTATAATGTATATAAACAACTCAATCCATTTATTAGGCACACAATTAAGTTGAGCCTCTCACAATGGATATATTTTGACTAGTTCGATTGGACCGTTCTTCAGTGTCACGATCACAGTACGAGTTCAATAATCCCCATCTTTGAGTTCACTCACCTCCACCCATTAGTTCACTCATATCCACCCATGAGTTCACTCATATCCACCCATGAGTTCACTCACCTCCACCCATGAGTTCACTCATCTCCACCCATGAGTTCACTCATCTCCACCCATGAGTTCACTCATATCCACCCATGAGTTCACTCACCTCCACCCATGAGTTCACTCATCTCCACCCATGAGTTCACTCATATCCACCCATGAGTTCACTCACCTCCACCCATGAGTTCACTCATATCCACTCGTAAGTTCACTCATCTCCACAAATCTTGAGTTAAATCATCTCAGCTATGAACATTTGCTGCGGCATGCCATTGTAATTGAAATCTGGTACCGAAACGAAACGTCTTGTTAATCCTCGTGAATAATTGTTTTAAATCAAAAGAAATGTGATTTTCCACATTCCGAAGCATTCTGTAGATTACGAAAAGAATTATTAACATTTAGCCGATGTATAGCGACTTCAAGGCAACGTGTGTGGAGGGGGTTCGAATGGATGGGGGGTGACACGGCATTGATTGCGGTTAATGTCAGGAAAGATTTACATACATACCACACATCTCTCGCTTTCCTCTGCGACCTCTACAAAAACAGCAAACCGTTCTCTCCTGCTCGCAAATCATGGATCTCATCGTTTCTATGTTCTCGCGAGTTTCGTGCGGTGAATAATTAATGCCGGAATATATGGAGCACCCAAATCTATGGGAGCACCAGGTACCGATAAATAATCTCCAAGAATCGATTCAGTAGAATAATTACTATAATAATTTCTTCTAACCGTTTAGTATTGCGATTTTAAGACTTGTTTTAATAAAGCCGTTTCATTTTTAATAATGTGGAATAACGAAATATAAAACGAAATACGAAAGATCATTGCGTATCATTCGTATCATTATAGCATATATAGATCTGTATCTTCTACACCCGTATCGCGCCAGCTATCTTCCAGAATATAAGATAGAAATCCAATAGTCACTGTAGATATAGGGGTGGCCCGGTTGGGTGTGTGGATTGGTTGGTGTGGGTGGGGTAAGGTCACGTCAGCACAACTATTTGAATCTGTGAACTGTAACTGGTTAAGATAGTTTGTTGTGTGATACTGGTAATAAACACTGTATATAGCATAACAGATAAGACATCATGTCCAGAGAACAAAAACAAGAGTAGTATCTAAACTTATAGAGATAAATATAATGATGGAGTTAAAGCCAACATAGCAACAAGCTTTTTCCCAGGTTCTGAACTCGCTTCTAACGAAAAACGAAGGAATCTACTGTACATTCCTCACGTAAATGCTGGTGACTGCAGTCAGTCGGAAGCAAGCAATGGATCATTTTTGGACCTCTTTAAAGTAATTAATTTGGCACATTAACTTCAATAAGTCTAAGATAAAATCAAATATTTGCTTATCTACAATTGATGAACCGTTAACAAGACGTATCGTCATACTTTTCTACTCTAATATAAGCTAACTTTACATAGCGCTTTTGTAAATTAAACATTTTTATAATAAAATAAGAAATGAGTAATAATGATAATAATAAATATATCATAAATATATCTTAAAGCAATAAACTGATAATATTATCATCATCATCATCATTATTTTATCTTGAATCTCAGTTTAATTAGGGTAGGATATGAGTAGACCATTTTCCATTAGTTTTAGAAAAGTTTGTATCATGTTCTGGAATATAGAGACTCAACAACCAAATACCGTTTCTGACGGTGGTAAAAGCTGGTAAAGCTAATTTTAACGTCAGTTTCCTCACTCGAAAGCGATGTCAGTGACGGGCGAGCCCAGGATTTGAACCCCGCACATACTGGTTTAGATCATAGTGCTTCTTCGCCTTTTACAACACTTGCAGTCCACGGCTGGTCTATTCTTCAGCAACTCGGACACAATACGAGTAATAAATTAATAAAAAATAACTTCAGAAATATAGGTCATGAAATTGAGATTATGAGGTAAGTGAAAAGGAATGTCTGTAATGATTTTAAGTTATCGCCATCATCGTCTTCTTACATTGAATCCCAGTCTAACTAACTAAGGTAGAGATACGAATTATACTAATTAGTATTAAAAATACTAATGGATTCTTTTCCATTAGTTATAGAAATTTTGTAACGATTTTTGGAACCTAGGCGTTCTCCAACCGAGTGTCCTTTTTGACGTTGGTTTGAATTTTAATGCTTTTGCAGTCCACGTTTAGTCTGGTCTTTCAGCAATTAGGACACAACACGGCTGATTGATTTCAAGTTTTCTGATACACAAATTAATTTAACAAATTACTTACAGTGTGTGACATAAATTGCGCTGAAGTATTTCACAGACACACGTTTAGAGAGCAACGAAAGCACTGACATTGTTAAGAATAATCTTATTTGATAGATTGACTTCAGGCTCATTAATTATTAGAAAGGGAGTTACAACAGCTGCTTGTTGTGCACTTTTATCTGAGTTTGTGTCGAGAATGGATTGGAGTCATTAACCTGCTTACGATTACATTCAAACTGAAATTAGGCCTATAGAGAAAAGACATCAGATAGCGAGCGATAAAATGTACTATAAAAACCTGATCTTAAACCTTTATTTACGAAGCCCATTTGCTTTCATGAAATGATAGAATTTAGGAATCAAACCATCTAGTACTTTATCCAAAATATACTAGGCATAAAACTAGTTTGTAAACCAGTTTCGAGGAAGGACTGTATTTAAGAATTTTCGGATTATTTTCCTATATTTAATGTTGCAGGCATTAGAACAAAAATGAAAAATGCGATAAAGTCTCATTCATTACTATATTTTTTAGTTTAAACTAAAAATAAATTAAAATAAAGAAAGCGATTCACTTAGTTAACTCGCAATTCCTTAACTGTGCGCAATAATATTGACTCAATTTCAAATCGTATAGAGATTATGACTTCATTAAATTCTGAAATCCAATTCCTTTTATAATAAACGAAAGCTCACAAGACGATGTACATGTGAACTTGTGCTGCTTTTGTGCAGCACGACTGCTATATGATTGATCAAAACTATGATAAATTTTGAACGTCTCCAGAGAGTCGAAGGCAATTTTATTTCGGATTGGCCGCTAACACCATAGAGAAAGTCGTTAGAGATTCATGAAATACTTCCTCAAAGTGGAATTGTTAAAGTGTTATCGCTTCTGAATGTCAACAGTAACATAAACAACAACCTCTACCGGTTCTGTGTTAATGGCGGATCTGATCAGTTGGTTGCCAGACCCAGACAGCAGATCAATCGGAATTCGAGTTCAAATCCATCATCAACCCGTTACTGATATGCTTTCGTAACACTAAACTGAAATTAGATCTGGCTATGGCGTGCTGAATTAACCAGGTTTTTAACTATAGTCTGGATAGTTGCAGAATTTAGAACGACATTAAGTTCATTAGCCGTAAAACACTAAATTGCCTAAAACGGGGTTTGGCTGCTTAACAATGAAAAGAGAAAAGAAAATGATTCATATCTAAGATCTATGTTTAATTACATATAACTTAGTTTTAAAGCAGCAAACCATTATTGCTATAGTATTTATTGTATTAGAATTTGAAACAAAATCAGTTGATTTAAAACTTATTAAAACTTCCGACATATACAAAGCATTTGAGCAAGCGACTCCAGTCTGGCAGTCTACGGGTAATATGTGTGCAGCATTAAAAGCTTTGCTACTTATATTCCTTAAAATTGAGGAAAATGCTTAGAAATTAATTGTGAGAAATTGGTATTGTCCTTTTAAAGCTATTAGTTCTATTTGAAAGACTGCTCGAATCATTCAACGACTGAGGATTTATAGTTACCTCATAAATATTCAAAGTTCTATCAGTTTGACAATCTGAACGAATCAGTCCTGATATGGTAGAATTTTTATTTCTTTGTTTTGTTGATTTATCCGCTTTGTGTCCGGTTTGAAGAAGAATAGACCAACCGTGGACTGTGCTTTAATCTAAACGTGACGAAGTACTTAACCAAACCAACGTCAGAAAGCGCATTCGGTTGGTAAGCTCTTAGGCTCCAAAAATTGATACAAAATTTTATAATCCCGACTCTAGGCAAACTTGGATTAAGGGACGATGATGATGATCTATTGATTACATACTATACTCGCTCAATCTAACAATAGTAAATAGTGGATTGCTTGGTTTCTTGAAGGTTTGCTACACAAAACACTATCATCATCTTGTAACGAAATAAACAAAAAATCAGTTATATTATTGCTTTGTAAGCGATGAGAACAACAGAAATGCAACAAAACATTAAACAACGGCTTGAACGTCGCCAATACAAATCAGGCAACATATCGATTATCTTCCATCGATCCTCTGTGTTCAGCCACTGATGCCTGAAATTTCAAGTTATACAACCAGTGATTTGTCTGTACGATAGCATCGGTTAGTGATGTTCAGTCATGTAGAAACGAGAAGCATCGAGACCTGAGTGCACTGGCGTGTTTGGTTAACAATGCTTCACAAAACCAACATTGATAATTTGATAGAGATATTGGACACATAGTAATATCGTCGATAGAGATGTCAGTACTTCTTCAAAAAGTATTGTACATCATAAATACGGTCTTACATGTGTACGCAAGATTTGTTTATTGACTGCATTTATTTATTTATTTAGATCACCAAAAAGGGTCATTCAACCCTGTACAGTTCACAAGCAATGCAAACAAACAAGTAAATGCAATAAGTGAGCACAATTTAAATGTGAACCATGGTGATCTTAAAACGAAAATATAAAGTAGAAATTAAAGAATTGAAGTAAAGAAATTCAAAATAAAGAAAATTAATGACAATAGGTAGGCATAATTATACATTTAAGATCAGTATCATTAATAACTATTTAATAAGTACTGACGAAGATTAATATTGAAACAGTTAACGGAACGAGATGATCGTAAATTAGGTGGAAGGGATAGCCAGTATCTAGGGCCTTGTACAGCGATATACTTTCGCGACAGAGGGATCTGAACGATGGTATAGTAAATTCCGAAACTTGTCGAAATTTATAAGCAGAATTTACAACACTATTTAATAGCATAGCAATGAATAGTTGTAACATGAAGGCATATCATTATGAATAAGTTTATACAGAAATACGCAACAGCAATGTTTATGAATATCACTTAACTTTAAAATTTCAAGTTCTTTAAATATATTGTTCGCACGACTACGAAACTCTGCATGTTTAATTATTCTAATTGCTCGTTTTTGGAGTACTATCAATTCGTTGAGCATGGTTTTAGAAGCGTTCCCCCAAACAATTAATTAGAATAAATTAGATGTGGATATATTAGACTGTAGTATAAATTTAACATACAATGTTTAGGTAACTTAGTTTTAACCCGATGGAGTAATCCAATGGATTTGGCTAATTTTTGTGCAGTATAAGAAATACAATATTGCCATGATAATTTTTCATCCAGAATCACTCCCAAAAATTTAGTCTTATCTATTCTAGAAATGTTGATATCATCTATGTATATATGAAAATTTTCAGAATTATTGTTATATTTGTATTTATACCCAAATAGCATGTAATTGATTTTTTGTATATTTAGGGATAATCTATTCGCTTTAAACCAGTCAGAGAGTGTTAGGAGTTCAGTATTAGTTGAATTCATTAGTTTAAAAAAAACAGGGTTTGTGCAGATAATATTTGTATAATCTGCAAATAATATGAAGGTAAAAATTTTACTAATCTCGGATATATCATTGACATAAATCAGAAACAACAAAGGTCACACTATTGAACCTTGTGGGACACCGCATTGAATAGTTCTATAATTTGATTCTGAATTATTATATACCACATATTGCTGTCTATTGGTTAAGTAACTTTTAAGAAGTGTATTAAATACTCCTTAAATAAATAAATAAAACCATACATTTCTAGTTTTTTAAGTAATATTTCATGGTTTAAAGTGTCAAAAGCTTTTGAGAGATCAATGAAAATACCCAAACAAAATTCTTTATTGTCAATAGCTTTAGACACCCTATCATGCATGTTTAATAGGGCCATATATGTAGAGTGCTTTTTCTTAAATCCATATTGGGCTGAATTAATGATTTTGTGATGGTCAATAAAAGAGAGCATTGCATTTTATTGGCAATAATTTTCTCAAATATTTTAGAGAAGCAAGTTAAAAGACTGATTGGTCTATAATTTGAAATTTCGTTACAAGGACCTGACTTATGAATCGGACATACTTTGGCAATTTTCATTTTACTCATTGCTTATTAATGGGTTTGAATCCCAGCCGTGATGATCTGAGAGTAAAATCTCGGACAATCATTGGACTGGCTTCACGGAAAATGGTCCAAATTGCCTAAGGGTTTAAACATGTGGTAATAAAGTGATAGATATCAACATAGTTGATCAGTTCACTATAATGTGTGTTTGCTGTACTTATTTCTCATTAATACTTTGCCGATAAAAATTAAAAGCAGTGATACCGTTTATACAACTATTTCTACTCGCACTTCTCTTGTCCTCACCAGCCTAACGGTAACAACTACGCACTTATCCTGTCTTCACCAGGATAATGGTAACAACTACGCACTTCTCCAGTCCCCACCAGTCTAATGGTAACAACTACGCACTTCTCCAGTCCCCACCAGTCTAATAATAACAACTACGCACTTCTCCAGACCTCACCAGTGTAGAGGTAACAACTACGCACTCCTCCTGTCCTCATCAGTCTAATGGTAACAGCTACGCACTTATCCTGTCCCCACCAGTCTAATAATAACAACTACGCACTTCTCCAGACCCCACCAGTGTAGAGGTAACAACTACGCACTTCTCCAGTCCTCACCAGTCTAATGGTAACAACTACGCACTTATCCTGTCCCCACCAGTGTAGAGGTAACAACTACGCACTTCTCCTGTCCTCACCAGTCTAATGGTAACAATTACGCACTTATCCTGTCCTCACCAGTCTAATGGTAACAACTACGCACTTATCCTGTCCCCACCAGTCTAATGGTAACAACTACGCACTAGTCCAGTCCCCACCAGCCTAATGGCAACAACTACACACTTCTCCAGTCCTCACCAGTCTAATGGTAACAACTACGCACTTAACCTGTCCTCACCAGTCTAATGGTAACAACTACGCACTTATCCTGTCCCCACCAGTGTAGAGGTAACAACTACGCACTTATTCTGTCCTCACCAGTCTAACAATAACAACTACGCACTTTTCCAGACCTCACCAGTGTAGAGGTAACAACTACGCATTTCTCCAGTCCTCACCAGTCTAATGGTAACAACTACGCACTTCTCCTGTCCTCACCAGTGTAGAGGTAATAACTACGCACTTATCCTGTCCCCACCAGTCTAATGGTAACAACTACGCACTAGTCCAGTCCCCACCAGCCTAATGGCAACAACTACGCACTTCTCCAGTCCTCACCAGTGTAATGGTAACAACTACGCACTTAACCTGTCCTCACCAGTCTAATGGTAACAACTACGCACTTATCCTGTCCCCACCAGTGTAGAGGTAACAACTACGCACTTATTCTGTCCTCACCAGTCTAACAATAACAACTACGCACTTTTCCAGACCTCACCAGTGTAGAGGTAACAACTACGCATTTCTCCAGTCCTCACCAGTCTAATGGTAACAACTACGCACTTCTCCTGTCCTCACCAGTGTAGAGGTAATAACTACGCACTTATCCTGTCCTCACCAGTCTAATGGGGACATTTAGGACTCCATATTAAGAGTACGTATTAACATTTAAGTATAATGTTAAATTTTAAGGTCACTAATAATGGTTGCTAACTTTTATTGAACAATATCGACTGATACTGATACGAGTGACACTAATCCAATTAAGGCGAGCCAGGCTTGATTAAAATACAAGTAACTCTGCAATGCAACAGGCTGGACTTGAGCTAAAGATCTTGAGCTTTTAAATTGATGGATTACTGAACATATTAGGTAGAGCTATCGTCACGTGATGTCGTTAATGATCAAGATAAACAAAACTGCGAGTAACAAACAGGAAGTCAACTTCAAATCCACTGGTAGCTTTTCTCGCAGCACGCATCGGCTAATATATGACTAAACTGTACATACAGTATGTCTAGGATCTGACAACAGTTACAGTACGCAATCATATTATACAATTACTCTTACAGATACTGATATGCAGTATACAGCTACACTTACAGTTACAGAATACAGTTCCAGTTCGCAATCAAATTATACAATTACTCTTACAGTTATAGTTACTGCTATACAGTTACACTTACAGTTACAGTTGCAGTATATAGTTAATGTATACAGTCATAGTTACAGATGCAGTTACAGGTATAGTTTTATCCAGTAAAGTATGACAAATTGACAATCTGTGTGACTTTTAAGTCTCTAACTACTATGCTATATAGCCGTTTCTCCTCAACTATACATTGGAATTATTAAAGCTAAGTCGATTTCTACTAAAAGGTTCACTAATAAGAATTATACTATATTTATTCAATTATTTATTTATTTCGTTTAGTACAGTAAAGTAGAACAGCAACGACATATAGGATAACATTTCAAAATCTGAGTAAACGTAAGGCGCTAGTCACTTATAGGGACAAAAAAGTAAATGTATAAAATCTTTACTATGTGATATAAATCTAATAAAATATATAAAATACGTAAATATAAAATACATCTCAAGGAGTTAAACGTGTTGAATATATAAAAGTTACTAAAAACACCATAGCACTCTAATTTAAAATAAGAAATTTAGATAAATTTTCAAAACTTAAATCGGACTTTAAAAACAGAACAGATTTAACACAAAGTCACTGACATTACCTTATAGCGAGGAGCCGGACGTTAAATTCTTATTGATTGATTGATTGATTGATTCTGATTGATTGATTTAAAGCCGATAAAAGCCTACTGATCGTTGGATTGACGCCAATCTAATGATGCCAGAATAAGCAGACAGCAGAGCAATATCTAAATAGCGAATGTCTCAATAGCGTAGCGGTAACGTCATGAAGTTCTTAGTGACAGATCCTGAGGTGAATTGAACCCCCACGGGTTCGAATCCCAGCCGTGCTGATCTGAGAGTAAAATCTCGGACAATCATTGGACTGGTTACACGGAAAATGGACTAACTTGACTAATGGTTTAAACATGTGGTATTAAAAAAAAAGATAAATATCAACATAATTGATTATTTCACTATAACGCGTGTTTACTTTTAATATTCTAATAAAGTGGCCATACATGATCAAATATATTGCTAAGAGTGGTAGAATATACAGTAGGTCTCGAAAGCCAAGACGAGTATACAAACATCACCCCTAGTATCGTCGCTAGTAACACTATTAGGAAAAGATATGGACTGCGCTTGACGTTCTGTACTACAGTTGAAAAATCTCTCCCTCTCTCTCTCTCCCTCTCTCTTCTTGCGCTGCCACTAGGCAACGGATTTTATCCTCTACTCAGCGTCACTGGGAATTGAATCCACGACCTCAAGAAAGCCATTAAAATTTTATGAAGACTTATACTCCATGCACTGAGCTATTAAGATTTTCAGTTATTCTATTAGTTCACTGCCTACTGGCAGATCCATGGCATATAGCGCCTACACTCTTCTCTGTCTTCCACTTTACTATTCATGTCCACATATGAGTAGGTCCTTAAATCATCTAACATACCTAATATAGGCCTGCCTCTGCCTCTGCCTCTGCCTCTTTTTCCTTCCATTCTACCTTCTATGACCTCTTTTAATAGACCTTCCCCCCTTAGAATGTGTCCTGTCCATCTCTTCTTTCTATTTCTTAATACATTTATCATCTGTACCAACTCTCTCTAGAACTTCCTCTTTTGTAACCTTTTGACTTCAGCTAATTATTTCCATTCTTCTCCATGTCCACAGTTCTACTGCCTCTAATTCCTGCCTTTCTTATGGTCCATGTTTCACATCCATATAATAGCGTGGTCTAAACCAAGATTTTCACCATCTTCTCATTTAGCAAATTCATTTGACCATATAAGCTGAAATCTAATCCATAAAGGTGTTTCTGCTATATGAGATACGCCACCAAGGTACATTTATGAAGTGATAATGCTATGTATCAGATCACTGTTTGATGGAAATAACCATAGATGCAGTGCCTGAGTTCTGAATTGAGATGTAGGTTTTCATATCATCAGCAAAAAGTTTGGACACCACCAATATTGGCATAAATCTTTCAATGTCGTTAAAGTAAAGGCTAAGTAGGATCGGCCCTAGAACACTAGCCTGTATTACACTGTTTAAAACGGAGTGTTCAAAAGAGGAAGTAGAACGTTTTCTGTCAACGTCCTATCAGACAACAGAGCACGGATGCATCTTGCTTGTTGTTCAGAAATGTCTATACAGTCCAATTTATGGCGCAACTTCACAATTAAAATTTTGTCAAAAGCCTGGGAAAAATCGTTTAAGACAACTTTAATATAACTATAGCAGCACTTGAGAATTGCTATAGTCGTTATACGATTCAATGAGACTGATAGAGGTGGAGTGGTTCTTCAAAAGCCATGCCGTGAGCAAGTAATCAAATTGTTTAATTGAACAAAATCCATCAAGTGAAGTTTAGTGACACTTTCAAAGATTTTCCATTTTGCGTATATGAGCGAGATTGGTCTCTAATTACAAGTTTTGGAAGCTGAATCTTTTTTAAATTCACGTCTTTAATGCAATAGTAGGAGCTTTAGGGGATATTTTCATTACATCATAGGACCTGATCAAAATACTAAATCTGTTAATATGTTTTAAATATGGTGAAAAAATATTTAAGTGTCACTCTCAAATCGGACAAATCTCTTGCAGTGGAATTTCGTGAGTAGGCCTACTGAAAATTTATTTTAACAAGTTTAGAAACTATGTTGAAAAACAAAACAAAAGTTGATAACTTTTTAGGCATTTATTTTAAAATTATTATTTGCCAGGAGTATTATATGGCTTTAAATCAATATTTATACAGCTCTAAGTCTAATTAGCAGTTGGTGGAATTCTGTATTTAGGACAGTATTTGGCTGCAATAAATAGGACTCCTTTTTTGAACTAAATACTGCAGAAGTCTGTAGACTTTTATTTCAAGCGACTTTTAGGTAACAGAACAGCTAGACGTTGTACTAATTAAGCTATCTTAAGACAGATAATTAGGTGCTTCTCTTAGAATTATCTGGTTTCAACAATATCTAAGTTTAAAATGATTTTCCAGTCTGATTAAAACAAATTAAGGACGCTATTGTAGCAATTTTTCAAGAATTGTAGAATATTAACATATGAGTACATGAATTAAGCAGTATTTAAATAAGTTCACATGATCATGTTAAAATTATTATTTATGTTAACTGTATTAAAGCAGCATATCATTTAGCACAATGAAGTGCTTTCTTTAAGCATTTGCCTGTACCTTGTCAGTGAAGTTATTCTATGTAGACCCCTAATTTATATCCACTATTAACTTGTACTGGAATTTTTCTCTAATTTCGTAAAGTGATATACTAAATATACTCATGTTACTGTTCTAATTTTTAAAAGCGATCGATTCTAACATTCAGGCATCATAGTCTGCCTGGAATGAGTTGAAGGAAGTCATGTTGAGTGTTGACGGATCGAAGCTTGGAATGAGATGGATCTGCTAATCACAGGTGATCTTTCAACGTGTAGGATGTTTAGTGCAGGGTCTTCGACGTAAATGATACAAATGATGCAACGCATGCTGGCAATGCTGATTGCCTCTCCATGCTGATTTGTAAATTACGCAAATACTTCCTGTTAAACATGCACATTTAATTAAGTGGAATTAAGTGGAGCAATAAAAATAAATCAATATTACGAGCTATTGCAATATTGTATTAATATAAACAAATATTGCAATTGCATTTCGGCGGCAAATTAATTTCAGAATAGGCGGTGCTTAACTAGTGTTAGTTATAATATCTCTCTCTCTCTTTCTCTCTCACTCTCTCTCTTCCTCTCTCCCTCTCTCTCCCTCTCTCTTTCTCACTCACTCACTCACTCATTCACTCACTCACTCACTCACTCACTCACTCACTCACTCACTCACTCACTCACTCACTCACTCATTCACTCACTCACTCACTTACTCACTCATTCACTCACTTTCTCTCACTCTCCATCACTGTCTCTCTCTCTTTACTAGGCCCCAGTGTTCTGCTTGAAACTCCAAATGTGAAGGCTCTTGAAAGTAATAGAGACGATTGTTATTTTAACTCACAAAACACAAAATAATTATTTAAAATCTACTTGTGGTTTTTTAAATAATTGCTGCTGTATTTAACGTCGTTTCTTATATTCATGCGGATAATTCTTTTCAAATATGAACTTGCTTCCTATTGGCTAGTAGGCCATCGAGAAACAAGTTCTAGAAATGATAGGTCTTATATCTAGAAAATTAAATCTTTAAGAAGAATTAAGCTTAACTGCCATATTTTACTTTTAACCCTCGGATGAAGAAGGTATTTTGACTGACGTTAATGCAAAACCCCTGGGTCACCCCTGACCCGTCACATTTATTGTCGTAATTACTCGCAGAAAATAGCCAGAAATAAAACAGTATGCAAAAATTTCAATTTTTGTTATTGCAATTAATGGTAATAATATCAATACACGATTTAACGTCCATTTCCTCATCGAGAGATGATGTCAGGACGTCATCATCATCTAGAGATCATGTCAGGGTAAAAAAAAAAAAAAAAATGTGAAACTTCATTAAATTTTAATCCTTGCTAAATTATAAAATTTATGCTGTGACTTAATTTTGACAGACAAGTTTAATGCTTATTTTGTGAATTGAGGTTAACGTTTGTTCTGTGCCACGTGCGATACGATGTGGTTAGGTTCGAACCGATCACTTTTGTTTATCAGTTAAGCATGCTATCCACTCAGCCATTCAACAATCAACATGAAATAATTAATTCACAAATATATAAAAATTTCCGCTAGACCTAAATTTAACAAAATGTAAATATATGGGTAGACAGAACACCATTAAGTTAAATGATAAATTTATTAGTATTGAATCAGCCACTTATGCCTACATGTATCTTTGTTTTCTCCATGCTAGCGCTGTAGCACATTATTTATGCCTAGTTTATCTTCCGGCAGTAAACATTAATATTTTAAATATTAACGTGTGATACACCGTATAACCCGCAAAGTCAAAACCGTTCTTACAAACTAAGCACTAAGGTTATTAACACTGCGTATAAATATTTAATTTCGTCTACAATATTTCTCAGTGCCTGGTAACCAAATTTAACCTTTTGCCGTCTTTAGACAACTATGTGACTTTACACACTGGCTGAAGTTTCGAAAGTCCTAATATTACTTGATAGTTTTTGTAAATAAATTGGATCATTATGAGAAAAAGAAAGCACATCTGGTTTATATTTTGAGGATTAGGCGAACACACTCATTGATACTGTCGACACAATCGATAAATACAATTAGTGGGGAATAATGTTCAATTAGACGTCGAGAAAACTTGGTGATATACCAGGTAAGCGCTGGACCCCTGTCCCAGGGTCCGGGAACTACTAATAAAAATATCTACGAGTCCATGTGAGAACATTTCAACAGCAAAGTTTGACTATGTCGCGTCAAATTAACTACCATTACAGGGACATTATTTGTGTATAATAATAATAATATTATTTTTACGTGATATAGGGAAAACAGGATGGTAGGGTAAACAGGATAGTGTTCTCAGTTAATGACGCCCCTGCCCAGGGCGTCGAGATTGCTTCCTTAGTTTTCAAAGGATTAACTTAAGATACATGTATGTCATTTTATCTATCGGAGCTGTTACCAATCCAAAAACCCTCTCGTAATCTTCACTCCTGCAGTAAAAACCTTCTTACTGTACCGGACATTAGAACTGCCATTGGCAGACACTAAGTCGTGTTTTCTGCTCCCAAATTATAGAATTCTCTACATTAAGTTCCTCGATCTGGTAATTGTATTATCACTTTCCTGGGCAAGCTCAAAATCCATCTCTTTCCGCCATCGCTCAATATACTCACCTTCCTGCCTCGGATCTTGGACTTGCATTGTTTAATCTCGCTTTCTCTAGTGGTCTCTGTGTACTCAGTCGTCACTGTGAGGTGTGTTGTCGTCTGTCGAAGCAGAGTCTATTTGAGACCTCCCTAACTTTGCCTTATGGCGAGGAACCGGACTTTAAATTCTTATTGATTGATTGATTGGTTGATGGGTGGATGGATTGATTGCTAGTATGTTGACCAATGAGCTGGGCTTGGTAAATCTGAGACGCTTAATTTAGAGTTTGCGGAATTTTCTTTCGTTATTAAAAGCAATTCACGTCACAGAAAAGTAGTACATGGAAAAATAAGAATTTTTAGCCGTGAGATAAAAATCATGTGTGGATGGAGATGAAATTATATTTTTCTCATGCATCAATTCTCTCAGCAATCAATGTCCATTATGACAGAATAAGTCCTAGAGCACCGGCAGGCCTTCGATATTAGATTTTTGCGTTCAACAATATCTTTAGCAAAGATTTATTTTGTATTGCTTACTAAATTTACTAATCCTATGTTTAGGTATGCATTGTGAATAGTACATAATGAAATGAGCTTTGCATAGGCACGTTCTAAATAATGCAACTCAGCGGTGAAATTATGCCTAAGGTTAACCTTGCAGACAAATTATTTATTGTGAAGGCAAGAGAGAGAAAGAGAGAGGAAGAGAGTGAGAGTGAGGGAGAGAGAGAGTGAGAGTGAGGGAGAGAGAGTGTGAGAGTAAGGGAGAGAGAGAGAGTGAGAGTCAGGGAGAGAGAGAGAGTGAGAGTGAGGGAGAGAGAGAGAGGGGGGGGGGGGATAGAGAGAGGCTAGGTTAAGAGGTGAACGTGAAGAAAGGAATTGGACCACATCGTCACGTGATCAAAGATACATCTTATACCCATGTAGAGAAGCAGACATTGCTTGATTGATTTCTTAACGTGTAAACAACGCATTCAGCGTAAACACGTTCACATGTGTCTAAAAAAGATAGTAATGTAAATTTTACCTTATTTCACTCATTCGTAAGCGATGTCAGTGACTGGCGAGCCCAGGATTTGAGCCCCACATATACTGATCCGCGGTCGAAAATCTTACTGACATCGTCATTGGCTCCTGCTATAAAGCTATATAGTTTAAGTTTTTAGGAAAAGAACAAATAAGGATGTTTCTTTCGTTAAAGAGTTAATTTTGTTGCTACCTAAATCGATCAATACTAACTGGCAGTCTTGAAAAATATTTCTGTTAAAAAGAATAAACCAGGTGTAGAATTGTAGAAATGAATCAATTGGAAAATTTAAAATTTTACTCACCAAGTTTCAACTTTCGTCATAAAGGTATTCTTCACAAGGCAATTAATTAAATCTATTAAAAAGCATTCAAAGTTCAAACCTTTTAGTGCATTGCTGCGAAACCTTCAAACAGTTGTTTTCACAATTAATTTTTATATTCAAGATTTTATGCTTTTTATCAAAGAAAGAAGTTGTTGCTCTTAAATAGGTGTTACTATTAAAACAGCATACTAACCATATAACTAAAAATTACATTTTGAAAAAGCCTTTTTCTGTTTTTTAATCAAATGCCCCGGACATGTTTACTTGCGTTTCGCCACAGTGAACGAAAACGTTTTAGATTAAAAAATTAAGGCATTGATTACTATTGATGACAGATCAGAAGTAGGTCGAATGTGTGGAAATGAATCAAGGCTGATCGAAGCTGCACAGTCACAAAAGTGGGTCAAATAATTTCTATTTTTATATTTGTCAATTATACTGTGAAAAATAAATGATAGACCTACAATTTACGTTCGACATAGAGTTTAAAGGATATCAACGGAAGGACTAGGACACAAACAAGCAAACGACGCTAAAGATTTGCTAGAAATACTCAACTCTCCTTACTGTAGCCTACAGTAGTACAGTAGTTCTGTGAAGTTATTAGTCACTGTGTGAGTTACGGATTTGTTACGATTAGAGGCAGACATTCATCAAGCTTTACCAAGAGCTGCAATGCCAGTCAGTAATTACGTCGTTAGCGGAATATAGGAGAGGGGCTCTATCAAATCTTTGTTGCATCCGTGATTTAACTCCATTCTGTGTCATCAATCATATCAATAATTTATCCTTACGATCACGAGCGATAAAACAAATGTTCATTAATTAGATATTTATCCAAAGTTATCGCCGCTGTACTTAGTCTCTAATCATGTAAGACAACTACAATGTAAGATAATTATAAAATTTACTAACAAGCAGTTTGAAGAAATCCGAAAGAAATATTATTAGGACTTGGATGCTGACCACGCTATTGCACGGTTGTGAAACATGGACGTTAAGAATGGAGGATATTAGAAAACTAGAAGCATTCGAAATGTGGCTATTTAGAAGAATGAAGAAGACAAAATGGACTGACAAAATTACGAATGAAGAAGTTCTACATAGGGTTCACATAATGAGACAATTGATAGACATCGTAAGGAATAGAAAGAAGAACTGGATGTGTCATATATTGAGAGGGAATAACTTGCTGAAAGAAGTAATTGAGGGAAGAATAGAAGGGAAAATGGTTAGTGGAAGACCGAGACTTGGAATGTTGGATGATTTAATAACTACTTCATATGAAAACAGCGGCAGAGGATAGAAATACGTGGAGCAGATATACAGTATACTATGGACCTGCCCTATACTATGACAGTGCACTAAGCGAGAGAGAGAGAGAGATTTTAAATTATGATATACAATGTATGAATATTCCAAAATTAAATTGAAGAAGATGCATGTAATGGGAATGTAGTAATATCGAGTATAATTTCAGTTTTATATTTTGACTACTTTCTTTAATTTAAATAAGAATACATGTATACGGGCGATATACAGTTAGATAGGACCTGTCCTCACAGCTAATGGTCTTGCTTTGCTTTGTATATCAGGTTGTGAATGTGTACTATGTGAGCGCCATGTAACTGATATAAATGAGTTTACCACAAAATCATTTAATCTTTGAAGACGTAAAATAAAAGCCCAGTGTTTTTGGAAATTAATTGATAGACGTTGATCAGCTAACAAGAGATATTCAGTGAATATCTCTTAATATATGAGTTATGAAAAGTTGAAGTTAATTGATTCAGAATCTCATGTGTCTTTGAATATGATAGTCAGGTTTCAACTCCGATCTATGCCTGTAAGAGGGTCTCTCACTTTATCACTTGACTTATCAAGTGTTGAGTTATCATGTGTTAAGAGATCATGTGATATCATGTGTAGAGTTATCATGAGTTGAGTTATCATGTGTTGAGTTATCATGTGTTGAGTTATCATGTGTTGAGTTATGTGTTGAGTTATCATGTGTAGAATTATCATGTGTTAAGTTATCATGTGTTGAGTTATCATGTGTTATCATGTGTTGAGTTACCGTGTGTTATCATGTGTAGAATTATCATGTGTTGAGTTATCATATGTTGAGTTATCATGTGTTGAGTTATCATGCGGTGAGGTAACATGTATTAAGTTATCATGCGTTGAGCTATCATGTGTTAAGAGATCATGTGTTATCATGTGTTGAGATATCATGTGTTGAGTTAACTTGTTTTGAGTTATCATGTGGTGAGTTATCATGTGTAGAGTTATCATGTGTTGAGTTATCATGTGTTGAGTTATCATGTGTAGAGTTATCATGTGTGGAGTTAGCATGTGTCGACTTATTATTTGTTGAGTTATCAGGTGTTAATTGAGTTATCATGAGTTATAATGTGTTGAGTTATCATTTTCTGAGTCATCATGTGGTGAGATATCATGTGTTATCATGTGTTGAGTTATCATGTGTTGAGATATCATGTGTTATCATATGTTGAGTTATCATATGTTGAGTCATCATGTGGTGAGATATAATGTGTTATCATGTGTTGAGTTAACATGTGTTAAGAGATCATGTGTTATCATGTGTTGAGTTATCATGTGTTGAGTTGTTATGTGCTGAGTTAACATGTGTTGAGATATCATGTGTTGAGTTAACGTGTGTTGAGTTAATATGCCTTGAGTTATTTAATATCCTGTTACTGATAACATTTCGAGATATAATATTAACACTAACAGTAAACTGAGCCTTTGTCTTTATTAATGTTGCTTACAAGACGTTTTGTCTGTCATGCCTGTTATTATAAAATAATCAATGGAGCAGTGAGAAGTTCCATAAGAATATTATCAATAGACGGGGTTAAATCAAGACTGGCAATTAAATCAAGACATGGAAACAGAAGTCTTAGTTTGGATAATTACGTATAACGCCTGCGCTGCAACTTACTATCTATAGATCAAACGGAGTTTGAGTTTCATTTACCAGAAGTCAAGTCTCCAATGAGTTTTAAGTCAACTCACTCGTCACAACGAGTTTATTTTCATCTACAATTCTGCGTAATACCGATGGATAGAGCCACAGTGAATTTATCCGCATGATTGAGTCTCATTGAGATAGTAAGACTTGGAATTATAGTTCATAGTCAATAGTAATATATTAATAATATTAATCAAGATTAGACTTGCTTACGGTAGACAGGTGTTATAAACATTAATGACTTAGTCATAATCACTGGAATTATGATAAGCATGATTTAGAAAAATAATGTTGATAAAATTAGCTTTGATTAACTAGTAATTTACATGTATTTCATTGGCATGCCCGTTAAGGAAACTGACCGTTCAACTTGGCATTATGAATAACAAAATGCAGTCGATAACTAGTTCCTAATCATACTGTATTAGGCTTCAGTCACGACTAAATGTGATTAACCTTTTGCTAATCGTGATTAGCTACTCAGTACTATAGAATGCCAAATTAAGACCCTTCATTCTGTAGTATGTTTAATGTAATTCAACCGCATTATTGCTTACATTGTAATTACTATCATTCATTGCTTTCTTTGGGCTGAGCTGGTGGCTTGTTGGCATGTTGTTCGGCAACGGATCAGTAGGGGCAGGGTTCTAATCCAGTAATCTCTCCGTCACTGACATGCCATAGAGCGAGTAACTGACGTAAACTTGGCTTTAGCTTTTAATCACAGCCACACTTTTTTACAATTGATGGATTTATTGAGGATGATACTATACTGTTCAAATGTTTGCTGTAAATCCACAGATGCATGTACTAAATGGCCTAAGATCAGCTTTATCCTCTAACGACTTTAGCATATTTCTCTCCCATGGCTCTATCACCACCCGGGGTTACTAATCGCCGCACAGCCTCTCTGAACTGAGCCCCAGTGATCATGTAGAGCACGAAGTAGCAGGCGTAGTGCGACAGGCAGATCTCGTCCGTGATCTTCCTCACGAGAATGTAGTTGAAGTATCGAGTCCAGGCCGTGTCCGCTCTGATCTGCTCGTCCGTCAAATCATCGGAGCCCGGGCTGAACTCCGTGAAGAGAGAGTAGACGAGTGTGGCGGGCAGGGTCGTCACGATCACGTAGAAAGAGACTGAGAGAAGCATGACGGTAGTGGCTGCACCAGAGCTAGACCCCTTGTCTCCCACTCCACTCAATCCATTCCTCCCCTCTCCACCCGCTCCCGTTGAGCTAGACAGACGTCGAATCTCGGCGATGACAAGGCAGTTGAAGACGAGGATGATGAGAGGCAGCAACAAGAACACTGTGAGCTCGGTGACCCAGGTCCATATCATCCACAGCGAGTGCTTGCCGCCCATCGCCTCTACCCTCACGTCGCACTCGCCGACAGAGGGCTGGTAGGACCAGAGGTAGCCCTGCATGGAGGCGAGCAGCAGGCAGCACGAGGTGGATATGAGCACAGCCAGCATAGCCCGGCGTACCGTGCAGTAGCGCTCCTTGAGGAACGGGTGACATATAGCAATGTATCTGTGTCAATCAATCAATCTCTCTATCAATATAGATGTATCAATAAATCAATAAATAAATAAATATCTATATATCATCATCATCATCTTCCCTTGAATCCCAGTTTAACTAGATTCAGGATACGAATAGATTGTCTCAAATCCTCTCTGTCCTACATCATAAAATAAATAAATAAATATATATATCAATCAATCATTTAGTCAATTAGTCAATCAGTCAGTATATTCTTTTTCTCTGTAGATTTCTCTTAGGACAGGGTGTATACTTCCAGTTATAACTTGGTGCTAAGGTCAATAGTGAGACCTCAAAGGATCATATACTAAGTTATTATTGTTTAATTAACAACATATATACACTCATCTTGTATAATATATACAGTCATAAAACTATATATAGCAATTTTTGATTACATTATTTTATAGTCTAATATCAAGTTTTCATAGATATTTTCACTATTGATCTCATATTGAGCCTATATTCAAGAAGTTGTCAATGCACATATGTGATCTAATAATCGTGTCAAAATTGCAGGTAAGTTTATCACTCCTTACCTCTATAATTTACGCAGTATTACGCAGTACTGGGCATAAGTATAACATAACAAATAATAATCAAGCTTGTAATGCCCAATTTTTGTGCTCGCATATACTTCATTGTATAGCTAGTCCATGAACAAGATGAATTTTACCTAGAAACATAACATTTTCTAAATTGCTTTTTCTCCTTGTACTGTATGCTGATCCAATATATTCATCTCAACTCTGAGTGTTTTTTCGCTGTATAGCCTAAGGAGCAATACATCGACCAACAAGTTCATGCGATAGAAAGTATATGATTAACAACGGTTTCAGAAGCGCTTCTCATTGCATTCCTCAGCTTCTACTTAATGAGCCTCTCCCCTATTTATTTCCCTTCGCAATTCTTAATTTCCATTAATAACAAAAAATCATATTATTAAGTATATATGTACTCGTAAGCACATTATATTCACAATGTTCAATTGCTGCCAAGTATTTGTGGAAGCCCTTCAGAGTGTTCACATTACTTCTTCCCAATAATCTAATCAGAGGTCATTGCATGTTACTTTCTCTATAAAATGATTTTAAACAGCTTTATGCCTACTTAATTACTTTAATACTTAAGGTTACGTATGACAAATAATGCTAATGAGTTATGACTTTCTTTCTTCCTAGCTTCGTTCTTAAATTCTATTGTTTTAATTTGTTTTACATGTAGCTTAATCATTAGCTGATAGGCCTTTGAGAAATGAACGATCCAGTGTATTTCAGAAATAATGTAAGAGTTAAGAAGGTACTGTAAATTAATAAGTGTTGTATTTGTAACACACACACTCTCGCTCTCTCTCACTTTCTCTCTTTCTCTCTCTCCATCTCTCTCTCTCTCTCTCTCTCTCGTATACTTTCATGCTCCACGCTAAACACTTCTTCGATCAACAATTTAGTACCATCATTCAAGGCTAGACCACATTAGAACTTTGATATGGAAATGTGACTTTTCATGGGTGACTTCCTTTTGCCTTCTTCAGTTCTTCTTAATCGCCTCTTACGAAACGTGTAGTTTTCAGTTAGTTTATTTGCAGAGGCCCGCATACAACGAGGAAATTAATTTTGATACAGAGTTACGAGAAATATCTATAATATACAGAATCTATCACTAAAAGACCTTTATTTGATTGTCGTATGTAAGTATATGCACTATGCAATGCATTTTCATCCGCAGACGACTTTTAAAAATTACTTATTTACCACGCACTGCACTGAGAGCTGACATTGCAGAAAGTTTGAAAGTTTTTTTACAGTTTATAATTGAAACTCAATCACTCTACGTCTACAATTGTAATTTGTTATATGCTTATCAAATTGTGGTTACCAAGCAACCCTATGATAAGAATTTACAACTCTCCCCAGCACTATATTATTGTCCTCTCCTTAACTCCTCACTTTCCCATTCTATTGTTCTCTCTCTCTCCTCTCTATCCCTCTCTCTCTCGCATCTCTCTTGATATCTCTGATATCTCCCTATATATATATATATATATATATATATACATACATATATATATATATATATATATATATATATATATATATATATATATATATATATATACAATATATATATATATATGTACTGGAAATTTCTTATTTGACACCACTCCTATTCTCAAAACTATAACTTTCATGTTATTAAAGATATTCAAACGAAATTTCTCTGCGTTTTGTAGAAATGGAAGCTGGTCAGGTTCTGTAAATTTCAAGAACATCGGTCAAATTTTGCGACTTTATTGTTAAAACAATTTGGGGTATCAGTTATAAAAAACACAGTGTATATATATATATATATAGATATATATATATATATATATATATATATATATATATATATATATATATATATATATATATATATATATATATATAATGGATAGGCTGAATGATACGGGATTGAGATATGGCATGAAGATAAATATCAAAAAGACCAAGGTAATGAGAGTGTCCAATATTAAAGGTGAAGTTAATATCGCAGTAAATGGTACGAAATTGGAACAGGTAAGGACTTTCAAATATTTGGGTCATACTATAACCGTTGACGGGAAATGTGAGACTGAAATATGCAGTAGGATGGCACAAGCAAAAGCGGCCTATAGAAAGAACTTTTAACAAAAATTCTGAAGAAAAACACAAAGATAAAGATAGTGAAAACTTTGGTTTGGACCACGCTATTGTATGGATGTGAAACATGGACCTTAAGGAAGGACGCTTTTAGGAAACTGGAAGCATTGGAAATATGGATTTGGAGAAGAATGGAGAGGATTAGCTAGACTTAAAAAGTTATTAATACAGAAGTTCTGAAGAGAGTTGGTACAGATAGACAGGTGATAAATGCATTAAGAAATAGGAAGAAGAGTTGGATAGGACACATTCAAAGGGGGAAGATCTATTAAGAGAGGTCATAGAAGGTAGAATGGAAGGAAAAAGAGTCAGAGGTAGGCCGAGATTAGGTATGTTAGATGATTTAAATTTGACATCAGTGGTATGTTTTTATCATGCCACTCTCTTTGACATCAGTGGTATGTTTTATCATGCCTCTCTCTTTGACATCAGTGGTATGTTTTCATCATGCCACTCTCTTTGACATCAGTGGTATGTTTACATCACGCCTCTCTCTTTGACATCAGTGGTATGTTTTATCATGCCTCTCTCTTTGACATCAGTGGTATGTTTTCATCATGCCTCTCTCTTTGACATCAGTGGTATGTTTTACATCATGCCTCTCTCTTTGACATCAGTGGTATGTTTTCATCATGCCTCTCTCTTTGACATCAGTGGTATGTTTTATCATGCCTCTCTCTTTGACATCAGTGGTATGTTTTCATCATGCCTCTCTCTTTGACATCAGTGGTATGTTTTCATCATGCCTCTCTCTTTGACATCAGTGGTATGTTTTCATCATGCCTCTCTCTTTGACATCAGTGGTATGTTTTCATCATGCCTCTCTCTTTGACATCAGTGGTATGTTTTCATCATGCCTCTCTCTTTGACATCAGTGGTATGTTTTCATCATGCCTCTCTCTTTGACATCAGTGGTATGTTTTCATCATGCCTCTCTCTTTGACATCAGTATGGTATGTTTTATCATGCCTCTCTCTTTGACATCAGTGGTATGTTTACATCACGCCTCTCTCTTTGACATCAGTGGTATGTTTACATCATGCCTCTCTCTTTGACATCAGTGGTATGTTTTCATCACGCCTCTCTCTTTGACATCAGTGGTATGTTTTATCACGCCTCTCTCTTTGACATCAGTGGTATGTTTTCATCACGCCTCTCTCTTTGACATCAGTGGTATGTTTACATCACGCCTCTCTCTTTGACATCAGTGGTATGTTTACATCACGCCTCTCTCTTTGACATCAGTGGTATGTTTACATCACGCCTCTCTCTTTGACATCAGTGGTATGTTTACATCACGCCTCTCTCTTTGACATCAGTGGTATGTTTACATCACGCCTCTCTCTTTGACATCAGTGGTATGTTTACATCACGCCTCTCTCTTTGACATCAGTGGTATGTTTACATCACGCCTCTCTCTTTGACATCAGTGGTATGTTTACATCACGCCTCTCTCTTTGACATCAGTGGTTGAGATTTACATATTTAAAACCGTCATTAAATTAAACTTTTGCTTCAGTTTATTTAGTCTTTTTAAAAGAAAAGCGTAATCAGAACTTTCTTTATTGAACATTTTAAAGATTATAAATTTTTATTAGAAAATTTAATAGATAGACAGAATTGTTTTCTCAGGGAATGACGCCTCTGCCCAGTAAATGGTAATCGAAGCTGAAGAAGGCATAGGGGGACCACCTCGTCATAAGTAGAATCTCTCAAAAATTATGGCGTATCAAAAGTAATGTTACAGATGATTCAAAGATCCATTCTTATGTGGACCTGAAGTGGCAAAACGGAAGATGGAGATAAGTGGAGGCGATGAACCTGCCAGTAGGCAGTGCAAGAAAGAGAGAGAGAATCACTGATTTAACTTGTAAGATATAACTAACCGTTCGACAGTAAATCCCAGTACGAGTGTAGGAGAGAGATACTGCAGTGTCATATAGACCACGGAGAATATTTCGCAGACGACCGGGTAGGCATTGGCCGATATAGACCAGGCGTAGCGCAGTTCCTGCACAATGTGCAGCAGCAGAAATAAGAGATCAGTTACGGCCAGTGTTCCCAAGTACACTGCACTGGAATTAGTCAACAGCATGCGCCGAGAAAGCCAGACCATGGCAGAGATAGTGTTGCCAATTATTCCTACCACGTAGAAAACAGGGGTTATGCAACGATCTATGTACATAGCTTCCGGACAGAAAGTCCATAAAGTTTCGATGACATCCCGCGATAGCTTCGTTACGTTGACTCCAGATAAATTCATAACAGCTGTCACTGCTAAATCTTCTGCAGACATTGTAAGGCGTTATGTTGGCTTCCAGGCTTTCCAAATATGAATATTTGCGTTCCTAGTACATATGTATTGATGCCATGTTGACACAGTTGAAAGTCATCCTATAGAATTTCTTTTCGGATAATATCCTATAACAAAAGAATGCTGCAATAGTAGGTCTAAGACCAAATTAATTCTAAATTTAAATCGCTTCTATCGATTTATCCTTGTAACTATACTAACGCGTACTATAGCAGCATTAATACTATTGCAATAAAAGAGCACAGTAACTGTCTGAAATTTCGATGCAATTAGCATAGATAAAGAGTTTTATAGGAAATAAAATAAAATTATAAAATAATACAATTTATAAAATTATAAAATTAATATTATTAATAATATCAAAGATGCTTTGTGTCAGATTGTAAAATAAAATGGAAATAGAATTTCTTGAGTGACTTAATTCATTTTCATAGCGGCTTGGCTATCCGAAAATATGAAAAAGTTAAAATCGATCGAAATAATGCAATTTTTTTAGTTCCTCATAACAATAGTATCGAAATCGAAATGCAAATACGCTTACAAAAGCTGATTACTGCATATGCCGAATAAAATAATGATAAATAACCCCAAAAATAAATATTCAAAGAAATAAGGTTTAAATATATATATATATAAAATATATATATGTACATGTATATTGTATATATATATATATATTATATTATTATTATATATATAGTATATATATAATAATAATATAATATATATAATATACTTGTACGTCTAGTGATGAATACATTTTGCTATGTATCTTGTTATAAACAAGTAATTTGTGGTTTAATTACACAGCTCTAAAGTCGATTACGTATTGAAATGTTATTTTCAAATATGTAATTTGACAGACACTAGAACGATGGAGAAAGCTTGTTAGTTGGTATACAAAATCTAATATGTAGGATTACTGGTTTAGGACGAAGAACCTATCAGCGTTTTGTCGGATTTAGCTCAGACGATAAAGCTTGTGAACTTCATTCATGCCCCTGTGAGGCTCTAGTGAGATCCGTATAGGTCTTTCCCTCATTCTTCAGACTCTGCTCAGTTGGATTCAACCACCATCACAACATCAAATGCTCTCTGGAGTGTCCTTTCTTACTCTTGTATTCCATCAGTCAAGAACTTCATTTGATCGCCCAGATTGGATAAGCCGGACAAGCATGTATCTGTATCTTATCTTTTTTGGTCATATTGTTATATTGAACTTACATGAGGACCTTATGTGCTACCTGCCATTTGTTTAGTTTCTGTTTTTTGTAATTTTAGTTATTTCCTTGTTTCATTTTCATGAATATTAGTAATCATCGCCTTTTGATGGAGAATCCATTGCAGCCAGCGCGGATTTCAGAATGACCTTCCAACACCCTCGGGATTATATCTGACTTTAAGCAGTCAACACTCGGTCTTCTAAGGTGGTCACCTAACCATTCCGAGCCGAACTTAACCGAGTGCGATATATCCCGCCCCCATCTTATCAAATTTTGTATCCCGCCCCCATCTTATCATATATATATATATATATATATATATATATATATATATATATATATATATATATATATATATATATATATATACCTAGAGCGAGATATTGGCAACATGAGCAATCTCCAGCTTAAGTGACAATTCTACCTTAGTAATATGTCTGCCGGACTGCAGACTAAAAACAGAAAATTAAAATTTAATTTAAATTAAATTAAAGTAAAATTAAAAGCAGCTGGAAATAAGTTCGAAAAGCTTCAAAATTTAGCAGACCTAAACGTTCATTGAAGTATCCATCGTGCCTATATGGGCCCGATGAATTCAGCCTGAGCCAATTTATATACCGACATTGGAAAACTAGTCCGCGGACTTCTAGATAATTATTATATAATGTGAAATCATTTCTGTGTCAATGATTTTCAATGGCTCTGCAGCAGTGGCGGACCCAGGGGGGCCAGGGGGCCCGGCCCCTTTAGGCCCGCCGATAAAAATTATATACTATATCTTCATTGTTTCTAAGGCAATTTCTATGTGTAAATGCATTATTATGCATTTCATTTTTATTTATTATTTCTATGTTTGTAAGGGCAGTGGTTGGGGTGGGGGGTACGAGAGGGAACTCAAACAGTTCCACTGGCTCGAATTTTTTCCAATACAAAAATAATTAATTAATAATCAATTAATTGACAATTGATTAGTATACTAGGACGCCCTATATAATGGAAGGGGCCCAAAAATGTTGACCATTTCACTAGCTCTCAGTTTTTACTTTAACCACTGTATAAGAGGAAAAAAGGTTGCAAGTATGTGAACTCTGTCCCTGAGCAGTGGCGCAAACAGCTTTGGCTGGGAGGGGCTTAGATTATGTCACTTTTGCAATTCGTTCAGATCTGCTGTTGGATTTTAGGTATTTTAGCTTTTCCCATGACTTTAGTACGGGTATGAGTGAGGGGGAGGGGGTAAGATACGAGGATACACTCACTCTATGAGCCGAGCGAAGTATAGTGAAAAAAATTGGAGCCCCCTCACAGCATTTGTTAAGTTGTGTCACATGTCCCGAAGAAGGCAAAAAATGTGCACACTCTCAAAAATAATCTCGTGCTCTCCTTAAAAAATTCCTGGATCCGCCCCTGCTCTGTAGCGTTACAATTGATGCAATCTGTTTCCGTGGTACTTATGGTGACTTGGAGAGAAGAGCACGATTTAAAAAATATCCCTTTGTTGGGGGTTTTAAATATAAAAATATGTTTTAAATTTTAAAAAATAATAATAATATTGAGACACAGATTTATTAACTTAAAATCAAGACGCGGATACTAATTTTGTCAGAGATTTCACTTAACTTCAATTACATTTCTCTTTACAAAGCAGTACATGCTACAATATCTGCTTCAGACATTCCTTTCTAACACCACTATATGGAGTAGTCGAGCTATAGCATACGGAAGATTCTTTTTCAATAGATTTTATCAGTCACTCAAGCTTTAACACTCGAATTATAACAAATACTAATTTATACAGCAGCTAAAATAACAGAACAGTATAAAATCTGTTTCATCTTTTACGGAAGCCATGAGAGAAATCTCTTAACCTATAACTGTTACAGATACTACGAAAAACAGGTTGAGAAATCGAAATTTTATTCGCTTATCTTACAATATTAATATTTCACTGACAGTAATTTCATGTGAAGTTAATATGTTCTGATATAATCACTTCTATTTATGGAGTAGTCTATACGTGGGCGCTCTGACAAAACAGATTATTTCTGATTAAAGTTTACCGTAGCGGAATATTACACAGAGCTTTGAAGCTTAAAGCTTCGAAACAGATTTCATTGTGAATTAATCTAGATAATTATCCTGAGATATTAATCCAGATAATTAATCTAGATAATTAATTAATCTATATAATTAATCTAGATAATTATAATTAATGAGCGGATCAACAGCACGCAACTTGCTGCACCCATTGGTTAGTATAGCCTAATTTGCAGCACACTTGTCCGATAAGTAGGAGATCAGGAGTGTGAATCCCAGTCGAATCTAGCTTCCAATAAGGAATCAGAAATGATTGTTATACCAGTTTTGCAACAATAAGAAATTTCTCTAGATATTCAATCGAATAATCAATGTATTAAAAAGCGTCGTTCTGCGTAAAGTCACAGCACGTTCAACTAACAAACGCGGGTTTCAAATAGTTTACTGAAAAATGATCACAACCGGCGTACCAGCTACACCTCTTGAAGTCTGAAAAATATGGCGACCGTGGTTAATAACGCAAAATTCATTGCCGCATATCAACAATTCTTTTCAGCTCCATGCATGTCATACAACAGTTACAGTTAAATCTCTTCTATATATTCTTTCATTCACCATTATTATGGCATATACAAACAAACAAAAACGAAACTAAAACTATAGATAGAAACTATCCATCAGCGACCGACTGAAGACTATGCTAGTTAACAATATCTTAATATTTGCATGAATTGTCACTTGTTACCTACAGCATTAGACTAATGTTGTATAGGTCTAATCGCAGCACAAGTAACGGATCGCTACACTGAGCTAGTCTGAACGAGACTGCTCGTTATACATGATCACACGTGTGTGGTAACTCTGCACAAAATAAACTAACACTAACAGCAGCCTTAGATCCTATTTCTACGGGTGGCCTCGTAAAACTCTATATCCTGCTGCTAAGCGAGATCCTGAAACTACCTTAGACTACTTTATTTATCATCCATTGTGCTCATAATCTTACTTTTGGACAGTTAGGTTTTCCAGTTAGACTTCAAACTATCACAGGTATTAATCCAAAACTTTCCAAAACTGATTCGTATAACGTACACTATAATTTTAACATATAGTAATTTAATAACAATAATGTATTGCATCGCAATTTAATTGCAAATTTGTCACACTTTATGCTGAAAAGTTAATCCATCAATGTGTTATTCTAACAAGTAGCAGATCCAAGGTGCATATTCATACTCAGCGTCTGCTTCCATGCTCAACTAGATCACTCCACTGAGCTACAGGTTTCTCATCACTAATTACCTGGTTTTCTCAACACAAAACTCTGAATAACTGACAATGAGACTTATGAGCATATTCTAGATCAGCATATACTAGCATCAGTCTAAAAGTCACTCGGCTATCATTTTCCACATCGCCATATTTTACTCTGAGGCTTTAGATCTGAAGCTGACTATGAAGAAATTGACCTACGGATTCTTGTTTAACAAGCATTAATGAAAGAAATTTCCTACGCGTTTAAATAGAACATCGTTACGAGCTTCCTGAAAGAATCCTGCGAAGATAATATCTGTACGAGAGTGCATTTTCACGTTAATAGATGCGGTTCTTATTTCTTACCATAGCGCCTGGACTGTCAGGACCTTTCTAATGGTCTACTTTAAACTTTTTAGCTTTGAAATTTAATGTCGGCTTCGAATAAGATGTACCAGCACACCATGTCTGGACTGCTGTGCTAATCATATATGCTCCATTTTTACGACAGATTAAAAATAACTATTTTCTTAAATTATTCTATGTTGACGTAAGGAAATTGATGTAAACAACTAATTTTTATAGCCAGATTCACATGTCCCAAATTAACCAGTAGCCTTGCGAGTAAGTTTCTGTATGTCATGGAGAACGAAGAGATTTTTAAAGTATAGCATTACCGTACGACCTACGTAATCTTTTGAATGAATAATTAATGAAAATAGTGATTTGAGTTAAAAATATGGCGATATAGAACCAATCGTAAAGTCTACAGTATATATTAAGATCGAAGAGATTAAAACTTGAAGGTGCGTATTATTGTTTAATATTTTGTAGAATATATGAATTTGACGTCTCTATACTTTGCAGCCTACTCTTTCTTATAGTGCACTGTCTAATAGTAGATCAATGACACACCACGTCTCCAAATATGTCCATATCTATCCTCAGTCTTAATTGGAACGCTGCGCAGGAATAGACCAAGTAAAAAAAAGATTTTCGGCAAAATGTTGCAAAACAAAGTAACGATACACAATGTTGCTACAGTATCCTATAATATGCCTTACTATTACACAATACTCTCGCTTATAACAATATTACACTATTGTCGGCTTAGCAGCTGATGTTCTCAATAATGAGTAGGGATCATTTCTTGTGCTACTGCCTGGAGCCAATGGCGATGTCGGTAAGATACTCGACCGCGGATCAGTTTGTGCGGGGTTCAAATCTTGGGCTCACTGGTCACTGATATCGCTTTCGAGTGAGAAACTGACGTTAACGTGAGCTTTAGCAGCTTTACTTGTGTCTAAAGGATTCTCTCCTAAGCAGCATGAAAGTAAAATTAAAAAAGCCTCATTGCCTTCAGACTGTAGAGTTATGTCTTTACTCCAGTGTTCTCTAGACTTACTGAGAGAGTCGATAACGTATGTCTGTCCTGTCATTTCACTTTCACCAGAATCTCTGCATTTTGATGATCTCTCTCTTAGTGCACTGTCTACTGGCAGGTCCATGGCATATGGCGCCTTCACTCTTGTCGCCCTTCCGGTTTTCTCTTAATTTCCACATATGAGTGAGTCTTTAAATCATCTAACATACCTAATCTCGGTCTGCCTCTGTCTCTACTTCCTTCCATTCTGCCTTCTATGACCTCTTTTAATAGACTTTCCCTCTTTAGAAAATATACAATCCAACTCTTCTTCCTATCTATTAATACATTTATCAACTGTCTATCTGTACCAACTCTCTCCAGAACTCCTCATATGTAACATTTGGAGTCCAGCTAATCATTAATTTTACATTCTTCTCCATACCCACATTTCTAATGCCTCTAGTTTTCTGATAACTTCCTTCCACAAGGTCCATGTTTCACATCCATATAATAGCGTGGTCCACACCGAGGCTCCCACCATCCTTATCTTAGTGTCTTTCTTTCGACTTTTTGTTAAAGTTCTTTCTTTTTTAAAAGTTCTTTCCTTTTTCTTGTGCAATTCTACTACGTTTCACTGTAACATTTCTCATCAACTGTTATAATATAACCTAAATATTTGAAACTCCTTACCTGTTCCAATTTCGTACCATTTATTGTGATATTAAATTCACCTTTATTATGAGAGAATCTCATCACTTTGGTCTTTTTTATATTTATCTTCATGCCATATCTCAGTGTCGTATCATTCAGCCTATCCATTATCTTCTGCAGTTCAATCTCGCTGCCCGCTACCATTCGATTTGTCATCTGCAAATCTTACATCTTGTGGCAATTTTCCTTCTACTATTTTGATGCTCTATCCGCATAAATAATTCCTTCTCAATTGCTGATTCAGTTCTAAGACCTGCTCACTCTCAGAAAGACATCGTACTGAAAACACTTGCCTCTTCATTCTTAATTAATTAATTGATTAATGATTCATTTTTATCAAACTACATCGATACCACTTAAATAAAACTTGTTGGCATAGAAAATTGGTCTAACAATGATAGTCTTTAAATAAATCAAGCAAAATCTCATGAAAAACTTCTTCATTTGGACACTCTAGATATTCTTTGAATGCGAATACACATGGATTATGTAGCCAGAGTCAATTCAGGGAAATGTTTGGGAGTTATACCTGTGTTTAATTTCTCTTTCACTGGGCACATTAGTGAGGTCATTAGCAGCTGTGCCACAAATCTGTTTGCTATTCCAACCCAATAGTAGTCGTAAATCTAACGCCAAGTCTGGATGCTGAATTAGCTGTAAAAGTTTTCAAGGCTAGTAGGCTACCATTACAAAAATTTACTTCAGCGTATGCATCTCAATTCTGCTGGGGTTCTATTTGAGCCTCTGATAAAATGAGGCTCGGTATATAAATATATATATATATATATATATATATATTTATATCGAGCCTATATATATATATATATATATATATATATATATATATATATATATATATATATACATGTATATATAATTATGTATGTATATATATATATATATATATATATACATGTATATATAATTATGTATGTATATATATATATATATATATATATATATATATATATATATATATACATCCTATGTAATTATCCTGATTAGCAGCACTTCATTTATCAGACAGAGACTACGGAACTCAACCGTGTTTGTAGCGTATTTGCGTGCTGAGCAGATTATATAGTATTCAATTCCTCGCTCAACCGCTCCGAGCACAACAATGCTTGAGGCAATGGTTCGACAATAATGGCTGCTATTTTTCATTTTTATGCTTTGCTTAATATTTTCATATATTATATATTACTCTTATATATTTCATATATAACTGTAATTAGTACTTTCGTATATTTCTTAAATAAAAATGAATTTAAGGCTACAAAAAATTGAGTTCCACTTACAAATGAACGGCAGACATTATTAAGTATTGCAAATGAATTATTATGGTTTATTAAGTATAGCAAAGTATAGCCTCTGAGTTCTACAAGTCAGTCAAAATCTAAATTGATTCTCAGGTTACTCAGGTGTCATTCTTTATTAAGCCTATTAATAAGCTGGTAAAGATAATGTTAACGTGAGTTTTCTCACTCGAAAACGATGTCAGTGACTCGCCATCCCAGGATTTGAACCCCGCACTTAGGCCTGCTGATCCGCGATCGAGTATCTTACCGACATTGTCACTGGCTAAATCCAAAATCATAGTGAACATTTGAGCCATGCATGACCATGGGTATTTAATAGGTTTTGGCGTTAGCAATCTGCAGTCAAAATTTATTTAGTATTTAAATAGTAAATAGGCCTATATGGTTTTTTCTACTATAAAATTTAAAATTTATGATTACTTCGCGTCTTGAAGTCCTTCGGGCCTCTGATTTGTCTTTTAAATAATAGCATAAGTCAGCTATCTACTACAGATAACATTCAGATAATTTATTCAGTTTAATTTATTCATATAAATTCATTATAGATTCGGTAGATATTACAGAATCCAGCAAGTGGCAATGTCGCCTAATAAAAACTAAGGACTAAGCTACAATATGGTACATTTATAATTTATATAGGCCTACATTTACTAGCCGTATTGCTTTCCGCAAATTATACAAAGACAATAAATGTAAATATATTAATTGTGAGTAGTAATTTATGTAAAAGAACTGAACTCTTAATGCTGTCCTCATGACTAATAGAGCGTAAAGACGTGACTTCTAACGATCTTGCAGGCTACGGGTATACACTACAGGTGTAAGAATTCAATCGCCAGTGTGATACACATGTTTAGATATGAATACTGAACAATAAAAGCAGTCAACTAACTAACAGTTTTATTGTGGGGGTGGGCTAGGCCTTCAGAATAGACGTAATGTCTTAGACTAAGACTACCGTTATCATATATAATTAAATGTTATTAATTTGATAAGATATCAACTTTAGAAAAAATTAATTTGTATTACACCCTAATTTTTCATATTAAATTCGCATAATAATTAATTTAGGTCTACACTAAAATGTTGATAGGTTAAATGGCCTACAGTAATCATGTGTAACAATATCATTAAATTACCATATAATACACATTGCCCGTGTTGTGTCCGCATACTGAAGACTAGACCAACCATAAACTGAACGTGTTTCGAAAAATGCGTCGTCGTCAAAAAAACGACTGAGCAAGAACTGAGGAAGAGAACGGGAAACTACCTAAGACGTCTACAATAAGGTATGGCTAAGGCATAGCTTTTTGTGAAGGAATTAATTCGTTGATCGATGGAGTGCTATTTATGGAGTATGAAAAGCAGCGAGTAAGAATATGTACCTTGGACCTGTCTCTTGGCAGAACACTAGAGAGAGAGAGAGAGAGAGAGAGAGAGAGAGAGAGATAACATACAGGTTTTTTAAATAAAATAAATTTGTTTCGTAATATAAACCTTGCCAGCTATAGTCTAAGACAATATCTCTCAAATTGATTACGATATTAACAACTGAGACCAGATAGCAGAGTCGACAAATATTAAATGTTTCGATGATAAACTTCCAGGACAGCGAAATTATGTTACAGGAGTCCAGAGCATAACATTAACTACAGTCATACAGTTTACGCCTAGGTGCCTTAAACATTCTTTACATGTCAGAAAGTAAGTTTTGTTGATAACATTTATTTTAGACATACTGCCAAACTTAATCATGCCTTATATTACATGTATATATTGTGCATCATATTAATTCTAGCAAAATATTGCAATGATGCAAATTGAACATTCCAAGTTAACAAATCTGTGCTGTGCCAACGAATCCAGGTATAGTTTCCTTGTCATCTAATTTCAGTATAGAAAAGTAACCGCCAATCATGCATCAATCATCAGAGCAATCATAAGAAATTGTAGTAAACTCGAACCGGTTTGAATGGAAAAAGATAAATTTCTTACAAATGTGTTTTAATAGTAAATACATGTAAACCTCTCCAAATATAAATGTTGTTATAGACGAAGTTTCATGCAAACGAAATATTGCGGAGATAAAATTATGGGTATTCGTTACTTAGAAACTAGATATTAAAAATATCTATATATTCTACATAAAAATATTCTATAGATAATCTATATAAAGGCATAGATAATCTATAAAAAAGGTAGAATGGAAGGAAAAGAGACAGAGGCAGGCCGAGATTAGCTATATTAGGTGATTCAATGACCAACTCATATGTGAAAATGAAGAGAGAGTGGAGGCGTTATATATCATGGACCTTCCAGTAGGCAGTGCACTAAGAGAGAGAGAGAGAGAGAGAGAGAGAGAATCTTTATAAAAATGTTACTCAGTTATATTTATCTATAATATACTTATTCTGTAATATGCTTATGATGTTCTGTTAATTTTTGGTGTATTTCATTGCAAACAAATTTCTAAACAAGTTTGCAATAGAATATAGTTTGGAACAGAATTAATGTTTTGCCATACCATCATAACACTGATCATTCTCAATAGTGCAAAGTGGGCTATCAGCGGGAGGAAAGGAGCAATATTGAGGAGTTTATAATAGTGTAACATGTTTTGTCATCGGTCAATACTCATCAAATCAAAATCAATATTAGGAGGCCACTTAAAAGTGGCTTTGGGTTCACCAACCCTTCCGTTGCTAGGGTGTCCACGGCCACCCGGATACTACAGTCGTGTGGACACGTGATGCACATCTACAGCAGAAATTAATCAACGAAATTTAGAGAGAATGGCGCAGCCTGACTGCGGTGACATGATATTACCTTACATTGCTTGCATTGTGCACAGATTGTATACCGTGAACAAGGCGCACACACTGTGACTGCATGCACACTACAGAGTGCACAATGTGTAAGCGAATATTATCCCCCCTCCCCGCATAATCCCAGACCTTAGTAAACAGCGTAGAATCAAGCAATACTAAACGTTCACTTCATGCTTGTACTTTTTTAAATAGAACTCTTATTTGTTTATTTTTTTTATTTATAATTAGTAGTCAGGCAGCATGGCCCACACAAAGCATACAAGACACACAGCACATTCATAAAATCAGGTAAACACTCGTAAAATCAGATATTATAGTTATTATGTCTTATTTCCCATATATTAAATTTTTTTATAAATTGTAAAAAGGAACACCTTATGTCGCAATGGTAGAACCCTAGACTCTTAAACGATAGGTTGCGAGCTCGAAGCTGCATCGTGACAAAGGTTTTTCTCTTTTGGTGAGTATAAAATCACAGTCAGGCACTAAGTAGTGTCAGGCCGAGAGATCACCGACCTTAGGGTTCCTTTTCCCATCTAGACCCTTTCTTGTCGACAAATAAAATTGGACTTTACGACACATTAAGAGGAAGTAAACAGTTCTTAAAATGTTCGCATTAAGTTTCAAATTCTTCCTCAATTGATCATAGATACGCCAACAATCATGATAGGATATTTTAAGCTCGTCGAATTGTTGCATACAAAATACATTAGACCAGTAAGCGAAAGCGCTAATTTATTGAGATAATCAATTTCATTCAAAATCTACAATATACCAGAGGAGTTTTTGCGACAGCTGAAAGATAATGCAATTACACTGAAGTATACATGTAGAATTCAAGACGCCCATTGTTCGTCATAGAAGATATTTTCTCTATCGGGCCGAGTTTGTCTTTGCCGTTATATCACGGCCACACGGTGACAAATTTAGCTCTAAAACATGTCTTTAGAAAGGACATAATGCTTCCTGTAATAGACCTTTTTTTCACTTCGAATTTAAATCGAAATTTGTTTGGATATAACTCTGATGATATAATGACAAATTTACGTTTTTTGTATGTATTAGACCTGACGAAGTGTGTTTTAATAGAAGAAACAGCCGATTCCTCAATATACACTTTGAAGTTTGAAATGTTTAAGAGATTTTCAGCATGAACTTAAATTTTGCCAAACGTGCAACCCATCAGTACGCCTAATTTTCATCTACTAATTTCACAATATTCCAATGAATTCCAGAGTAACAGTCCATAAAGTCATTACGACGCTACAGCTGACTGTCGTTAGTTTCAAAACGACAGTCAGCTGTGTCATTGACTATAATCATTGACCATAATGATAATCAATACAAGTAATATTATAAAATGTTCCTTAAATTTACTTTTACATTGGCATATATTCCGTAGAAGTTGACGATTACATCCGGCGGCAAAGCAATCTACCACTTGCTATCTTCCATTTAGAAATGAACGCTTTGAAAACGATTATTTTTACATTTATAATCAACTTGTGAGAATCAATAATGCAAAAACCACATTTATTTAAAAACAAAAAACGTCCCACCTTCACTTTCTATTTACTTATTTTTTAATGGCTATGGCATATATTTACTCATTTCTGATTAGATACACCTTTCGACCTTGATCACGAGGACGTCACAACATTATAACATAACATAACATTACAGAGTCAGGAAGCAATTATATGCTCGTTTAAGGCTCATCAGACTCTTAACTAATACCAATTAATAATGATTACACCTCATAGTTCAATATAAAATGTCAAATTTCACCTATCTGTACATCGTAAAATACTTAATTAGTCCTACCTTAAAAATCAAATCATACAAACTTCATGTCAACATATCAAATTTCTACATATGTATCACACTGAACATGCAATTAGCATATAATTTACATGTTCCTATGTTTATCATATTTGTTTTTAAACGCATTCACTGATTCTGCTTCTACAACTTCGCTTGGCAAACTATTCCAAGCATTTATAACTCTCATACTAAAGAAAAATTTCCTTAAATCTAGTCTACTTCTAAATGTACTAAGTTTATAAATATGTTCCCTTGTGTTTCTGTTGTTTGATAAATTAAACCAAATACTATGGTTAACTTTGCTGAAGCCTTTGAGTATATTAAAAACTTCTATTAAATCTCCTCTAGTTCTTCTCTCACTTAAAGAGGTTAATCCTACGAATTTTAATCTATTCTCATAACTAAGTTTTTGACAGTCAAATACCAGCCTTGCTGCTCTGGCTTGTACCCTTTCTTATTTATCGATATCTTTCTTAAGATATGGGCACCAAGCCTGAACGCAGTATTCAAGTTTGGGCCGTACAAGAGCCTTATACAGCCTTACCACAATATCTTTATTTCTACATGCAATTGTTCTTTTAATCATTCCTAATACTCAATTAGCACTATTTACAACTTTATTACAATTTTCACTAAATTCAAAAGAGTTATCCACAAAGACTTCCAAATCTCTCTCACTGTTTGTGGATTTTAGTTTTATATTGTTCAATGTATACGCAATTTCTAAATTATTATTCCCTATATGCATAACTCTACATTTCTCAGCATTGAACTCCATTAGCTAATCACTAGACCAGTTCTGTAATTTTTTTTATATTATACTTCAAAATCTCAGCATCTTTAATGTTGTTTACTATCTTTGCCACTATAGAATCATCTGCAAATTTACTAAATTTTGATACAATATCTATGTCAATGTCATCAATGTAAACTAAAAATAACAGAGGTCCTAAAACAGAGCCCTGTGGCACACCACTCTTCACTGCTGCTCATTCCGAGAACTCGTCCTCGACACACACCCTTTGTTTTCTATTGCTTAACCAATTACCTATCCACTTTAAAAGTTTGCCCGTTATTCCATGTGCTTCCAACTTACTAAGTATTCTTTTATGTGGAACTTTATCAAACGCTTTAGCAAAGTCTAGGTATAAGATATCAATGCTATTTTTATTATCTATTTCCTTTGTAATATACAGTATTCTAAAAAATCTAGCAAATTAGTTAAACAAGAACGCCCACTAATAAAACCATGCTGACTATTTCAAATTAAGTTATATTCTTCCAAGAAACTAATTATTTTATCCTTAATAATGCTTTCAAATGTCTTACCGATTATGCTTGTCAAGCTAATAGGCCTATTATTGTCTGCTTTATCCCTATTCCCATTTTTATGTATTGGAACTACATTGGCGTTCTTAAAATCTTGAGGAACCACCCCTATTTCCATTGAAGCTTTTAGTAGGTTTAACAGAGCTGGTGCTAATTCATCTCTTAGCTCCGAAACCAGTTTTCCATGAATCTCATCTGTACCTTGACTTTTATTGACATTTAACGAATTTAATTTATTTATAACATCATCAATATCCAACTCAATATTATGTAAGGAGCATTCAAAGTTACCTTTGAAGATCCTAGCCGGTACTGGCATATTAACTAAATCTTCTTCCACAAATACAGTCGAAAAAGATTCATTAAAATAGTTTGCAGTATCTTTATTATCTTCTATAATGTTGTTATATTCATCTCTTAAAGGACCAATCGTAAAAGTAAATAGAGTATTATAAAGTAAGATGCAAAGTTAATACCGCATCGATGATCCTCCATGCTATATAATATTGGTTTGTTGCTACATTCATCTGCGTTATAGCTTATGAAGATATGTTTACCAGCCACATCGCCACTGGCTGGAGCCAGTAAGACGTTCGACCGCGGATCAGCATGTGCAGGTTTCAAATCCTGGGCTCTCCCGTCACTGACATCGCTGTCGATAAAGAAACTGACGTTAACATTAGCTTTACCAGCTTTTACACAACTCAATGGATTATCGGAAATTGTAGTAATTGAGCCTTGAGTCTAGAAGTTAACAAAGCGACTTCCGTGGATCGATAAATAGAATTCTATCCCACTTGATATTTAAAATCTATTTTTAGTCATTCCGTACTGTGGTTAGCTCGATTAATAATTTTCTACCTATTCTGATGGTAACAAGGTTAATATTGTCTTGGCGCTGTTAGATTTCATTGGATTTTTTGTTGTGAATGCGTTTTTGTAGCTGTATTTTGATTTGAGCAAATAATACAGCTCGCATGTTCAATAGAACCAGCGTAGATACACGAACTGAACTCAAATAAAAGTTGACCATTTTAATGCACAACTCAGAATAGCATAATTTATGATTCAGAATAGAATCTCACACTGCTAAAACGACTAGTGCAAAAAGTGCTGTGCAAGTTAACTCAGTTTTACAGCATTATATATAGGTGCTCTATTAAAGCTTTAGTTTCCTAGTATAAGAAACTTCAAAACACAATAGGTAAATTAACGAGATTGTACTAACCAGGAATCTCACAATGCAGAGAGAGATTAATATACGTGAATAGGACTTGCGTGTTACACATGCACTACTACATCACTCACGATGTGCACGATGGAATGAATAGCTATGTAACGCTTTATAAGCCTAACAAGTGAGAGATACCGTAATTGTAATTAATATACATGTACATGTAAAATGCCTGATCGCATATTCATCGCTCAAAAGGTGTTTTACCTTATTTTGCGTCTAAAGAGCAAAATGCTTGTTTATATATTCTTTCTATAACATAAAATAACACTTACACAATTATAGTGGTACTGACATCTATGACAGCATCGAGCACTATTGAGGCAAATCCAAGCCGATGAGCAGAAAGAAGTTTCAAAACGGTGCAAATTCCAAATTCAGAAAATCAGTGCAAAGGTATACCACGTACGTTAACAATATCTTATACAATTAATTATAGTTAATTATACTTTTCGTCTTCGTTAAAAGACTAAACAGTCTCGCTTTCAAATCAAATCTCTTTCTTTATACTATTTTCTTGGTTTTTAACCTGTTCTCAGTTACATGTAGATATGTCACTTGAGACCTTTCTGACATCTATCAGTTCGTGGGAGGAACCAGGCGTTAAACTTCTAAGTACGGAAATGAGTTACTTGTTACGACTCAACTATTCCCTGCCACTCATAGCTCCGTCAACTTCATTTTATATGTGATAAAAGCTGGGAACTAGAATAGGATATGTACATGTAAGTAGATTTTATAGACGCACTCCAGTAGCCTATATAGTATAATATTTTAACCAACAATTACAAAATTATGATTTAAGATTAGAGGACTGTTCGCTGGCCTTCCATCAGCAAACATGTACACTGTTGTCACCACCTGTTCTCATTTACCGCAAAACATTCCTCAATCAATATCGGCGGACGTTAATTAGAGCTTGTCACTCTCAATGGTGTAATTTACAGCCCGAGTCACCAGTAACACATTCAATACACTTACAGTCTTACAGAGGCCACACACGATCAGTTTTGCCATCAAACTCATCTGTTCAGATATCTGTTCAAATATCTGAACAGATAAATTTGATCGTGTGTGGGCAAAAACTGATGGGAAAACCGACGAGTGTCAGATTTCAAAACTGATGATGGTAAAACCATCAAATTTATCTGATCAGATATCTGTTCAGATAAATTTGATTGTGTGTGGCCGCGTCAGTTTTCAGACCTGAAGACTTGTCCCGCCCACCAATAATTTTGGCGCACTTATCGGCCTAAACCTATTTTAATTTGAGCATTCTAAATAGAAATTAATTTTTTCAACGAGTAGGGCCTAATTAAAAAACAATTATTATAAATCACAAAGATGCTTGTGACATAGAAAGATAAGCGTTACCGAATTAAATATCATTTTAAAATTTCAATATTGATTTATATATATATATATATATATATATATATATATATATATATATATATATATATATATATATATATATATATATTGAATGACTCGTGGCGGCGCACTGATAGAGAGCTCGCCTCTAGAACGAGAGGTCGCGAGTTCGGGACTGCGTTGCGACGTGAAAAATAAAAACAGTCGCGCAAATGTGTTGCTTTCAAATTATCTATATATCGCGACCTTAATGTACCATTTCCTATATAGACCCTTTCGTGTCGACCCCGAATAGGGACGCTGAACCGATTTTTTTAAATTTCAATAATAAACACCTTCGCTAAACAAATTAAAATTTTTTAAACAAAGAATAATAATCTTGTTTATAGTCAATCTCTATTGTATTTCTCAACAATAAAAATGCCATGCGCAATTTATACAGTGTTTCACTATCTCCCGCGATAATGAACATTTCATAAACAGGCCGTTTGGCGGGATTTAGCGCACTTAGTTTAATTGCGCGTCAATTATATAATTATCGAAGTGAAGCTACACTGACCACAGTTAGTACTTTGTGAGTGACCACCTTAGAAGACCGAGTGTTGACAGCTTAGGAAGGAAAAATCCCAGGGTGATGGAAGGTTATTCTTAAATTCGCGCCGGCTGCAATTAATGCGCAACCAAAAGGAAACGAGTACTATCAACCATGGAGAAGAAGGAGGAAACGGGCATTATACAAGCATCTGTGCTTCCTGACTCAGTGTGCCGTTATGTTATTTATATATAGGCCTACATGTAATAAACTTTGCTTATACGGGTATGTAGAAATATAAACTAAATAGTGACGATGATGCAGAATACTTAATTATGCAGAGAATTTACCATATGGGTGTGTAGACTATAACTAGTATTATATTATACTGTTGTATTGATAGTGAGGTATTGGGTGGATATGGCGTAACGGTTCGAGTCTTCGCCTCGGATGCAATTGGCCTGGATTCAAACGCACAATACACTGAAAAAACACAGACTAAATGTGATCTACATACATGTATTATGAACGTAAATAAAACAAAAGATAATAGTTGAACTTGTGCATACAAAATCGGCAGCGGTATAATTTTAAATTGAGATTAAAAAATAGAATAATAAAAATAAACCTATTAAATCATTAAATGATACTTCCACCATTTGGACAGCCACCATCAATCAGGGATGGGTAGCTCTCAAATTAGTAGTTTAAATAGCTCAAAAATATATTGATTGACTGCAGTAGTAATAACTAGTGATGCGCTTAACCACTCATATGTGAGAGCAGCATATAAACGACTCGCACAGCTCAATGAGCGGACTCTTTTGAGCTGCTCATCCGCACACTGCTCTCAAACGGTCCAGGCACTTGCTACAGTAACTGCACTGAGAAGTGTCTAATGTTCACTGCTCTCAAATGGTCCAGGCACTTGCTCCAGTAACTGCTCGCAACTGGTCCAGACAAACTACTACTGCAACTGCACTGTGCCTGCGTGGCCTACGTGACTTCAAGTAGTTTAGATCCTAATTGTCAGTCAGTGTTGCCAGTTGGTAGAATTTCACGCATAATCGGGCTATTATGAGGTAGTGTCGTTAAGTCGTTGGGCTAAATCTTTTAACACATATGGTAACCCTGCATGATACGACTGTTGTAAGCTAACTGTAGAATGAATGTACCGTAGACAAATTACATACGATGAAACGATAGTCTGGAAAAAAATTATATTAATATTAATATCACTGTGTAACTACTTCAAAGTTAATAACCTTTAATTTGAAAAACTTCATTTATTAAATGTGTAAAAAAAATTGCATAATTATGCAGGTTTATATCTACATCGCTTTCCGAATGTACCATCATCGACGGTCCTAGTTCACAGTCAGGGGCGGATCCGGGAATTTTTTAAGGAGGGGCCCGAATTTTTTTCTAAAGTGTACACATTCTTTGCCTCCTTCGGGACATATGACGCTACCAGAAGAAATGCTGTGAGGGAGTAGGGGGGCTTAAAACAATTTCACTGCGGCGCTACTCGGCTTATAGAGTAAGTCCATCCCCGTATCTTAACCCCCTCCCCCTCCTACCCGTACTAAAGTCAAGGAAATCCAAAAATCCTACATTTGCTTTGGAAAAGGCGGGTTAATTTTTTCACCTTCGAAGAAACTCAGCGGATCTGGACTATTTGCAAAAGTGACCTAATTTTGGCATTGGGGGGGGCTTAAGTCCCTCCCAGTTCAACTGTTTGCACCACTGCTCTGGGACAGAGTTCAAATTTTTACTACACCCTTTTTTCCTCTTATACTGTGGTTAATGTTAAATTGAGAGCTAGTGAAAAGGTCAACATTTTCCGGGCCCCCATCCATTATACAGGGCTCCTAGTATAAAAGCTGGTAAAAAAGCTAAGGCTAACGTCAGTTTCCTCACTCGAAAGCGAAGTCAGTGACGGGAGAGCCCAGGATTTGAACCCTGCACATACTGATCCGCGGTCGAGTGTCTTATCGACTTCGCCACTGGCTCCAGCCGGTGGCGAAGTTATACCAAATATGGACCCTTAGTGGGGCCCATATTTTAAAACATTCGAGCTAGTGGAACTGAGTTCCCTCTCGTGCCCCGCCCCCACCCAACCCCTGCCCTTACAAACATATTTGCACATATAAATTGCCATAGAAACAATAAAAATCTAGTTTACAATTTTTTAACAACGGGCCTAAGGGGGGACCCGGGCCCGCTGGGTCCCCCTGGATCCGCCACTGTTCACAATTGAACTCTACCCATCTGAAACGGCTTTATATGAAGCGGCTTTATAAACTACAGTTTACATGCATCAACTAATAATTAATACATGCATGCAGTTAATAAGTATTCGAGGCGGCAACAGTCAGCTATAGCTATAAAATAAAATATACCACAGCCTGAGAGGCTGAGAGTGAGAACCCGCCAGTCCTAGATCGTTCGAAATGCAGGCCTATTTATGCCTGCATTATTTGACGGATATCCATGTAAAAATGTGTAATCAGCAATTTCTCTGACTGCAGTAGCTGTACATATATGTAAACGATTCAAAGTTTCTTTTAGTACTCTCGAGTTACTGAGAATCTTTCTGACTTCAATTACAGTAATTTCACATTAGTTTCTTTATCTGGTTAAACTACAGTAATTTTCAGTTAAAATAATTTCATTGCGTCTTTGTATATTTTTTAGGTGCAATATGCACAATTTTATAAAGAAGAGCAAAAATGCGCAAAATTTTTTGCAAGATTGTGTTTATCGTCAATCTCTCCACTTGTTAATTTAAGAATACACCCCTGCTAATACAATGTAGTTTATATGCATTCGAAGCGACAGATGTTAACTACCTAGGCGAGACCACAGCAGTCATCTACCTAGGCGAGGCAACAGCTGTCAGCTCCTAGCAGCTCACTCACAGCTCTCACAGCCTGAGAGGCTGAGAGAACCCGCCGTCCTAGATCGTTTGAAATGCAGGCCTGTATAGGCCTGCTACATGGCCTTGCCGCCTTAGCACTATGCCTGCAGCTGATCACTGAGAGCAGTTTGAGCTGCAGTTTGAGCAGAGAATGAGCTGTGAGCGAGAGCAGCATACTTCAAAGAATAGCACTTAGTGAGTCGAAAGAACAGTGAGCGGCCAACTCTAGTAATAACAACGCCAGACAAGCGCGCTGCAGTCTGAAAATGATTGACAGCTAATTAGCATAACTGATCAGATATCTGAACAGTTAAATTTGACCGTGTGTGGGCGATCATCAGTTTTATCTGCAGATAAATCTGACCGTGTGTGGCCGAAATATCTGTTCAGATCTGAGATCTGAACAGATAAATTTGACCGTGTGTGGACGAATCAAATATATCTGATCAGATATCTGATCAGATATCTGTTCAGATATCTGCTAGTTAAATTTGATCGTGTGTGGGCTCCGTCAAATTTATCTGAACAGATATCTGTTCAGATAAATTTGATCGTGTGTGGCCACTTTTAGGGCACGTGGCCTAGTGGCACGCAGCCAGAATCTGTCCAGTGCTCTGATAGACGAGAGGTCAGAGCACAAATTCACCACACTGAATCAGTTATCTCACTGTTTATCTCGTATACGTGAAGTGCCCAAATGTTGTGCTAAAGTTAATAGAGTATATTGTGCTCGAACATCGATGATGTCTTGGATGACATTAGCTCTCTTCAGTAATTAAATGCGTGTTAATGGTGCAAATTCTCTCTCTCTCTCTTCTCTCTCTCTCTCTTCTCTCTCTCTCTCTCTCTCGTAGTGCACTCCCAAATGGCAGGTTCATGCTATATTGCGCCACACCTCTGTTTTCTTTATTCTATTTAAGTCCACATACGAGTAGATTTTTAAATCACCTAACTTGAGATACCATTATTCATGGGGATTGTGCTTAAGAAAAGGTGGGTTATAATACTATACCACACCCGAGCTTACAATTATTGCTCATAGTGCTATGCAAATAAAGTATTCTTTTATATAGACGTAAATTCTATACTTTTTCCTCTTTGGGCAAAATATAGCTTCCGGGGTGGTTTATATTTTCTTCTGTAGTTTACATTTCTACTGATGCCCCTAAGTACACCGAAGCCTTGTGCGTCGCGCGACCTCACACGGCAGCGATGCGGTATCCGTGCGCGTTCACAGCAATAATAACACATTATAATGAAATGATCAACTATGTTGGTATCTATCACTTTTAATACCACATGTTTAAACCGTTAGGCAATTTTGTTCATTTTCCGTGTAACCAGTCCAGTGAATGTCCGAGAATTTACTCTCAGATCAGCACAGCTGGGATTCGAACCCACGAGGGTTCCATTCACCTCAGGATCTGTCATTTAAAACTTCATGACGTTATCTTAATGTCATAAAGTGACGTTAACTCCCGAGCCCCGTGTTGTGCTCGGGTATGTTTGGACCACTTCAGAATTGGGCAACCGTAAACAATCTGCCACGTGTACGTAAGAGTCGACTAAAGGCAGGAGCTGAGAATGGCAAGAGGGGACCCACCTCACCATGAAATATTTTCCGCCAGGATTAAATGGTAATTAATCCACCTAACTGAGGAAGGCAACGGGAAACCACCTCAGAAGCCATATTTTTCCCAAGCTATAGGCTACATAAGGTATGGATAAGGCATAGACTTAGTGAAGGGATTAACTTGTTGATATAAAGAGTGCTCTTATGGGGCGAGAAAACAGACTTTTAGTATGAATATGTACCTTGAACCTGCCACTTGGCAGTGCACTGAAGAGAGACGTTATCTACACCTCTAACCACTGCGCAATTGAGACATTCGAATGAAATTAGAATGTCTATTGTCTATTAAAAAATTAGCAACGCACGATAGAGCGCCGCTTTTAGTGGAATCATTTCATAACAATACAGAAACAATAATTGATACGGAGCTGAGCCGCTTCTAGCCGAACGTCTCAGGCCAAACCACGCATTCGGTTGACTTTCTCCTTGAAATTAATCATCTCTCGTAACCTACACAGTTTCTTGTTAGTACATTCTGACATTTCAGTGACTCTGAAAAACAGGTCTATTACAATTTCGTAAATATAGATAAAGTAAGACCAGTAATGATGCTTCTTTATTGGAAAAATTAAGTCGAGTTTGACTTCTATAGAAAACTGTTATTATAGCAAATGATAATTGCGGGAACACACCGTTAGTGGAGTATGACTTCAATGTAAAGGCTGCCTCAGAATAGAAGTCAACCCAGCAATGAATGAAACATCGACGTCGATATTTCATTCATTGCTGGGCTGACTTCTATTTCTCTAGTATTGTTGTATTGTAAGTGTTTCTGTATGTAGGCCCAACTCAAAACTAGTCAAATTGTTTCATTCTATGCGTCATTGTGTCAATGTCTTATTTAATCAGGTGTAGCAATGTAAACGCTAGCAATATCACATACTAAGATTTGAAATTATTAACCATACTAAACGCTTCCCATAAAATGTCCTGCACCAATGTTTAAATTATTCCTCTCTTCCCATAAAATTGTTAATATTAATTTTGCAATTATTAGAGGAGAGAGGTAAAATATCAACACTAATCTTCAACATTTTTATCTAAAGGTTTCTAATTTATTTCAGATCACTTAGTCAGACAATTTATTTAGCACAAAATAGTAGCACTTGCTTGATTAAATAAAAATCTAAGTCAGTGCAGGACAATATAATTTACCTTCATAATTGGCTTGCAATTAATTTTCCTTCAGAGCTCTGAAATAACTTAGGCGTTACTAGTATGCTACAGGTAACTAAGATGACGCTCAATTTAATCATAGGAAAGATATTCTCAGATCATTTGCAAAACGGTCATATATTTAAGCTATCTCATTCCTAGATCGCTTTAATTGTCCGATACTATTAGGTTAAATAGAATAAAAAGTCTAAAGTATTTAAGAGCAAAAGTAAAGTAAACACGCATTATAGTGAATAATCAACTATGTTGATATCTATCACTTTTAAAACCACATGTTTAATCCGTTAGGCAATTTAGAACATTTTCAGTATAACAAGTCCAGTGAATGTCCGAGATTTTACTCTCAGATCAGCGCGGCCAGGATTCGAACTCACGAGGGTTCAATTCACCGCAGGATTTGTCATTTAAAACTTCATGACGTTACCCCTACGCTATTTAGACATTCTATTTATACGATATATATATATATATATATATATATATATATATATATATATATATATATATATATATATATATATATATATACGCTATTTAGAGCATTCACTGTATATACAGAGTTTATGGTGAGTGTCTGGGATGATTATGGAGTGGCAGTTAAGATTCTGTAAATTAAATATAAATAAGCAACATTAATACAATATTGAATATTCTGTTTTTGAGTAAACATTTACCATATTTAGCATGGTATCTCTAACTTGTGCGAATAAAAAATTACAATTGAATTTTTAAAAATTTTCAGAAAAATACTGAAATTGTTAGTCGATTTAGTTCAAGAATTTTAAACTAAAATATAGTACAAATAATAGGGTATTTTCTTTTTGTGACACTCTGTAGAATACTTTGATGCACCGAACTGTAGTATATAAGAGGAATGCGAGAGATAGAGAGAAGGGGGAAAATGTGTGTGTGAGAGAGAGAGAGAGAGAGAGAAATAGATAGACGAGCTGAATGCGCTCCTAAGAGCTCCCGAATCTAATTTCTTCTGCTTGAAATGTCATTGTTATTGAGAAATAAATAGGAGTACACGCTATCTCTATGGAAGATTTCTTTGAATAGAAGGTTTATTTGTGTTTAGGGATGTTGTCGTGTTAAATGTAATTAGCTCAGCCGAACCTCAAGTCATTCGGCGTCAGTTTCTCTTGTAACTTATTCACAGGTCTTTGTAACAACTACCATTTCCATCTCTCCGCACTCAGTACGTTGTGCAATGTGATACTACATGTACTAAAGTACATGAAAACACACATGTAATTAAGACTTTTCGGTTTACTATATCAGATAAATTGATGTATTCATATTTCGACTATTGTTTGCTGCAATCATTTGGTATATAATAATCGCTCTGTAGGAAACCCATCTTCATTATTCTAAAGCCATATGATACAGTAAAATGTGGATGAGGAAATCTTTGTGAAGGGATTAACTTTTTGATCGATGGCTTGCTCTTTATGGCGCGTGAAAACTGACTGTGAATAGACAATGTAACATATGTATCTAGGGTCTGCCACATGGTGGAACAATAGATCAATATAGAGATAGAGAATAGCTCTTAATATTCAACGCTCAAAACGAATGAATTGGTTGATCCGTAGTGTGTTCGAGATATTCCTTTCTGAATGTTAGTCAATGAATTAAATTGCTACTCTATTTGCACAATTTTATAAAAACAAAAAAGGGGAAGTATTCGCCTGTTGAATCACGACTCATCCACTTCACTTCAATAGCAATTAACGCAGTAGCCCGGAAGTTCATACTGCATTCAGTCAATCGAATCATTTGCTTTTTGCGTCCAATTCCGTCATTCGTAAAGATATCATGAAGGCTTAGTGTGTAGCTCATTGGTGAAACATTCATATATTTGCTTGATCAGTTCTCATTGCGTAATCAATAAATACTCACTATTTGTATGATTAATTAAAGTTTTAAAATATTATTGCTAATAAACTGCTAATTGAGAAATAGTTCATTATATTTATTATTCTGTAAAAAATAAATAAATCAAACAATAAATCAGTCGATTCACTAGCTTACTCTGAAAAATCTCATGAAGAAATCAACAATCGAAAATTACGAAATATCTAATGTTGGTCAAATTAAAATTCTACAAAAGAAGCCATTGAGGGAAATTTCCATCATGTCGTCAAGCATTGCGAGTAATGAAGAAACTCTATTTTGCAGTTTAACCCTAAATGTATATAATTATGAGAGAGATTAGTTAAAATGGACAGTGTGAACATTTTCTAGAAGTTCAGGAAGGTTAGAAACTCGGTTCTTAGCTGTTTTTAACAAAGGTAAAGCTAATGTTAACGTCAGTTTCCTCATTCGACAGCGATGTCAGTGACGGGTGAGCCCAGGATTTCAACCCCGCACATACTGATCCGCGGTCGAATATCTTACCAACATCGCCATTGGCTCCAGCCAACCGGTATAACATCAAAAAACTTAGTAACCTGCATGTTGATGCGGTAACATTTACTATTCAAATAATTGACAGAAGATCAGGATAACAGCAGCTTTTGATATGAATCGTATCATATTTATATGATTGTGAAGTTGGTGAAATTACTGCTTGGCGATTAACTATCAATCAATCAAGAACCGTCAATTACTACTCTACCAATGAGTCACTGAGAAACAAATAAATGTGTCAGTTATAATTTTCCTATTATAAAACCCCTGATTGTGCTGGGTGATGAAGTCATGTAGCGGCTGATCAAGTCGTCAGCACACTCTGCCAGGTAGTCAGAGACACGAGTTTGATTCTCAGCCCGGGAATCATTGACTGGGCCTTGTAGATGTAGATATGCTCTAAACTTAACACAATTTAAAGAAGATGAACTTGCAGGTAGGCCTATGTTACAGGCCTATGTTACAAATACTAGAATTTTACTAATTGAATACAGGAATACTTTTTACACTGTAACAATATGTAATTATGATAGATAGCCGAAGTGCAGGGAAATGGATAACAACGCATTAAAGTGCATAATACAACGTTTAGAGAAGTGGGATGAACTTTTGTTGTGGTAAATAGTAAACAAATGTTTAGAACAGTGGTAAGTTAACTGTGGCTTCGGAAAAATTCAATGAACAATTGTTTAGAGAAATGGAAAATTAACGCTCTTATGGCAAATGAAATGAAGAGATGCTTGGAACAGTGAAATGAACTGATTCAATGGAGACAATTATAATATCAAGCGTTATTTTTTTCTCAATGATATGGAAAAACAGAAAGTCGATATTTAGCAATGAAGCATTATTTAGTGCTAATATAGTATTTTAACTGAGGTCAATGAGTAGCCTTGGTCACGCTACACATTAGCATTGGCTGACGTGAATAGAATTGTTGAATACTAACGAGGTTTGTTGTGCTGCTGAAATAGCTTTGAACGGAGAAATGAACACATAAGCTTACAATTATACAAGCATAACTAAGCAAGCATTCTGCCAGAGCACTAGCACTCTAATTGTATTATGTTTTTATTGTTGACATTGTTTCTGCTGTTGTACGGTAGATAAAATTTTTGTGCAAATAATCAATGCTAGATATGCTAATCAATTTTAATAATAAAATTTTAAGCAATTTCAGAAGAGATTTATACCAAATATGAATGACATAACTTGGAAAAGTCCAATCAATTATTACATAATTATCTTTTCAATTAAACTGTTTTAAAAGGTAAAAAAGGCTGGTAAAGCTAAGGTTAACGTCAGTTTCCTCACTCGAAAGCGATGTCAGTGAAGGAGGGCGAGCTCAGGATTTGAACCCTGCATATACTGATCCGCGGTCGAGTATCTTACCGACATCGCCACTGATATGGTTAATAAAGAAATGAACTTAAATACAATTATTAAAATAGCTAAAGCTAAACATTGTGAAGTGCTATGAAATAACGAAAAATAAGGATAACTTTTTTGATGTTGCAAAGGGCCCAATCTTACAATCATCGCCATTTCATATGCATCTTCAGAAGACATAGTTACAATATTAGTCCCAAAACTAAAACTAACTCAACACGCTAATGTATACATAGGTCCTGGTGAAACCTGCCTGTGGATTGAAAGACAGCCATACTGAGCCCTCTCTTGCGTGAGAGAGATGACGTCTGGAGTGAGACAGAGAAAGAGAATAAGAGAGAGAGAAAAAGAGAGAAGATTGAGAGAGAGAGAGGGAATGAGAGAGAGAGAATTGCGCATCTGGACTGTAATACATTACAATTGCCAACAGTAAAAAATGCAATGTTAAAAGTTATAGTGAATGATTGCAATGCTATGTAGTTGAAAACACATCTCTTCTCACCATAGATTCCTTTAAACATGCGCTAAGTATAATGAGATTGTTTGAGAAGCTTTAACGCCAGCACAATCATTGAATGTAAATAATAAAATATATAGTAATAAATAAAGGTTTAACGTCCGTTTCCTCATACAAGGATGATGTCAGGGACGTCCCCCCATCACATGTCACTACAAATCAATTCACCCCAAACGATCTGAAAAAACACGTGCTGAAGAGAACTAAAAGATCCTAAACAATGCCGGTCTGGTGATCAAAAAACAGTCAGGCAAGATGAAATAGAATCTATGGTGAGAAGAGATGTGTTTTCAACTTAAAACGGAGAGTGGAAGTAGTAGAACATGAGCGAAGATCAGGAGACAGAGAGTTCTAAACAGTAGGAGCGGAGAAAGAAAATGAACGTCTATCTAACGTAGTGAGAATATTGGGAATTTTGAGCAGTTTGGTATCGGAAGAACGAGGCTTACGAGAAGGTTGATATTGGATTAAGAGATCAGAAAGGTAAGACGGTTTACCAAAAAGGAGCGCTTTGAAAGTTAAAAGAGCAATTTTATACTCTTAATTCTTTTAACTACAGGAAGCCAATGAAGGTTATTAAGCAAGGAACTAGAGGGTGGCCTGAAGCCTCGAGGATCGACAGACAACACGTACTAGAGTGTTTTGAACGCGTTGCAAACGCATGAGAGAAGAAGAAGGTAAACCATATAGCAATGAATTGCAGTAGTCAAGCTTAGAATGAACTATTTAGTTGGCAAGAATTATGGATGAATTTTTATCAAGAGATGACCGTATCTGTCTGATTTGATGAATCTGGAAGAAAGATGAACGACAGACAGATGAGATATGAGATTTAAAATCAAGATTTTCATCAAATATAACACCAGGGTTTTTTAGCCTTGGGAGTAGGAGTAAGAGCAAGATTTTGAAAATAGATGGAGGAATTGGCAATTTTGGTTCTTTGCTGGGGAGTGCCGCTTAAAAGATATTCGGTTTTAGAGGGGTTAACAGAGAGACGATTACTGCAAAACCATGAATAAGCTTTGTCAAGAACAGATGAAAGGTGTTGCAATTTCAAGTCAGAATCTGAGCTAGAAAATGAGATGTACAGCTGAGTATCATCAGCATAGAAATGAAATTTTATTGAAGTATTGTCTAAAACATAACTGAGTGGGGTAGTGTAGAGGGAAAAAAGTAAAGGTACAAGTACAGATCCTTGGGGCACACCACGAAGAAGAAGTAGTTCAGGGGAGCGTTCATTGTCTATAGTAACAGATTGAGTGCGACCAGAAAGATAGGAGGAGATCAGAGAGAAAGCGGAATCAGAGATACCAAAGCACGTTTTAAGTCTACTGGTAAGAATGTTATGATCGATGGTGTCGAAGGCAGCCTAAAGATCAAGTAGTACAAGGGCTGATACCTTTTGAGAGTTTAAGGCTAAGCAAAGGTCATTATGAATGCTGAGTAAGGCAGTTTCAGTTTCAGTGGAGTGTAAAACTAGTGTAGTATTTTAAAAGTCTGATACCAAAATAGTTTTCCAATCTCTTTTAAGGGGATTGTGTAGTCTTTTAAGCATATTAAACATAATTAGTAAGATATTGCAGCAACAATAGTTGAAATGACAACATTTAATTTACAAAAATGTATATGAATTTTCGATGATAAAGATACCCTAGGAGTAAAATATCTTAGAAACTGGTAGTGCTTCACTGGCATAAATTCGTTTAGTATACTTAGACTCTGTCCTTCCTAATTTCATTTCTACACTAATGCCTTCTAAGATTCTATTACCTCAGTTAAGTACCTATCACTATTTGCACAGTGTTTTCAATGTGATCAGTGCCTTCAAAGAGATCAGTGTCTTCAATGGGATCAGTGTCTTCAATGGGATCAGAGTCTTCATTGGGATCAGTGTCTTCTGATGGGATGGAGGTGTCTTCAATGGGATCAGTATTTTCATTGGGATCAGTGTCTACAATGGGATCAGTGTCTACAATGGGATCGGTGTCTTCAATGGGATCCTTCAATGGGATCGGTGTCTACAGTGGGATTAGTGTCTTCAGTGGAATCAGTGTCTTCAGTGGGATCAGTGTCTTCAATGATCTCAGTTTCTTCAATGGGATCAGTGTTTTCAATGGGATCAGTGTCTTCAATGGGATCAGTGTCTTCAATGGGATGGAGGTGTCTTCAATGGGATCAGTGTCTTCAATTGGCGCAGTGTCTTTTTGTAGTTTTGAAAACGGTACTGTCGCCAACAGCCTTACTGCCTGCCCGTCCTCGAGCGGTTGTCTAATTCTGGACCCGCTCGACGGTCGGCAGTACTTCGAGACGGCAGCTTTTTCGTCGAACGTTTTACTAAGGGTACCGCTTGTCAGGAGGAACCGAGTTGCTGCGTCTTCAGATGATACTTCTTTCCCGGTATCATCCGTCTCGATAGGCCTTTCATGTTCGTTTCCGACTGAGTAGGCCAAGGTCCAACCCTCCCTTGCCTACTTCGTTATTGGGTTCTCGGGAACCCGGCGCACAGCGTCCGCGCTGGACCGAGTCGGGAGTAGAAGCGTACTCCACGTCTTCTACGTATTTAGACGATGACGGTTGAGTTTCTTCCATGCTCCCTTGGTAGAGTCTATCCCCTGCTGTTCGTGGTTCTCGGGGCGAAGTGATATGGTGACCCGAACCGGGAGTGGAAGCGTCTGCGTTATCTTGGACGATCACGGTTTGATTTTCTACCCTGCTTCCTAGTTTTACAAACTGGTATAGTAGATGATTGGTGGTTTTAACTGCGACGAACTTTATTTTCTTTACCTTATTAAAACTTCCCTTTACCTTTTTAGACTTATTCTTCCCTATCCTTTTAATATTGGTCTTCCCGTATTTTCTACTTTCGCCTTTGCTGAAGGTAGTATAATTTGGCCTTCCGTGTAGTCGATGCGAAATGCGTTGATAGTCAACTGGTAATTGGTAATCCTACTCCCGCCTGCAGAGACGAACTCGACCCAGGCGCTTAGCAAATACCTGCAGAGACGAACTCGACCCAGGCAATGCCGTTGTTAGCCTCCCGCCTGCAGAGACACACTCGACCCAGGCGCTTAGCAAATACCCGCAGAGACGAACTCGACCCGGGCAATGCCGTGGACTACCAGCCTCCCGCCTGCAGAGACACACTCGACCCAGGCGCTTAGCGAATACCCGCAGAGACGGACTCGATCCGGGTATCGCCGTGGACTACCAGCCTCTTACCTGGGCCTACCCAGGGGGACACCGAACTCTCTTGCCTCCAAATTAGCCTTCACGGCTTGGGTAACTAGTCAACCTGAGGGGCTACGAGCCTAGACTAACAAGCGAGCTTGAAAGCTTTCGGCTAGACGAAGACCAGATTTCTGTATACTAATCGTACTTTTGCCTTGGGATTGGGATATTACGTACTATCCTCCCTCGGTTCCCAGTACTTTCGCGTAGAAGGTTCTGGCCTCCCTGAGTTACTGCGCAGACGAACCACGCAGAACCCAATCTGATTTTCTACGTATCAACGGCCGCTTAATATACTACTCGAGCGATCGACTTCAGCCAACCACTGCACTTCTCGTTTAGTATAATCTACGCGCTAGCTGCGTCACTTCGGAAATACCCAGCGTAGTAATCTAGCTAGGCCTACTTATAACTTCGGCTTATATCATCTATTATAAATCTTTGGAAATACCCTACGTCACTTAATATTTATAAATAACAGCTGTATAATATTTGCTTTCGATCTATAATATATATTTCCTAATATATTAATAACTGCTGTATAATATCTGTTTTCTATCTATAATATATATTTCTTAATATAATAATAGTGAACAAGGCGTGTTCATTACAGGCACACTATCGATCATCAGATTTACTCCATCACAAAGACTAAATCTTTGCAAACCTTAGCGTACCCTTTAACTTGGGATAAAAATGAAGTGATTTTGCGAAGACTTTCACAGATATTGAATAGTCGTGTGTGACCGCTATATAGACAAGGTTGGCACAGCTATCTTTACAGAAGTTAAAAATTTTATCTTCAGTATGGCAACCAGGTTTTCAATATCAGAAAGCAATCTGGGTTGTAACCGCTTTCATATAATTGCTCCAAGTCTTGATCGCCACCAACTAAACTCAAGCTGACTCTCCTTCATGAAATTATTTTTTTACGGAAATATGGCAGCATTATCTCAATCAATCAATAAGAATTTAACGCCCGGTTCCTCGCCATAAGGCAATGTCAGGGACGTCCTATTACGAACTCTACAGAAACTGGGGCCAAAGCACTACACGAAGACCACAATATAAAGCGAGATCAAAACAGTGCAAGTCCAAGGTCCAAGGCAAGCGGGCCAAAGTTTAGACCTATGGCGGAAAGAGATAGGTTTTTAGCTTGCCAAGAGAAGTACCAATACAATTGCAAGATCGAAGATCTTGTGGCAGAGAGTTCCATATTGTTGGAGCAAAAAACAAGAAGGAGGGTCTGCCCATGGCAGATTTGACATTTGTTACAGTGAGGTTTTTACTAGAGGAACGGAGACTACGAGAGGGTGGATAGATTGATAAAAGATAAGATAGATAGGATGGTTTACCATTATTTAAACTTTTGAAAATCAAAGAAGCTATCTTGAATTTTATTTGTTCGGAGACTGGAAGCCTGTGCACTTTCTTAAGAAGAGAAAAAGTATGGAATTTGAATGTTTTTACATTACATACGACACGATAAAAGCATTCTGTACGTGTTAGAGACCAATTAGAGAGGTTTTCGGGAGAACGTTCAGCAGGGAGTTACAATAATCAAGTTTAGAATGGAAAACTCATCAGCTAATGCAGTGACAGAACTGATTTACGAATTTGACGTAATTGTGGGATATGGACAACAGAAGAACGACAGACTAAGGAAATATGTGCATTAAAGTTTAGATTTGAATAAAAAATTTCATCAGGGTTACGTGCAGAATATGTGGGTATTGAGAGAAGTTTTTAAATGTTACGGTTGAGCTTGTTATTTTATTACGCTGCTGTGGGGTGCCGATGAGAAGCTATTCGGTTTTTGAAGGAATGACAAGCCGACTAGCGCACAACCAGGTTAACTCATATGAGTTAACTCATATTAACATGGTATCAAAAGTATTGGAACTGGAGAATGAGATGTAAATCTGGGTATCATCAGCGTAAAAGTGAAATTTCAGCATCGAATCAGTTAACAAGTCACTTAAGGGGGTGGTATATAAGGTACATGTATCTCTACTCTTTACTTTTAATATTATAAAGAAGTTCATTTAAAAGTCTACTTCATCATCTCTTATGATTCTTAATTGGCTGGAGGTAGTGGCGATGTCGGTAAGATATCCGACCGCGAATCAGTATGTGCTGGATTCAAATTCTGGGCTCGCTCGTCACTGACATCGCTTTCGAGTGAGGAAACTGACGTTAACATTAGCTTTTTAATTACGTTTATTTTGTCTGTTTCATTAATTATATTTAATCTACCTTTAATCTACCTTTAATTTAATGTTAATTATTTTAATCTATGCCAATTGTAGTTAAGAGAGAGAAACGACTACTTCAATCTCGAGTTCTTTTCTTTTATTCCACAGTAAGCCTACTGTGCAGTGCTAATGAGCAGTGCAGTGAGAACCTTGTTAACATGCAATAAATTCCTCAATTTTGTTCGAATGAAACAGCTGAAGAATAGGCAGCCTAACCTTGTGCAGGTCCTTCTAACCTAGTAAATTACACAGGCAGCCTTAGTTCAAACTAAAGCTCAGTTTTTAATATAAGTGATCTCTCGGCATTGGTGTTTAATCTTTGCAAGGAATGTAGCCAGGGTAAGTTTGTCATGTATCTGAGCTAGCCGCTACTTGAAGCTTGATACGGCAAGGTAAATGAATTATAATGAATCTTAAAAATAGTCAATTATACTTTAAAAACAGAAATTTGAACTGTTTAGGAACTCCTAAAACCTTTCGGTCTAGACATTGCTACATGTGTATATTAACAAGGTCATAATTGCCAAAAGTACATCTTCCAGTGCAAACACGACAGCAAATCTTAAATAGAATTATAATTAGAATCCATGCAACATCTAGAGGAGGACATGAGAAACCTTCCAACAGTACTTATAGTTTACAATCTGATGTCGAGCCAGCTAATGAAATCAACGAAGGAAAAAATATTTGCCATTAAAAATTAGAAACACTCGACTGCAGACCCTGGGGTTACAGTTTGCCAATATCATTCAGAAAATTATTGTTAATTTAGTTCACTCAGTTATACTGTATTTTTTGAAGGGAAAGATACTCTTTCCATAACAATTCTTTCCGTTTGATTTGACTTTATCCGAGTGATATCGCAAAAGACTAGTTGCTAAAAGCCTGCTTGTAAGAAAGTGCATCAGAAACCGATGAATAGGCCAGTTAGGGCTTTGATGGCCTTGTATAATTATATAGTGAATCTAAATATGAATTTACAGGTTCGAATCATATTCACTGACATCACTTTCGAGTGAGGAAACTGACGTTAGCATTAGCTATAGTTTTTATGCTTTTAAAATAAAGGAACTCATAGAAGGCAGAATGTAAGGAAATAGAGGCAGAGGCAGGCGGATCTTATGAATGTTAGATGATTTAATAATTAAAGATCCACTCATATGTGGACATGAAGAGGAAAGCGGAAGACATAAAAGAGTGAAGGCGTTATATACCATGGACCTGCCAGTAGGCAGTGCACTAAGATAGAAATAAAAGTACTAAAATACGCTTATTCTATTCGCTGCAAACAATATGGAAAACAATAGATTTAGGTCTGCAATGCTACTAGCTGCATGTATATCTTCAAACCATTCTATTATGTTAGTTCCTGTGAGGTTTATTCTAAATAAAGCAGTCTTTCATTGTAGGCATTCTGGTAAGAAAACTATAGTTTGTCTTGTTCACCGATATACAGATGCCATTCTGGAGTTCTTTACGACCTGCGCATCTGTTGCTTGCATTAGTACCAGCCATTTCTTGTCAGAAGCTATAGTCAGAGCGGGTTACTTTATGACCGAGGTTCTAACGCTGTAAATTCTTGTAATAAATCGTTAACGTTTCTCAACAATAGGCCTACTAAATATACTTAAGAAAACTTTCGTCACTATGCAGCTAGTGTTTAAATCGTATGCAAGAGAGCTAAGATAGTTGGAATTTATAGGCCACCAAAAATAAAATGACTAAACTTTTATAATTTCGTAAAAGGATAGTAAGGCTAGAAATAAAGCCATCACACCCCCACTCACTGTTGTGCATTAATTGAATACAAATTCAAGTATAGAGATGTTCCGTATAACAGACGCACACTGTTTCACATACACACATTTCGTTACACACATTTACAACTGAACAGCAAATCCACTGGATACATCTCAGATACCTAGTAACGAACACCAGCGCTGTTGCCCTTTACAGTTAAACCATTTAATAAGTGAAGGGTGTGCACTGTGTAGACCACGGATCAGAAATGCAGGGTTCAAATCCAGCTCTCTCCCCTTCATTGGCTTGCCATTTTGCAGAAAATTGAAATTAAAATTCTTTTAGTTTTGTCTTTGTATTTGTTATCTAATATTCAGCCGGCTATATCACTAGGCTATTTAAGTTAACTAATCTTCAGAGACCTAGTGTAATTTATTTTGTGCTATATTGTTCGGAAATAAGGGGTGAGTTACTTATTTGTTAATAAATAAATACTAATGTTATGAGTGTTATAAGTGCCAAAATCTGTGCCAATTCGAAACGCGAAGGTTCTGCTTAGACTGACTCTAAGCAATGGGTAAGTCCTGCTTGGGGGTAGTTGGTAGCTATTAATAATCGTCTAGTTAATATAAAATAACTCAGACACCGATAACAATATAAGAAACATGTTACAAACATCAATCACCCATATACGATAATTCTATCTACTTAAAGGTTTCGTGTAGGCCTACCCGTTTGCAGCAAGTCACAATTACAAATTACATTACAGAAGATTCGGTCTTACCGTCTTCTACTTACTGTTCTTAATTTAATAAAACATTGACTAAGTTACGTTAAGTAGAAAATCTTTAGACGTACAACGCCAAGTGTGTCTGTCTTTTCTGTAGCATTCAAGTGAATACATATTCCCACATGGGAATCTTGGCAGGTAAAAGGACTTAATAACCTTCATTGGCTTCCTGTAGTTCAAAGAATTAAGTATAAAATTACTTTGTTAACTTTCAAAACACTTCGTTTTGGTTAACCTTCTTACCTTTCTGATCTCTTAATCCAATATCAACCTTCTCGTAAGCCTCGTTCTTCCGATACCAAACTGCTCAAAATTCCCAATATTCTCACTACGTTAGATAGACGTTCATTTTCTTTCTCCGCTCCTACTGTTTGGAACTCTCTGCCTCCTGATCTTCGCTCATGTTCTACTATTTCCACTCTCCGTTGTAAGTTGAAAACACATCTCTTCCCACCATAGATTTTATCTTGCCTGACTGTTTTTTATCACCGCACCGGCACTGTTTAGGATCTTTTATTTCTCTTCAGCACGTGTTTTTTTCAGATCATTTAGGGTGAATTGGTTTGTAGTGACATGTAATGTGGGGACATCCCTGATATCATCCATGTATGAGGAAACGGACCTTAAACCTTTATTATTATTATTATTATTATTATTATTATTATATGTATAGTGCCTTCTCATAGTGAAGCGGTAGAACTATATCGACTATTGAATAAGAAGTCGCGATTGAGTTCCAGTCTGTATTGCGACAGGGTTTCTTTACTTCCAGTGTGCGCATACAATTTAGGTTGTTCATGCATTTAGGGCTGCGCGGGTCAAGCAGAAGGATATTGGCGACCTTGAGGTTGTATTTCATTTACTGACTTCTCTGTGTTGACTTCAATTAATGGGATATGATATGAGCGAACTTTACAAAGAAAGCAGGAACTTGTAGCAATGAATATAATTATATAAGGCTCAACGCACTTTCATCGGTACCTTCTACTGCTAATAATTAAAAATATTGTGCCCTAATTGCTAATTCTATAACTTTGGCATTCCCATGTTTTGTGAACCATTTATATCGATCCTGTCTTCTTCTAATGCACTACCTAACGGACGGTAGCTCCATGCCATAGGACTCTTCCAACCAATTCTATCCTCGGCTTTTCTTTTCATCTCTGCAGTGTATAAGTAAGAATTTGTTATAAAATCATCTTACATCCCATAATAATAATAGCACACACTATAGTGAAATATAATGTCTTGTCTTAATTCCATGTCTTGGCTATAGCTGTTTCTAATGTTTTCGCTGCAATCTTCTTTCTATTACATCCTTCAGTGAACCATTCCCCTTATACTATGTCTTATCCAGATTTCCTTTCTATTTCTTATCACATCTATTATCTATCTCTCTGTACCGACTCTTTCAAGAACATCTTCATTTGTTTAGTTTTCTATGCCATTTAATCGTGGGGAAATTTATTATTGAGGTGGATCCCCTTTGATTTAATCAACTTCTGCCTTAGTCGTCTCTTGCATTCGCAAATTCAACCCACTATCAGAAACAATAACAAAGAAGTTCGGAAACGAAGTAAAATCTCAAATCCGGAAATCTGTTCAAAAAACTGAAGTAGAATGAATAAGATTCATTGTCATCAGTGTCATAATAAGTCTCGCGAATATTGCGAAGGTCATGGATTTGCTCTCCATGCGTGAGACATTTTTGGGTGAGGCTTAGAGCGATTTAATAGAAATGGCGTTTTGAGTTTAACCAATGAAACAACAAGTACATTCCTTAAACTTCTTGCAAGAACTTAAAGTAAGAGTGCGGTTGCCCGGCAACAGTATTATTATTGTTAAATTAAAAGTTTTGAGAACTTTCAAAGTTCGTCAATTATTTTAAAATTAAATTAAAAACATTACAGGGATATAAAACAGATTAGGTATTGATGATTCTGATATCATATCCTATAACCAGTATAATCAGTAACTCGAATGGTATTTGGATTTAAGGGTATATTAATTATATAGTATAGGAATTAATTGGAAATTCTTTTTTAACCTAAAAGTTTTGCTGACTGGACAGGCTGTTAGAATTAAAGTAATTAATCTCCAATTAAAGTATACTGCCTCGGAAGATAGCTTCATCAACTTTTAATAAGATTGTAAAAAGGCATTAAGAAGATTTAGAGGTATTGATATTATTCATTTAACGAAGTACACGTTCTAGATTTGTGTCCGTCGTCCAGCTCCGGATGACCAACAGCCTAAAAAATTGTAAAACTCTAGGAATTAGTATTGGTCTAAGTATTTTTGTATAAGAAAGAAAAATACCAAAAAGATGAGACATTTTAATTGGAATTTCAAGTTTAGACATTTCAAGATTATAATTCTCTAGTAATTTGTAACGATATTGGCTGAATGAAATCGTAAATGATCAGATTAATGATTTTTTATTTTTGACTTACAATAAAATATTAAAAGTTAATATCAAGTATTTAAGTATTTGTAATTTTTTGAGTTATTTGATGAAATAAATTAAAGTATAACTAGTATATTGTTGAAATTGTAACAATCAATCAATCAAAGCCAGGCTAAATAGAAAAATAAGGGAATTTGATTTTTTGCGAGATGAAAGGCCTCCCTGACATAGGTGTCTGAGTGAATTGGTAAATACACATATATAAATAAATATTAGAAAGTGCTAGCAATCTGCATATTCATAATTAAAGTTATTAAACTAAATTAATCATTTAAAAGTCCTAGGAATTTCACACACGGACACTTTATAACAGTTAGACAAATTAATTTTTCATATCCGATATTACCATTTTTCATTGCTAACCACTGACTGCACGGCTGGGTTAGGAGGGCATGTACCTGATAAGCGGGAAACCATGATTTTGAATCTTCACTTGATATTTTTATATAGGAAATTTGACAAGAAACTTTATAGAGTTAGTCAGAGAGAGAGAGAGAGAAATATGTTTTATTTTAACAAAATTTTAGAGTAATCACATTAATGAACGCGTGAAAAAAATTAAATAGGCTAATTAATTAATTAGTCATTGTTCTTCATTTTAGCTTATATAGCACACATTCTACCTTCATCTAGACTTGACTGTTGACTGTGTTATGAGTTGATATTGAAACAAGTATGGCTGAGATTCATTAAATTAGGTTGAAATTCGGTTGACCGGTGGGTTCTATCCTGCCGATAATATTCGTGCTTGTGAATTGAAATATTTCAGCTGAGCACATCCTGAGTTATGTACTTTGAACCTGTGCTCATGTAGAGTGGGTTGCACTTTGACTGACCTTGGCCTTGAACCCAGGCCACTTGCATCCGAAATGAACATGCTAACTGTTATGCCATATCCTCTTTAATAAAATTTGTCAAAGACTGATAGGGTCCTCATTTTAAAACTTATATTGGAAGCTATGGAATTGAATCTAACGTACAAAAATTAACTACGGTGAAAACCAAACAGATCGTGCCAATTGCTCGTGCTAGAGCTAGCTATGTTCAATGGAAAATTTTTTGCTGCTTTAATACCTGCAGATAGATATTAAACATTTGCTTATTTGAGTTTTTTTTCACTAGATAATAGATAAATGTTAAATGTTACTAATTAATGTTATAAATGTTAAATGCTAATGTTATAATGTTTGTTTATAAATTGTTATTTTCAATTTATAAGTGTTTTCAGAGGATGGGTATAAATATTAAAGAGGCTAAGTCCAAGTTTAACATCATTTTCCCTGCACAAATAGCATGTCAGTGACGGGGAGGGCACTGGATTTGAACCCTACAAATACTGTTCCGCTGCAAACAACTTACCAAAAAGCCATCGGCTCAGCACTTGGCTAAGCTAGCGGCTTGTTGAATTAGTTTACAGATATAGGTTAACTATTTTTACTGCAACATTTAATTTGTTTTTAAATTAAATATTAATAAAAATAAAAACAATTATATGAAAATATAAAGAGATTATTTCAAATCTTAATCAATTGAATCCATTATCAAGTGCTTAAAATATTATTGTCAGTCTAAGTATAGAAAATAACTTCTTGATAATTATTATTTCAATGACTAAAATTTAGGAATGTAGACGCATGCTGTTTCTTTCAGGCTGCCCGCTCTTTCGTGAAAGCTCTCTAGTGTATATTCTGGTGAATATATATGTAAGGTTGTGGGAGGGTGAAATATACTGATGCCATATGAGTCTATCCTTATGAAGATTTTAATTAATTAAAGTAAGTACCCATCAGCAGTTGTCAATTTTAATTTCTGATATTTTGCACTGATATTGTTTTAAATCTATTAGTATTAACTGGATAATTGCTTCTTATGTTGTGTTTGGGTCAGTACAGATATTACCATATCGTGCAGTGCTTTTGAAAGCGATGACTATTCAGCTGCAGAGAAAGGGAATGAAAACCAATACAGAAATAATTTCTGTTCTTAAGACTGTGTTTGTATTTATTAAAGACAGTCTTGTAGATGGAGTAAGGTTGTTGGTTGAAGGTTTGCTCTCTATTAAGTGTGAATGGCTGCAGTATTTGAAGATTATGCTATAGATCTGTCGTTTTATGAAACGTTTCCTAGAGATGTTTACATGTATATGAAATTCTGTGAAGATAAGTTGGTCATCATTTGTTTCGTATATCAAAAAACCTGTTAGAGATTTTCTCACTGGTAATTATTTCTGGGACCTCATAACTATAAGTCAACCTTATATGCACAGATGACAACCGCATGTGCATCAGACGTTTCTTACTTAGTTGCTGTTTTGTTGTAGTTTCATTATTTCCACGTTCCTCTCAATCGTTATTAGCAATCGTTGCCTTGGACGTTGTGTGCTGTCAATTCTTCTTTACAACCAGATTTCACTTGTGTAGATTGCATTTTATTTGTTAGATGGCAAGGCCGAAGGAGTATGCTAATATTAATATGAACGGCATGAGTGTGCACCAGTCAGTTGTTAAGCCACACATTATAAATGATAAGCATTCTGCAAAGAAGCGTCATATACAGGTATTGTCGTCATATACAGGTATTGTTGATAAACATTTATAAAATTTGTACAGTAATATAGAAGATACCTTTCAAAAATATTAAAAAGATGCCCCATAAATGTTGCATATCTGTTAAAATTGTGGACGTATTTATGATACTTCTTAAATATTCAATTTTTCCATTGACCCGAGTACTGTCATTATACGCTTAGCACTGTTATCAGTGAGCTTAGCTACTATATACCGTCATTCAACTTAAGACAATTTGTTAGTTGTCTGCAATGTGAATCTACAGCAGCGATATGAAGTTATGAACTTTAGGAAGGCTTGGAGATTTGCTGACTTGCTTTTTTCAACTGTAGATCGTTCGTTGTCTGCATCCATGATTAATTACAACTAATATTGGTTCGGCTAATCAGATAATTGTGGCTAGCTAGCTTAGATAATTGATCAATGATTTGTGTAACCAATTGATTTGTATAACCCATATGTGGTTTACAAATCAATACTGCTTGAGTAGACAGGATTGTTTTGTCAGGGAATGACGCCCCTGCCCAGTAAATGTTAGTCAAAACTGAGGAAGGCATAGGAGTCCCACCTCGTCATAACAGAATCCCCCAAGAATAATGGTATATCAAAAGGAATGTTATGGTTGATTTAAAGATCCACTCGTATGTTAACATAAAGAGGAAAACGGAAGATAGAAATGAGTGGAGGCATTATATACCATGGACCTGCCAGTAGGCTGTGCACTATGTGGTTATAACTAAGAATCTGTTAAGCTCTGCTTTGTCACTCGAAAAGATATTAGTGACTGGATGGGATTTGAACCCCTCCCTTACAGATCTACAATTTGAAAGTCAAAAGATACTATTACTCTGGCTTCATTAACTTAATTATTAAACTCTTAATCATTTAAAAACTGGCGATTTAAATTGTGTTTGAATTAATAAATTATTAATCACCTAAGAGTGATAAGCTTGAAGTTGTCAAGTTTAGGTGGGAGGCTGTAACTAAAAATTAGAATTTGGTCACAATTTTTTATTTTATGGGGTTGAATAGGTCTTTTAATATTTAAAATTACTGAAAGGGGAAGCGATTATCATGCACTAATAACTCAGTTATTAGTGCATGGTAGTCTTATTTATTATGAAATACGTATATAGAATCAGTGATACATTTTTAGAGGTGAGCTAATAATTTTTTATCTGCTATTTGTCAATCAGTTTAAGCTGTCACTGGAATTAAATACAAAAGCTGTCTATGACATTTGCTGATGTGAACAATATAAAGTGTCGTTTATGATTTTTACAAAATGTAGCCATTCCCAAATATAAGAATAATAAATATAATAAATAATTATAATAATATAAATGCCTCTTCTTGAATTTTACAATTAGAAGAGTCTAGTCTAGTCTTCCTCAGGCATTCCTAACATCTTCTTTTTAACATAATGTAAAACTAATATTTAATTGTATAGGATGAGTCGAGTAAGGATAAACCAGAAGATGAAATAAAGAACATGAAGAAGTTGCACAAGCTGCCACCAATAGTTCAGCCGCCAAAGCCTGAGGATGATCATTACGTCAACAGTCCGCTGATGAAGCATCGACTACAAGTGCAGAAGAGCCACATCATGAGGGATCTGATGTACGTACCTAGCCTGCTTAAGTTTTTCATTTGCGGATCATTCTTTGCAGTCTTTGCATGTATTAGAGTGCCTACCTTTGCTTTTTTCTTTGAATTTGTTCAAACCTAAGAATCTCAACTTTTGCAGCTTAATTAACTTTAGAATTGAGAACTCGTTCCGTTCCCATACAGGCTATGCACAAAAATATCTTGAAAATAGCTAAAGAACAAAATACAAATAATAAGTAATATAAAAAGTAGGGGTGTATCGGATTCCAGTTCCGGTTTGATCGGATTCCGGCACTTTTTGCAATTCCGGTTCCGCAATTTTTGTCAAATCCGGCCAAATTTGTTGCCGGATTTGGCAATAATTTGTAATATTAAAACTAATAAATTGACATTTCAAAATTTGCTGAAAATTTACCTCAAAGAAGAAGAACATAAGACCTCAAAATGATTATTTAATTTGATACACTAATAGTCTAGTTGATGTCATAATGGTGATGCTTTGTTAGAGTATACATGTATATTGATAACTTCGTTAATGATCCTAAGATTATTTGATTGAGGCAGTTAATGACTTCCTAACGATGACTTAATGGAGCATACTGTGATCTCCTAATTAATCAAGCGCCTTATTAATGATGACTGATTGATCATAAATTGATAACTTAGTTAATTATTCATTGGTGATGATTTTAGTGAGCCTGTTAATGACTGCATGACGTTTGAAACAATTTTATTGAACATACGCTTATAACCTAGTGATTGGTTCAGTGATGTTGATTGATTGAGCAAGCACTTATAATTATAACCTAGTTAATAACTTAATGATGATGACGACTTCCAACTACCAATCATACGTGCGGGGTTCAAATCCTGGGCTCGCATGTAACTGATATCGCTTTCGAGAGATGAAACTGGTGTTAACATTGCTTTATATTTTAATATTACATTTATACCTAGGTCAAATCCGAATCCGGTTCCGCTCGGATTTGTGTTTGAAATCCGATTCCGGTTCCGGCGGATTTGAAAAATCAAATCCTGTACACCCCTAATAAAAAGGCATTAGGCAGAAATATTTAAAGGTTTCAGCCGCCTCTAGTTCCCTACTTAGTACTCTTTGCTGTCTGTCAGAAGCTGAGGTGTGGTCCGCTAAAAAATACTGGGTGCCCGTGTGGTGTTTTTTAGCAAACTATGCATCATATTGTGGAAGACGGTCCTATGTCAAGGCTCGATGGTAGTGTAGCACGTCTACACACTGCTGATGGAGCTGCTAAATGATTGTTGGACGAATGCGACGTTCGTTAACAAGTAGAAGTCTAATAAACAGTCTTAGCAGGGCATTCTCATTAAATTTACATTTTTAGCTTCAGCCCTACATATTTATTTATGATGGTAATGGAATTCTGATACTTGAGTGCACTGGTTACATTCTTGAACTACTTTTAAATAAATACGAAACAAAGTGTCCATTACTATTTAAAATTATTTTCACTCAGAACTTAATTATTGCATGTATAGATTGTGCTTGTGCTACATAGAGTGAAGAAGTCAGTGGCAAACTATTGTAAGACAAAGAAAGTGCATGACACAGAGATGTCCGAGAGAGATCCACCGCCGCTTCACCTCGATGTAATCATTATGATCAACTAACTATAAGATCTATATTAACATTAGTATTGTTATTAGATCTTGTTATTAACTATCATCTGATCCATTGCTTGATTGCATTTATCTACATGAAAGGAGATATCAACTTAAAATATTGGATATTATATTCTAATTTAAACATTTAGCTTTTAAACATTTAGGACTGCGAGCATGTGCTAGTTGTCAAACATGCAGTAGTCCAGTTCATTAATTAATTAAATAATATTCAAGTCTTACGTGCTCTAGGTATATTGTACAGCTCACTGTTACTCACTTAAAGTGCCTCTGCCTTCTTTTACTTAAAACACTGCTGAGTAAATATCGGCTCTTCTATTATTAAAAAATAAAAATGGAACAGATAAAAAGGAATTTAAAATTTTGTATATATTCTTTTAAGTAATATAACAATATTTTTTAACTAGTTAATATCCTTCCTGTTTGCAAAACGTGTGAAACATACTTTTAGCCTCTTGGACAACATCTTCAAATAGTAACTGCCAAATATCTATTGATCGTTTTCATTCTGTAGCTTAAAATTGAATAAATAATTTGTAAACATTATTTTATAACTTACAGATATATGATATATTAAAAATGCAATTATTTCTGTATAAACTATGCATACATGTATTGCATATTTACGTTTCAGTTTCCATATTACATTTTCTGAATGGTCTCATTCAATTGTGTCTAATTAAGAATGTTTATGTCAATGTATAACATTATTTTTTATTTATATTCAAATTAGAATTTTTATTATATAATTCAAAACGGCACATAATCCGAACATGTAGTTTAGAGCGTCTGAAGACGAGGTTACAAATTTATGGTAAATTTTATATGATGATTAATTATTTATTTGACCAGCATCGAAGTAATATCTGTATTTCTGTGTTTTTATTTTCTTGCAGCAACCAAATCATCATAAGGAAATAAAGGTTTGTAAATGCCTTTCAGCCTTTAGTTTTTGTGTAATACTGCATCGAGCTAGCTTTATATGACTAAATCAAGTTCTGTTAAAATCTAGTTATATATTACTAAAATTAATCGCTAATAGCAGTTTAACTTTATATGACTATTTGCAGATCGCTTACAATCTGGCTGCGTATGATTAATCTAAATCTCGCTAACAATCTTCTAAATATACATTGATTAAATCTAAATCTCGCTAACAATCTGCTACATTGATTAATCTAGATCTTTAACAATCTGCTACATTGAGTAAATCTTAGTCTCTGTCTCTAACAATCTGCTACAAATGGTTAAATCTAAATCTCACTAACAATCAGCTACAAGTGACTAATCGTGACCAGTGTAATATTATTCAAATTATAGAGGATCATTTCTCCATCCAAAATATACTATATCTTCATTTATTTATTTCAGACATTAATACAGTCCATATGCATATTTCAGAAAAAATAAAAATAAAATAGACATTGAATTGAACATTCGCTACAAATACACAGATCAAATGTACCAATGACAGATGTACATGTACGTTCTAAATAGCACTTCCAAAAGAAGAAATCATTGAGTTACGTGACCTCATTCATCTAATGGCACCAATGCGACTATTCTGATGCTTGTGCAGGAGATATACCTGTACATGAAGTCTCAGGTGGAGAAAGCGCCTGTGGCGGCGATGCAGTACGAGCTGATAAAGAACATCAGAGAGCTCGTACCACCGAGTCTCAGGCACAAATACAAGCTGTACATGACTGATCTAGAGGTAGAGGTGGCGCTGGAGTACTTGCATAGTATGAAACGAGCTAATGGTTAGTTATGTAGCGATTTCATTAATCCATCTACATATCTATAATATAAATCGATGGATCAATCAATCGATCGGTTGATCAATTGATAATAACCTGAGGAATATAGCTTGTTATATATGGCTGGTCTCCAGGTGGGATTATTGATAATCGTTGAAGTAGATCCCTTCAAAACTGTATGAACAGAAGTTGTCGTTATTCTGATTGTTAAGAGATTGTTCTGATAACATCCACAGTCTTTGTAAGCATACACAGCCGATGTTTTGCTGGTAAAAGTGTGTCCTGAATTAGTACCTAGCTGTGTTTAAGTGCAGTTATTCGTGTTTTATTACACTGTATACTAATTGTACAGATCTTACTCTGATGCTGATCTCTGTTGTTAAAGCTTGACCGTTGTGCGCAGTGAGATACACGCTGAGGCGACCTGACGTGCCGGGGCTCGAGCACGACGACAACATACCGCTGCCCCCTGAAGCCACGGGCGTCGACTACTCCACTCCCTGGCGGGCTCAATTCCTCGCCAACAGGTCTGACGTCTCTATAGACTAAAGACTAGTTAACTATTTAGTTTATTAGCTACAGAAGTTGTTCTCACTGAGGTATTGCAAAGAAAACTCACAGGTAGTGGGTACAGTAGGGTATTGCTAAACAATAGATAAAGTTGTTTAGTCATACTGATGAGTCATTCATGCAAAGCTGAATCATGGCTGTTACAATTAATTTGTAACATCCATGATTCAACTTTGCGTTATTGACGCATCAGACGTGCTTTCAATTTAAATCATGCACATTGCTCAAGTGAACAGTAGGATAGTTAATTTAGAAGCTGAATCACTGTTTGCTGAGGTACTGGACTTATTTGTCTTTCAGTCACTATGCTGACTTGATTTATGAATAATCTCGCCAGTCACACGCATAGTAAGAGTTAAGCACATTGCTCTCATGATGGTGTCACTGTGTATGATCTCTTGATGCTGTCTCTGTGTATGCTCTCTTGATGGTATCGCTGTGTATGATCTCTTGATTGTATCGCTGTGTATGATCTCTTGATTGTATCACTGTGTATGATCTCTTGATGGTGTCGCTGTGTATGATCTCTTGATTGTATCGCTGTGTATGTTCTCTTGATGGTGTCGCTGTGTATGATCTCTTGATGCTGTCTCTGTGTATGCTCTCTTGATGGTGTCGCTGTGTATGCTCTCTTGATGCTGTTGCTGTGTATGATCTCTTGATGCTGTCACTGTGTATGCTCTCTTGATACTGTCTCTGTGAATGTTCTCTTGATGGTGTCGCTGTGTATGTTCTCTTGATGGTGTCACTGTGTATGATCTCTTGGTGGTGTCACTGTGTATGCTCTCTTGATAGTGTCTCTGTGTATGATCTCTTGATTGTATCGATGTGTGTGCTCAGAGCGCTGATTGAAGAGCATCTGCACCTCGTTCATCCACTGCTCAGGGAAACGTTGAGGGAGTCAGTCGACACTTTCTCTCATCTCCTGCTCGTCAACTGTCATCAACTCAAGTTTGTTGGCTCTTAGCACTGACACGATTCTAAGTCAACCCTCGTTTTCTCTCTGATATCATAGATATAGGGCCTTCACTACACGTAATATACACTAAATCATAGATATAGGACATACATGTACACTACACGTGATATACGTATACATGCACTCTATTAATTTTTGTTGAACTATCTTGAAGTAAGCTAAAATTAAATTAAGTTCTGGGACCTGTAAATTTGATCCACCGTCAACTTGGTTTCCACCGTCAAGTTGATCTTCAAATCTAATGTAGACTAAGAGTTTATCACTTGTTATCGACGGCTGTTTTCTCTTTGGTTGAAATATTTGATCTATTGAAATTAACAACTTTACCATTATAGTGTATATTTATTAGCTTAGCATTACATAGCTCAGCAGCCCGTGTTGTTTCCGTATTGTGTCCGGGTTGCAGAAGAATAGACCAACCGTGAATTGCACGAGTCGTAAATGGCGATAAGGTACTAAGATTCAAATCAATGTCAGAAAAGATATTCGATTGGTGAGCGCCTAGGCTCCAGAGACTATTTTTAAAATTTCTAAATCAAATGTAAAGTTTAAATCCTAACCCTAGCTAAACTGGTATTCAAGGAATGATGACGATGATGATTAAATAGCTCAGCAGCTACTGTTAATCTTACTGTGTTATTGCAAATGCAAAATATGTAATATCGAATTAAATAATTACTCAGATTTTTTTTGATGTGAAATTACTAATTTAAGTCCTTCTTTGTACAAGGCTCTAACCAATTGTCTACATTTTATATTGTACTACCTCTATAGGACACAAATCACGATCTTTTAAAGAATATTGAAAACCATCTCAGAAGTTTCATTTGTCCTATTGTATACATTAGGTTTTAGCTCAAGTATGTGATGGAAAGATACTGAGCGAAGGAGGGCTAAGAATTATGTGATCTTAGAAACCTACAATGAAAGGACGTATGCACCTGCTTTGTGCTGTTTGCTATAAATTTGTAGATGATCTCTTCAGTGCACTGCCAAGTGGCAGGTTCAAGGTACATATACTCAAAGTCTGCTTTCTCGCTTCATAAGAGCACTCCTTAGATCAACAAGTTAATCCCTTCACAATTTCTATGGCTTATTCATACTTTATGTAGCCTACAGCTTTGGAAAAGTATGGCTTCTGAGGTGGTTTCCCGATACCTTCCTCAGTTAGATGGATTAATTACCATTTAATCCTGGGGGAAATATCTCACGGTGAGGTGGGTCCCCTCTTGCCATCCTCAGCTCCTGCCTTAGTCACCTCTTACGTACACGCAGCAGATTGTTTGCTGTTGCCCTATTCTGCAATGGTTCAACCACACCCGAGCACAACACGGGGATTATTGTAGGTGATATACGAGGCATTTGTTTTTAGAATTTAATGTAGTATATGTGTGATGTAGTTTATTAGAAGTGATCACGTTACACTTGATATGCATTCGTATGTGACTTTGTTTACTCGCAGAGATTCAGGACCTTTGGAGTTTGAGACTTTGCGCGACAAAGTCATGCTGGAATGTGATAAAACTGAAGAGAAGCTGCTAGCCGGGTGTGCCCTCACTCTCTTATCAATTCTGCAGCATTTATTCATTATATTCTGAGCTTTAATTGTGTCTCTCTCTCTCTCTGTAATGTGACATGAGATAGACGTACTCTCTCGTATGGGTGTTGAGGTAACCAGATAAATGGCCAATAGTTTGCGAAGTGTAGAGGCCACCAGCTTGACTGACATCCCAAAATGTGTGTCGTTTCACAGTATATGTCTGTGTTAAATTACTTCAAGTAAATTTAAATTACGTAGATTCAGTTTAAATTTCCGCATATTTTAGTATTAGGAATTTAATCGTTGTTAAGAGTTAATCATCTCAAATTTAAGATTAAGATTTTGATTTGATGTTTAGTTTTTTGTGTGTTAATAATTGTAAACGAATGTTTATTGTTACTGCTTGAAGCCTGATCAGACAGGCCAAGTCAATCGTAGTTTTTTCAAGAACATTTGCTGGGCAAGCCGGTCAAAACATTACTTCTTAAGTGCACTGCAGTTTCTCTATTATCTGTTCTTTCTTTCCAAAATCACCACTATGGTCATTAGTATTAATTTTTATGCTGCAATGGCAAATAACAGGGGCGCGAAGAGCAAACGAATAACGGAAGAATGCTTTTATTAAGGCACTGAATCTTAGCTTTTCTCATAACATTATTTGATGAAATTTGTATTAATTGAAGTTTCGTTTTGCTCAGATGGTGGCAGACAGTGGTTGGTATTTACACAGACAAGTCTAAAATAAAAGTGAAGAAATCTCTGCTCAACAATTTCTATGCTACAGTCTCGACGCTTATGTCTAGTCAGGTTACATTCGAATTCATAATGAATATGTGGTAAGCAGATAGGCGATGTGGTTTCTCTTGTTGTGCCCGGAACGATGAAGAATACATCAACCGATAACTGATGTGTCGTAACAGTCGACTAAGCAAGAGCTGAGGAACGCTATTGGAAATCACATGAGAAGCCATATTATTTCTTAGCTTTAGGCCTCATAAAGTATGGATAAGACACAGTGTTATTTGTTAAGAGAGTAACCTGTAAATCTATGGAGTGCTCTCTGTAGACTGCGAAAGCAGACTTTGAGTTTGAATATGTACCTTGGATCTGTCACTTGGCAGAACACTAAGGAGATAGAGAGAAATAACATGGAAGACGAAGAATAAAACGTATCTTACTATATTACTCTAGATCTCAACTATGCCTCGAGCTCATCGTTACGTAGGGGCTTAGGATGCACTATGGTAACTGTAGAATTTATTTATTTGCTGCTGGAAGCTTTGAAGTGTATTGGTGTTTCAGCCCCTATATTTGCTATATTAGGCCAAACCAAATTATTGTTTAAGTGCTTACTCTCTTTCGGTAGCTTTATCAGTCTCTTAGTTTCTTCATCAATTTTAAGCATATTTAGTTTTCTTTGAAATGAATGAGTCGTATTGGATGCAGACAACTATCCTGTGAGTGCAGACGCGGGGACAGCTGATGTTGCAATTGATATTGCTGGCCGATGTTTCAGTTGAAGGATCTGTTGACCCGGTCCATTCAGTCGTGGATCTCGCTGTTTGAGGAGAACAACCACGCGCTGCTGCCTGTCGTACAGATGGAGCTAGTGCTGGAGAACAGCAGGATGCAGTTCTACCCGTCCTACGACGATCTGCAGGAACTCATGAACTACGTCGTCGATAAACTTGCGGACACTCTGAAATCTGTTAGTACAAGTAGACTGTGTCTCAAGGAGTCTAATGCCTCTAATTAAGTTAACTTCTTGTTAGACATTTGTGGAGAAATTCTAATTAAACACTGCACACGAAGCTAATTGGACGAGACCATGAGGTCAGCGTGGGGCTTGTTTCCTCCTGACTGATGGTCGTAGTCACTAAACACTGAAGCTGACGTGATGTGATGATGAGTGAAGAGCCGTGAGGTGATGTGATGATGAGTGAAGAACCGTGAGGTGATGTGATGATGAGTGAAGAGACGTGAGTGTTCAGCTGTAGACACTAAACACTGAAGCTGACGTGATGTGATGACGAGTGAAGAGAAGTGAGTGCTCAGCTGTAGTTATAATAGATATAACAGATATGCAGATATTTTTACTATTTGTACAGGTACACACGGTACAATTCTTTATATTGTGTGTACAGGTACAGACGGTACAGTTCTTTATATTGTGTGTACAGGTACACACGGTACAGAGTTACTTGTCAGGCTCGGCGGAGCCAGTGTTCGTGGAGACCGAGGTTGTGGATCACGTGATGAGCCACGCTCATTATACTGTCACAGAATCCGTAAAGCGCAACTTTGAGGACCCCACAAAACACCTCAACTGGTACAGTAAGTATTCAATCAAACTACTCGATTTGTTCGGTATGTGTTCACTCAAACTAACTGATACAGTAAGTGTCCAACCAAACTTGTCAACTGTTATAATAAGTATTCAACCAGGCTTTTCAACTGAAGAAAAACTATTATTTAGTTTTCAACTGAATAAAGTTATTATACCAAATTGCTCAACTTGTAGAATCATCATTAACATCTCAACTTGTAGCGTCGTTATTAGTTTCTCAACTGGTAGCATCAGTATTCCACTAAATCTCTAAATTTGTAGCTTAACTGTTCCTCTAAACCTCTCAACTGACAGCGTAAGTATTCTACCATATGTCTCAACTTGTACAGTAAGTATTTAGCCAAATATTATGTACTATTAGATTTATTCTATTTGTTTTATATAGTATTTATTGTTATTATTTTATTAATAGTAGTAATTTTACTATTATTATAGTTACTGTTATCGTTATTATTATTAATAAAAATTAAGCCAACTTAAAGTGCACTTATAAATAAGTAAAATAATCATGGAGTTACATGGCTTAAAACATGTTTATTGTTTATTCATTAGTCTGTTTATATAAACCTTATCTAATGTGCCCTATGTAAATTTTATATGAGACATTATTGGAAACTTTAATGGCTACTTGCAGTGCATTTTAGTTAATGTAGAATCATTGTTTATGTTTGTGGCATTTCGAGCTACACTTTTGGGAGAAATGATCGATCGAGTAATTCATTTATTGATTAATTGATTTAAATATTTGATTGGATGATTTATTTAATTAGTTGATTTTATTGTGTGATTATGTGATAGACTGACTGGTTAATTGATTAATTGATTGATCACAGTCGAGAAGTATCACTACCTGGTGGATGGGCAGGCGGAGAATGAGACAGATGAGTTTCTGAAGGCTGATAAACCATTCGAGGACTACATTGAGGTTATGATCTGAATCCCTTATGTCCACTTGCTCTCAACTATCTCCGCAGTATACTATATTATATTGAACTTCGCAGATACTCGTTCAATTGCATAGGACTTTAAATGATTAAGTAAAAATTAAAACTAAGGACTATTTAGATAAGTTATGAAAAATAAAACCACTTAATTATTTATTTTCAAGGTATGTTGTTAAAAATAACTTACATAAAAAGAAATTAGATAATTACAATTGCTAGATAATTACATCTAGCAGATGAGATTCACTATGATCTATATTGATTGCAGTATGTAGAGAGGTATAGGGCAGTGAGCAGAGAGATAAAACTGCTACCAAGCATCATGCACTATGATCTCATAGAGCTCGACTGTGATGAGCTGAAGAACGGTCTGTCTAACGCTGCTCTACGTCTCGCTGATCGAGTCCTGCAGCAGTTCGCTGATATGCGCAGAGAGGACAACACTGGGTTAGTTACACATACACATGCTATAGACGTCGTATACTGGTATAGGGTTGTGGCTATAGTATAGTGACTTATAGTGCTATACGAATATGTAGCAGTATGTTTGTAATTTGATTATGTCTCTGTATATTCATGTGTATATTATCATATTTTATTCTTGGCTTTCCTGTTTACTGTTCAGTAAACTTTAAAGAATTCATCTTGTCTTCGGGTTTTTATGAAATGGTTGGTCTAAGAATGATACTTTTATTCATTCTCTACAACATGCTCTTTACAATTCATGTGAGCTTTATCTTGCCGTACTGAAACAATGTAAACTTAGCCTTATAGCTTTTAAGCTAATATTAAATACTGGCAAATAGTAGTATGTATGCAACTTCATTATGTCTCTGTATGTTCATATACATGTACATGTATTGCAGTGTTCGAATAGTAGCAATTTGGTAAGTTGTTCGACAGCGTAACAACATGTGTCGGGTTCTATTCCAGTACTCTCTAACAGCAAACTGAGTTAAACTTGAATTTTGTAGCTCTAGTATATGGTTGTTGTTACAGCAGTGTACGATTGTTGCTACAACAGTGTATGGTTGTTGTTACAGCAGTGTATGGTTGTTGTTACAGCAGTGTATGGCTGTTATTGCAGCAGTGTTTGGTTGTTGTTACAGCAGGGTACGGTTGTTGTTACGGCAGTGTGTGATTGTTGTTACCGCAGTGTATGGTTGTTGTTACAGCAGTGTATGGCTGTTGTTACAGCAGTGTTTGGTTGTTATTACAGCAGTGTATAGTTGTTGTTACAGCAGTGTATGGTTTGCTTAGGATATGTCGAGACTTCACTTTGGTTGCTGATCGAGCGCTCAAGCCTCCTGAGACAACCCTGGAGCTCATGCACCTCATAGAATTCATCGGAGAGGCCAAGGGTCAGGGCATGATTAGGCTTAATGCCAGGGTCAAGGTATGCCCCAGTCTTGCGACATGATGAGTTATCGTAGCCTAAGTTGATGTTTTGTGCGGGGCAGTTTAGAATTTATTCTTTGAGGATTTTCTGCTCAACACAGGGTAGAAGTGGTATAGAATGATTTTGTATGAATTTACACATATTCTTGTCAAATGTATATGACTGTCCGGCAGATGCACATGTATGCAGTAATCAGTTCCAAAAATATAAATAACTAATAAATTCTGTGAACTAAATTTGATATTTACATTCACTTACACTACAAGATTTGTCCTGAATTCCTTGATCTGAATTAATTATTTAAAAAAATTACACATGCAATATACATGAGTTTTGCATTGTTCTTCTTTATGTGGCTCGAATTATGCCTACTGAAATGCTACTACAGATGATTGAATGCATGCAAAATAATACACGCTGTATGTCTTTTGATTGATATTTAAATTAATCAAGAATAGTCGGGGATTAGACTAATACATCACTGGCTCTCTGAATTGAAACGAATATCTGATTCTGGCCATCTGGCGAGTGCAATACTGAAAATATACTTGTAAGCGTCTTTGTGTTTGTTGCAGGAGGCTCATGATCGCATTCAGTTCTTGCTCGACTACTACCCGCTTTCAGCGCAGGACATCGAGCTCAACAAGGCCGTCCTCACATGGCCTCAGAAGATCAGTCCCATCTTCGACCAGAATGACGAGGTTTGGCTTTCGTCATTTGATGGATGACTAAGTGGTTTAATGCCGATTACTAAGTGAGTAATGTTTCCACAATGTGCAACATATTGGAAGATCCATACAAGTGAGCTGTAATGTAATGCCGTCAAGTCTTGTAAGCGCTATATGAACATATGAATATGAAAATCACGAGAGTCGTTTAGATTATAAAGAGAAAGAGCGCGATCTGTTACTTCTGCCTGCAAATGTGAAATATGAGCGACTCTTCAATTTCTTCAAATATTTTCTCTCAAAACTCAAGTGTCCAGCTTCCAACACGAGAATAGAGGAGTGATAAACTATGGCCGCTATCTTCAGTTACTTTTTTCGCTAAGTAGATTGAATAACTTATATAACTTATAGGCCTATAACTAGTAGCGAGATAAGTTTACTCTGTGAGTTTGGACGTATCACTGTGCTAATCAGCTAGATCATATATTAACATTTCAACACTATTTAGACCAAACCCTAACTAAACCCATTGTAGTATTATCTAAAGCTGAAGCAAAGTACTAGATAACAATTTGCTATTACCCATTTGTCGAAACTGATGTACTTCCCGTATTGTGTCCGGATTGTTTGAAGAATAGAACAAACGGTGACGGCACGTGCCGTAGAAGGCGACTAAAGCACTGAGATTCATATCAACGTTAAGAAGAGCATTCGGTTAGTGAGTGCTTAGGCTCCAGAAATTGTTACATATATTTATAAAGAGAATAGAAGAGATTATAGGGGATTGACTGATGATATTTAAGGAGCAGAGAGCAGTGGAGAGGATCTATTCGTATTCAAACTCTAGTTAAACTGAGATTAATAGGAATAAGATGATGATTGAAACTGATGTACCGTATTATGATATATTACTTAACATAACACATAGAAATTATATATACATTATAGGAATGCTTCTTGAGTTACATAAATTGTCTTCCAATTTAATGGAACGCTGTAAAATAAGCGCTAATTTGGGTGGAACGTTTTCATTTACCGGACGGGGCAAAGAAATAATGGCGTTGTTAGATTTTTATTTTTAAAATCACAACATGTACCTATTAACTCGTGCAGATTGGGTAGGAAACAATACATGATAAGATGCTTGTACACGTGCAGATTCTGGAGCAGTCGAAGAAGGACTTCGAGGTGAACCTGATCGACAAGAGAGAGAAGATAGTGCTAGAGCTGGCTCGACTCAAGCAGCGCGTCGATGAGTTCAATGACTTTGGAGAGATAGACATGATGAATCAGTACCTGCTCGATGTCAGAGCCGTCCAGAAGAGAATCGTCGACGCTCAGGAACTTATTGGTCTGTCGCTCTGACTATCTTTCTGTGTGTCTGTGTCCATCTGTATTTGTCTCTGTCTGTATGACTCTGTATATGTCTCTGTGTGTGTTTGTGTGTACCTACGTCTGTGTTTTTTCATGTTTGTTTCTGTGTGTGGTGTTTGTATTTGTTAAACACTTGCTGATAATAAAAGTATAAAATAGGTTTCATGTCCATATCTTTATTTGATTATGCTGCTGGCTGTACTCTAAATGAAATTAGAAAACGGATCCTGAATATTAGAGATTATGGACTGAAAGATAAATTCAAGGAAGGTATTGAGGCAAAAACTTGTGAAAGTCGCAGTGTTTTGCGGCTTGACCAATGGGTTGCCCAATATCTGAATTTGAAGACTCCCTGAGGCTTAATTCCGTACGATTTTAGTTGCGTCCATTTTACTTTTTTACTCGCTTTCTTAAACTCTTTTTCGACTGGTTAGGAGTTTATGATATTGAGCTATCTTTTGATCTTTTCATCAAATTGTAGTTGAAATAAATTAATTTATAGACATTTGATTTCAGAAAAAATGTATTTTGATTTTTGATAACTTAATTATTAATTGACTGATCGAATGGTTGAAAATTCACAAAATAGACTGTGGTCAATAGTAGAGTGATTGCTTTACAATCAGTTAAGTACGATGTTGGTTAACAGTGTGGGTGAATGCTGAGGAAGTTTTATTCAAGCAAGAGCAGACTCGCTTCCCAGAGATTGAAGAGGTCATCACAATGTTGGACCCGTTTCAACGTCTCTTCCAGGTCGTCTCAAAGTGGCAGAAGAGTGAAAAGAAGTGAGTGGGAATCCTTGGCTTTGAACGTCTAATATCGCTATTACAATAGTGTTTAAGCTAAGACTTTATACAGGAATCCAATATTTAATATAACTGATTTATGATAAGTTAAATACAGAACAGATGAAAGGTGTTGCAATTTCAAGTCAAAATCTGAGCTGGAAAATGAGATGTACAGCTGAGTATCATCAGCATAGAAGTGAAATTTTATTGAAGCATAGTCTGAAACATAACTGAATGGGGGAGTATAGAGGGAAAAAAGTAAAGGTCCAAGTACAGATCCTTGGGGCACACCACGAAGAAGAGGTAGTTCAGGAGAGCGTTCATTGTCTATAATAACAGATTGAGTGCGACCAGAAAGATAGGAGGAGATCAGAGAGAAAGCGGAATCAGAGATACCAAAGCACGTTTTAAGTCTACTGGTAAGAATGTTATGATCGATGGTGTGGAAGGCAGCCGAAAGATCAAGAAAAGGAGTTAATGACCAAAGGCAATTTGCAGAATATTGCACTGTGATCAGACAGTGACAAATCTGAGACTCCGAAGTCAATCAACTTAGTCATGTCACGTGTAATTAACAGGTCAAGAATGTGACCAGAGGTATGGGTAGGAGAAGAAATATGCTGCTTGAGGCCAAAAGACTCGAGTGTAGTAGAAAGGGCTGAAGAATAGTGATCAATATGTAAGTCAATATGTATATCGAAATCACCCATTAGTATTAAATATTTTACTTTTTTGAACAAAGCCTGTGATATTCTAGTCAATGAAATTTTATTATTTGTGTTTGGGCAGGTATGAGAAGTAGGCGTGAAAAATGTACTAACCAAGACTAGGTGTTACTATTTTTCAGTGAAAACTATCGATGGCTCTTCATCGCGCCTGTGTGAAATAATAATAATAATATTAAAGGTTTAACGTCCGTTTCCTCATACAAGGATGATGTCAGGGACGTCCCCCATCACATGTCACTACAAATTGATTCACCCCAAACGATCTGAAAAAACATATGTTGAAGAGAAATAAAAGATCCTAAACAGTGCCGGTCCGGTGATAAAAAAAACAGTAATGTCAGGCAAGATGAAATAAAATCTATGGTGGGAAGAGATATGTTTGTAGCTTACAACGGAAAGTGGAAGTAGTAGAACATGAGCGAAGATCAGGAGGTAGAGAGTTCCAAACAGTAGAAGCGGAGAAAGAAAATGAACGTCAACCTAACGAAGTGAGACTATTAGTAATTTTGAGCAGTTTGGTATCGGAAGAACGAAGCTTGCGAGAAGGTTGATATTGGATTAGGAGATCAGAAAGGTAAGAAGGTTTACCAAAAAGGAGTGTTTGAAAGTTAAAAGAGCAATTTTATACTTAATTCTTTGAACTACAGGAAGCCAATGAAGATTATTAAGTAAAGAACTAGAGGTGGCCTGAAGCCTCGAGTATCGACAGACAACACGTGCTAGAGTATTTTGAACGCGTTGCAAACGCATGAGAGAAGAAGAAGGTAAACCATATAGCAATGAATTGCAGTAGTCAAGTTTAGAATGAACTATTGAGTTGGCAAGAATTATGGATGAATTTTTATCAAGAGATGATCGTATCTGTCTGATTTGACGAATCTGGAAGAAAGATGAACGACAGACAGATGAGATATGTGATTTAAAATCAAGATTTTCATCAAACATGACACCAGGGTTTTTAGCCTTGTGAGTAGGAGTGAGAGCAAGATTTTGAAAATAGATGGAGGAATTGGCAATTTTGGTTCTTTGCTGGGGAGTGCCGATTAAAAGATATTTGGTTTTAGAGGGGTTGACAGAGAGACGATTACTGCAAAACCATGAATACACTTGAATTCTGCCATTGTTTGCTGCATATGTAAACTAATAAGTTCATTTGGTAAAAAGTTAGGGTTGATTTTAGGGTTGGTTATCCCTAATTGTTATTTCAAATTTGCAAAGGTCTGGTTAATGTTAAGGTTGGTTATACCTGACTGTTATTTCAATTTTCCAGAGATTTGGTTAATGCTAGGGTTGGTTATTCCTAACTATTATCTCAAGTGTGCAGAGATTTTATTAATGCTATGGCTGGGTATCTCTAGTTGTTCCTTATGAAATTTTAAGAAAACTAAAATTTAACTGCGAGCTACGGAGCTTACAATCTTTTAATATTTCTTTAGACGTTAAGCAAATTTTGACATAAAATGTTTGTCTTATATAACCCTATAGCCAGTGATACTTAGAATAGGTCTGCCAAAAATACGTATATATCATAAACTGAAAAAGTTAAAATCACTAGTATTTCAAGTAGAGTTCTCAATCAGGCAAAATTAGCATATTCGAAGTTTCATGATGGTCATTAAGCAGTTTAGCATTAAGGGAGGGATAATTTTCAATTTCCTAGCGACATATATTAGGGACATATCGTGCACGCTGAGGAAGCTGATTCTGCTGTTCAGGTGGCAGGACGGTACGTTCACTGACCTCGTGCCTGAGGCCATAGAGGCCGAGCTGGACGAGTCGTTCAAGGATGTCTATAAAGCTCAGAAGGCGTTCAACCTGAAGTACAAGAAGCTGCTGGCTGAACACGCGGACAAGCAGAGGACAAAGAAAGCCGCCAGAGCCGCCGAGAAACGAAGATCCATCCTCGCCGTGAGTCTGTCCTTCTTGTCTACATCTAACACATTGCTTATAATGCATGCATTTTGCCTTCACTTGCATTAAAACTTCCGTCAGAAATTAGAGAATTATCAAATGTCTGGTACTTTATAAAATGTAAAAGTGCTAGAACTAGTTCTGTTTGTGAACTGGGTAATAGCGCTCCTCAGTTTGTATAAATATTAAACAACCTTCTAGTAATTCAGGACTATGTTTAAAATATCGCATTTTTTAAATCGTTTTAAATCGTTCTAAAAGGTCTTTTCTGGATAAAATGCTTGATATAAAAATAATTTACTCTTGAGTTCGTTATGTCATATATCTTTAGAATTAAACTTTTTAATGCTTATTGTATAATTTCTTTTAATTGTTTCTTGTATTTCAGTAAGTAAAACGGAAGACGAAGGATTAAAGGATCTGCATTAGCACTTCTGCAGTTATTGATTTCTTGACTGACTTAGTTTTATATTAACCGATTGATTAATTGACTGAATGATTAATTGATTAATTGATCGATTGATTGATTGAAGGACGTGATGACGGACGACAGTAAGAAGGAGGTGGATGCGGTGGAGCAGCCTGTTGTAGCTCCCCCTGCTGCTATCGCTGTGTGTGATAAAATACTGGTCGGCATGGATGAGTTCAAGGTTTGTTTCTCCTCATTGCTTCTCTTAACTCTAGGGTTTCATTGACTATATTGCTCTAAATGTAGCCCGGCTTAGGATACAGAAAAATCATAATAGGTTTCTCAAGAGCTCATGTATGCATTCAATAAGTTAACCTGTATTTCTGTCCAATAATTAAGAGATTTACATCGATTTCCTGTCCTCCTGTATATTATGTTTGACACTTCTAGGCCGTCAAGACAACTAATTCAACAACAGACATTGTCATACGACCTGTTATCGCCTGCATTGCATTGATAACTTGATAACTGTTGTATGAACTGTATTTTAATATCGATAACTTTAACCAACCTTAGATAATCAATCAATCATTCAATCAATAAGAATTTAACGTCCGATTCCTCGCCATAGGGTAGTGTCAGGGCGTCTCTTGCAGACTCTACACAAACAGGCGCCAAAACACCACACGATGACGACTGTGTATGCCTGTTGTCAGGTCCATAGTATATAACGTCTCCACTCTTCTCTGTCTTCGGCTATCCTTTCATGTCCATATATGAGTGGATCTTTAAATCATCTAACATTCCTAATCTCGGCCTCTATTTCAGACCGAGAATATGTAACATATAAAAGAGAAATAAAAGATATTACGCTTTAATTTTATTAGCTGTGGAACGTGCTTATTGATTTGATTTATTACGTGTTTGTCTATTTTATAGCTGTGGAATGTTACTTGGTTTAATTTTGGGACCTCTTTTCTTTTTACTTTATATTAACGATTTGGTGTCCTATAGTAAAATTGTACAATTTTTATATTTGCTTACGATACAAATATATTCTCATTCTAATATATGGTAATTACTGCAGATGATAACATTTTAGTACTGAATGTTGTAGCTCTAATCACATTATTTATTCGGTAATTTGCAAGTTAAGTAGGCCTATTTTTGTTGTTACTGTTACTGAGATAAACAAGTAAAACAGAACAAAGTACAGAACAGTATTGTTTCAAACTTCAAAGTTTGAAACAATATAAAATTGCACAGTATTCTAAATATCTGATTCTGTGGAGTCTGAGGTTCTCGAAGAATTTACCTAAGTCTGTTCAAAATTCTAGGGCCTACTATTTTTTTCAAATACCAAATTTCAAGATATAGAAATGTAATGACGTATGTGGTTGATAATTGCAGAAGCAAATGCCATTGATCAGTGTACTATGTAACCCTGGTATGAGGAACAGACATTGGGCAAAAATGTCTGAAGTCGTTCATTTCGACCTTACACCAGATGCTGGAACGACTCTGAGAAAAATGCTGAAACTCAATCTGGAGAAATACATTCCACAATTTGAAATTATCAGTGCTGGTGCCTCAAAGGTATAGCGTATCTAAGACTGTGTGGATTTGCGTTGTTGTTTCAGTCAGAAGATAAAGTATAGTGACCTTGAGGTGCAGTTCACGTGTGACTTAGAGACCTGAGCGACTTACTAAGTGGTTCCTACTCAGTACCAGCTTAGGGGATAAATTTCAGTGTCATAGTGTAAATTATATGTTTACAATCGCCACTTCCTAATAAATATCCACTCTGTTTATTGGGTACATAATCCGTCTTTTCTTAATAGATTACAAATTTAGCTTAGATTTATCCATTAATTTATATTGCTTACTTGAGCAATTATATCTCCTGTTCATTTGTGACATAACTCTATTTCAGTACCATATTTATCCGCTGTTCGCTCTGATAGTAGATCTATGTATTAGTGGAACTATCAAAATACTTATTTTTTATAACTCACAGCTATCTATCTTTTTCAAGACAAGCCATCAGGTTTATTCAGACTCAGTTCTGCTTGTCGTAATGAGGGGATTTAATTAATTATGCAAATGAATATAGAATGTATGAGCAACTTATATAAATGAATAAGTTAGTGAGTGATATAGTATTGGATGAATAGATAAAATAAGGACGTAGATGATTGACTAAATGAATTACACAGATTAATGAATAAATGAGCGAGATAGAATTAATAAATAAGTAGAGTTCAATAAGCACAATTCACTAAAAGAATGATGTGAATGCATGAGTGAGTTAATGAACTATGCATATAAATTATGCTGATGAATGATGTGGATGAATGATGTGGATGAACGATGTTGATTTATGATGCTGTTGAATGATAATTTATGGATGGTTGTAGGAATATTTTCTGGAGAAGAGTATGACGAAGATGAAGTCAGAGTGGGTGGACATGATGTTTAACACAGTCATATACAGAGACAGTGGGGTGCCCATCCTGACGTCAGTGGACGACATACAGACTCTGCTTGATGATCACATCGTCAAGACGCTGACCATGAAGGGCTCGTCGTTCATTAAACCATTCGAGGCTGAGATCAAAGCCTGGGAGGATCAGATCATGCTCGTGCAAGATTCTATGGACGAGTGGTTGAAAGTACTTGCATTCTTTTACACTCTTTGTAACGTTGTTACTGTTTGATTTTTGTCAATACAAATATTGTTCTTTCAATTTGTTTAGTTAGTTGATTATTTTATTTGAAACTATATCGTGTTATAAGGCATGCAGGTATATTAAAGTGTCAAGTTCATATGTGGCACTTTAGTCGCTTACCAAAATGGGTGTACGTAATTCACTTCAAAAGATTGGTAAGTTTTTGAGCTAGGTACATGTATCTCTTTTTACTATTATAAATTATAAAAATTAGGTAAATTTATACTTATAGAACTGTACACCATACTTTACACTATGTACTATGTACACTTATATTTTAATGCAGAGATACTGTACTTACTTGTTGCTATATAGATATTGAATCAAATATTTATATTTTTATATTTGTTATTACTTGATTAGTTGATCTATTGTAAATATTTGTTACTACTTATGTTTGGTGAGATGAGAATTTGTGCTAAGTTTACGTGTTCTGTCTAATCTACTTCATCGTTGACTTCGAATGTAATCTGCTTTTGGAATAACATTTGTGTTTGTTGAGAAGTTGATAAAATTAACGCTAGCAATATCAGTAACATCAATTGTGGGTTTAAACGTACAATAGACCTCTATATTGATTTATTGCTCAGGTTCAGGCGCAGTGGCTCTACTTAGAATCGATCTTCTCATCAGAGGATATCATGCAGCAGATGCCGGAGGAAGGAAGGCTGTTTAATCTGGTCGATCGTAACTGGAAAGATATAATGAAATTTACCGTCAAAGATCCTCATGTACGTATGAGCAGTTGCGCGTCTTAATGTGTGCTAATGTAGTTGATGATTCCAGCATCTCTGTCAGCTAGCTGGTCAAAGGTTCATATTCTCGCTTGTACATCTTTATTCTGTTTGGTATATCTTCACGTTTGAGCTATAGAGGCTATACCTTCATCAGCATGCAAGGCCTTTGAGTTTTGCGGTACCTTTTATGTATCTTTTTTTATTGCTCTATTATAGACAGCTTTTTCGTGAGTGGATAATTTTTACGGTCGGTTGTTTAACATCTGAAACTTCAGTAAGATTTACGGCACTTGTGGAGATAATATTTAATTGTTAGACGAATATATTTTACTCTGTAACTGACTTGAGCATAAAATATTTAATATTTTAATATATTCTCTCAAACAGACTGTGACACACACGCTACATGTAGATATACTTGGGTTGATTTCAGGTGCTGGTAGCGACATCTATGCCTGGACTGCTGGGGAAACTTCAGGACTGTAATAATCTATTAGACAAGATCAACAAAGGTCTGAACGCCTACCTTGAGAAAAAGCGTCTTTTCTTTCCAAGGTAAACTGCCATCTGCTTAAAATTATAACACGCGGCCTTTACAATTTTTTATGTCTAATGTAATTGAAAGAGTAGCACGTGGTGCCGATGCTTTCGATCTATCAGACCTGTAATAGCTGCCGCTGCTTGACTGGATTACACTGTGTGTATTACTATGTCTGTGCATTACCCTACTATTCAGTTCAAATGAAATATACCATGTGCCTTTATGAGGTTAATTTACTACGTACTGTGTATATAATTGCTGGCATGCAGGTTTTTCTTTTAGAATACTGTAGCATGAAGTCCCTGACATCTTCCTTGTATGAGATAACGGAGGTTAACCTTAATTATTATTATTATTATTATCCGAGTCATTCACTAGTAGACCGCCGTAAACTAAACACATCGTACGAGGCTACTGAGCAATGATAGAGGAAGGGAGAGAGAAATTACCGCTCAAAATGATCGCTATATTCTCTGCTCTATCGATAACTAATGTGGTTGTATTTGTTAAGATTTTTCTTCCTGTCTAACGATGAGATGCTGGAGATCTTGTCAGAGACGAAGGACCCCACGCGCGTTCAGCCTCATCTCAAGAAATGCTTCGAGGGCATTGGCAAGCTCGAGTTTGACCGGCAGCTCGACATTCTCTCCATGTTTTCCAGCGAAGGAGAGAAAGTTTGTAAAATGTTTGCTGGTAGCTAACCACTGCATATTCTGTATGTTAATAAGACCTTTGTCCAAATGCTGAGTGACCAGCATGGCTGTTGGTCGCTTCTCTCTACTGCATACTCGGTGTTGGGCTTTGCGTTTTTATAATATTAAAACATAACATAACATAATGGCACACTGAGTCAGGAAACACAGATGCTTGTTTAAGGCCCATTTCTTCCCTCTGTTGCCTTTTGATGGCGCATCCATTGCAGCATTGTTATATTCTCATTGTTAGTGCTCTTCACCTTCATTTTTACATTAGTATGATATGGGGATGTTTAACCTGGTAAGCTTTCGATGAGAAACTACTAAAGAATTGTTTCCAATCAGGTAGCAGACGTAGCCGTCACTCTAATGTCATTAGAATCAGAATCTGACGACACCATTAATTTGGATTTTATTGAGGGATTATTCTGCAATTTAGGCTTTAAATAATTGTCTCAGTCTCATGCATATATTATTGATAACCATCTGCAGCTCCTTTAATTGATATCCGCATATTAAACAGCGGAATAGGCCTTTTGATGTAATAAATACTATTCTTTACTTTCATTTACCAGACCAGCACGCTGATGAATGGATCAGTAAACAGTCGATGTGTGTTTAGACCAGCACGCTGATGAATGGATCAGTAAACAGTTGATGTGTGTTTAGACCAGCACGCTGATGAATGGATCAGTAAACAGTTGATGTGTGTTTAGACCAGCACGCTGATGAATGGATCAGTAAACAGTTGATGTGTGTTTAGACCAGCACGCTGATGATTGGATCATTAAACAGTTGTTGTGTGTTTAGACCAGCACGCTGATGAATGGATCATTAAACAGTTGATGTGTGTGTTTAGGTAAAGTTGAGTCAGATTGTGTCGACGAGCGAGGCGAGAGGATCTGTGGAGAAATGGCTGCTACAGGTTCAGGAGGCTATGCTTGTGTCTGTCAGAGACGTTATAGCTTCATCTAGAGAGGTAATGACATAATTGTACCATCAATCTGTCAATCAATCAGTCAGTCAATCAGCCAGTCAAAGATTTTACTTGGTTAGTTTATCAATCAATCAATCAATTTGTCTTAGTTCCAGGAGAGAATAATTTGCTCGCATAAATTAATTTAAATTAATAAGAGACTAAGATTGAGTTGCCTGTCTATACATATGCCTTGTAACACACATAAGTATGTGTGATGCAGTTTTTACATATGACTATCACTATGCAAAGTCCATGAGTTAAGGACCTGTATATATATATTTGACATAGAACTATGCATATGATGTATATGATACAGTACTGTGTATGCGCTGTACATTAGACTAATGTGAATATGTGTCATACAGTCCATTTTCTATATATGTGTACTACCCCTGTGTGTATATATCTTAATATATGTGTATGTATCATTTTCCCATGTGTTCGTGTGTTGCTGGCCGATGTAAGGATGTCAAGAATACACAACTATGTGTAGTTTTGTGTACATATATTGTAGGCTGATGTTAGGATCCATGCAGTACAACTGTATAACCTATGTGTACATGTGTTTTGTGTACGTATTTGTGTGTGTGTGAGTGGTCTGTGTGTTTTTATGTGTGTGACAGGCCTATGTGTATGTGTGTGTGACAGGCCTATGTGTATTTGTGTGTGTGACAGGCCTATGTGTATTTGTGTGTGTGACAGGTCTATGTGTATTTGTGTGTGTGACAGCCTATATGTGTGTATGTATGACAGGCCTATGTGTACATGTGTGTGTGACAGGCCTATGTGTATTTGTGTGTGACAGGCCTATGTGTGTGTGTGTGTGACAGGCCTATGTCTGTGTGTTTGACAGGCCTTTATGTATTTATGTGACAGGCCTATGTGTGTGTGTGTGACAGGCCTATGCTCTGGAGGAGAGAGAGGACTGGGTGAAGGAGTGGCCGGGGCAGGTGGTGCTGGCTGTCTCTCAGATCTACTGGACGGCTGAGGTGCACGACTCGATGAAGAGAGGGCTGGCTGGGCTGAAGGTCTACGGGGAGAAGCTCAACCAACAGATCACATCCCTGGTGAACCTCGTGAGGGGTCAGCTAACGAAACAGCAGAGGATCAGCCTGGGGGCCCTGGTGGGTCCACTGTCGATAGATAGGATACTCTGTGGCCTATATGATAATCAGTTCTCCTCCCGCAGTGCTGTTATATGTTGCTTTGTATTGAAAAAGAGTGTGACCATATAGAATAAAAGTTATCTGCTCTCTTACTCTAGACTCTGTATAGAGTACGAGTGTATAGTAAGGGTGTAGAGTAATAGCACTTGTGGAATAGGAGTGTAGAGTAATGGTGTAGAGTAATAGTGTAAAATAAGAGTGTAGAGTAAGAATGTTGAGTAAGAGTGAATAGTAAGAGTGTAGGGTAAGATTGTAGAGAAAGAGTGTAGAGTAAAAGGAAATAGTAAGAGTAGAGTAAGAGTGATCTTTTCAAGGGAAAGAAGGGGTCATCTTTTCAAGCGTATCATGCCACTCTCGATCAGATCGATGCAGTGAACTTAAATTAGTAACTAGTGAACTTTTTTAAATGTGACGCGACAGTCACTGATAGTTTTAAAGCCTTGACCGCCTTACCTCTGCCACTCTTCAGTCAATGCCGGTGTTACTTTTGAGATGATGTTACGTTGTTGTATATAGTGCTTCCCTAATGTCTCCTTGGATAAGGCAACGACAATAAACACATTTGCTGTTGTAATAAACACTGTTGCTGTGACTAAGCTCAAGCAGAGCCTGTGACGCTTGCTGCAGGTCGTGATAGACGTGCACGCTAAGGACGTGGTGGCAGACATGGTGAGCAAGGGAGTCAACTCAGAGAGCGACTTCAACTGGCTCGCTCAGCTCAGGTACTACTGGGAGAGCGAGGATGTCTACGTCAAGATAACCAACGCTGGTGTCAGATACGCCTACGAGTATCTCGGCAATACGCCCAGGTGAGAGCCTCTAGTGTAGACAATAAAGCTCAGCTTAACTTAGGACCTGCCACTAGTCAGAACACTGACAGAAGGCTGGTGGCCGAATTGATACCATGTAAAGCGAGAGGGGTTTTTAATTAGTCACCGCTTGCTTATCAAGCTAGCATGCTATCCATCCATTCGGCCATCAGCCGCGAATCTCTCACTTATCTTCAGTCAATTGACAGGTCCAAGATACATGTACCTATTCATACTCAGAGTCTGCTCTCACTCTCCCTAAAGAGTACTCCATAGTTCAACAAGTTAATACCTCTGCAAAAAGCTATGCATTATCCATACATTATATAACCTGTAGCTTGATAAAAAATATGTCTTCTGATGTAGTTTCGCTTTGGCTTCCTAACAACCGCTACTACCACGGCAGTATTAGTTCATTTATAGCTAGCTTGAAGGAAGGAAAAAGAGGCAGGGGCAGGCCAAGATTAGGTATGTTAGATGATTTAAAGACCCACTCATATGTGGAAATGAAGAGGAAGGCGGAAGACGGAGAATTGTGGAGGCGATATATACCATGGACCTGCCAGTAGGCGGTGCACTAAGATAGATAGATAGATAGATATAGCTAACTTATAATATTAACTGTTATTGTAAGTCGTAGGTAAGATCTTCGATTTGTAATTTAAAGATAGAATAGAATAGAATAAATTATATGTTTATTTTCAGCAATGACACAAAATTCATATCGCGAGAATAATTGGTCGAAATGCGAAAAGATCGTCTAATGAAACTACATGTTTTTGATTTGGCTTCATATTAATAAATAAATTGTTAGCAAATTATTGAGTAATATATAAGTGCTAAAATAAATTAACTATTCCACAGAATCAAATTATTTAGCGTTCCTGTTTAACATTTCAGGTTCTGTTAGGTGGTATATAAAATAGAGTTTGAAATATGAGATATTTAGGAATTGCCTGGCTTTCGAACCTTTTGCAGTATCTTGAATAATTATTTTATTGATTATTTTCTCTTTTAAATATCTTCTGCTTAATTTATTAAAAATATTCTTGAATGACGAAACGGTCCTATTAATCAGGCTGTTAAATAGATTTTTAAGAGTATTTATCTTGCTAATTTTTGGTAATCTGACCTATATTCATATAAAACGGTTTAAATTATTTAATTTGTATTACTGGTTAAATTTATTTAATTTTATATGGTTAATTGATTGATAACGATTCTAGACTCGTAATAACGCCTCTAACAGACAGATGCTACAGAACGCTGATGGGCGCCTTTCACCTCAACCTGAATGGAGCTCCCGAGGGACCCGCAGGTACGGGCAAGACTGAGACCACCAAAGACTTGGCCAAGGCTCTCGCCGTCCAGTGCGTCGTCTTCAACTGCTCTGATGGTCTCGACTACATCGCCATGGGAAAAGTAAATCAATCAATTATAATAAGTAAAAAATAATTACTTACACACTAAACCACCGAGTCTTGCGTATGTTTTTTCCCTAGAAATTAGCGAAATCTGCCTGATCAAGTTGCTTGGAGGGCTATTCCTAGCATTTAAAGCATTTAAACTTTTTGAGATACAACTCTTTATATCTTGTCTGCTTGAGTTCATTTATCTATAGTCTGTTAGTTGTATTAGTCGTGCTGATATTTTGCTCCTCCTAATTTCGAAACTGACTGGGTGAGTATCAACTGTTTTCATATGCGCAGTTCTTCAAAGGTCTGGCAGCTGCGGGAGCTTGGGCGTGTTTCGATGAATTCAACAGAATTGATCTGGAAGTTTTGTCCGTCATCGCACAACAGGTAAATAATATCTTTTATATTTGATATGCTATTGATACTTCCAATCTATAGGCTACTTTAGGGTGTGTAAGGCACAGCCTTCTGTGACGGGATCTTAATCGATGGAGTGCACTTTTTGGCACGTGAAAGCAGAATGGTAGTAGGAATATGTGTCCTATGTCTGTCACTTAGAGAAGCACTTGAGGGAGAGATATATATTTGTCTTTAGTAACAAATAAATAACTTCCCTTTTGAAACTTTGTTTATTTGATCAGAATTTTCTGAATATGATGGGTAAGAGGGTTGGTAAAGTTTACAAATTTAAGAAAGATATAAATGCAAACTACTAAGTGTAACATTTGTTATTTTTAAGGAAATTGTTGTGAAAAGAATATTTAAAAGCAGTTCATGGTCTTGTACATTTAGGAAATTGTTATGTGCAGTGTTTGTATTTGTGATATCGATATTTATGAGATTTGCTTATATGTGTAGATCCTGTGTATAGTAAGAGCAGTTCAGGCTCATCTAGAGAGATTTGTGTTCGAGGGAACAGAGCTGCCTATCAACCCCATGTGCTATGTCTGCATCACTATGAACCCGGGCTACGCCGGCAGATCTGAGCTACCAGACAATCTCAAGGTCTCTTTGAGTGCTGTCATCAAACAATCCCTTCTTTTTGATCGTCTCTTCTGCTGAACTTCAAACAGTATTTTATTTTATTCTTCTAGAATATTTTCTTATGAATCTGTCATAAGAACTGTTGTTCTTTATCTAGTTACTCTTCCAAACCGTTGGTGGAGGGGAGGTGCTTTTGAAGGAGTAACTTATTTATAATTACACCCTTCTTTAATTACTTCTTTATATTGCACTCCAACCGGTTACTAATTTTTATCTAAATATAATCTCTGTAATTTTACATTTATATTTACTTTCTATTTAGTCAATATCTATTTTGAATTCTATTCGCAGGTTCTGTTTAGAACGGTTGCTATGATGGTGCCTGACTACGCGATGATAGCTGAGATCAGCCTCTACTCCTACGGGTTTATGGAGGCCCGCACCCTCTCAGTGAAGATAGTGACGGTGTACCGCCTGTGCTCAGAACAACTCTCCTCGCAATATCACTACGACTACGGCATGAGAGCTGTTAAGAGCGTCCTGCTCGCGGCCGGCAACATTAAACTCAAGTACCCTGATGAAGATGAAAACATTCTGGTTAGACTTCAGCAGTCGTTGTTTATCATTTGTGTCTCGTCTATGCAATATGGCTGTATCTTGTGAACACTGTAGGACGTGGAACCAGCGTGATCCTGAAGTTTAACTTAGTAGAGCCTAGCAGAAACTGTGAAAGTCATTTCTTGACGTTTTTGTTATTGATATGTCTGTGCTTAGCTGATAACACTCAAATTTTCACTTATGTTTCTCTATTTAACGTCGTTAGGCCCTTATCTACTCTTGACTAAATCAAATTCGGACATTTATGTCAGTCACCTTTAGATAATAACAACAGCGAGCTTTGTGTAGCTCTGCTCGCACTTGTTAATAATTGATTTCTTTAAATCGTTCTCTGACGTCGTATTGTAGATGCTGCGCTCCATCATTGACGTCAATCTGCCCAAGTTCTTGGCTCACGACATACCGCTGTTCAACGGCATCATATCGGACTTGTTCCCCGGCATTGAGTTGCCTAAGGGTGACTACACCGTCTTCCTGGAGGCGGTCGAGAATGTCTGCAAGGAGCGCAATCTGGTGAATGTTCCGTTCTTCTCTTCCAAGATCATCCAGATGTACGAAATGATGATTGTGAGACACGGGTTTGTAATTTCTGTTATCTATGCAACTATGGGTCTCAGAAACAGTATTGACGATATAAATTTGCGATCTCTTTCCTAACCCTTTTTAGTGCACTGCTTATTGGCTGGTCCATGGCATATAACTCCTCCACATAGATATGATAGAAATCTATCCTCTGCTTTTCTCTTCCGATCAACTTACGTATTAGGTAATTAATTAGTTAATCATCGAGAATCCCAAGACTCAGTCTTTCTCTAGCCTTGTTTTCTTCAATTCTTCCTCCTATTACCTCTTTTAGTAGACCATTCCCTCTCAGGATATGATCCATTCAGTTCTTCTTTCTATTCGGGCGGGATTAGCGCACTTGGTTTAGTTGCGCGTCAATTATCGAAGTTAAGCTGCATCGACCTCGGTTAGTACTTTGTGGGTGACCACCTTGGAAGACCGAGTGTTGGTAAAAGCTTAGGAAGGAAAAAATCCCAGGGTGATGGAAGGTTATTCTTAAATCCGCGCCGGCTTCAATTGATGCGCCATCAAAAGGCAACGATTACTAATAACCATAGAGAGGAAGGAGGAAATGGGCCTTAAACAAGCATCTGTGCTTCCTGACTCTGTGTGCCATTATGTTTATGTTATATTTATTCCCTATGATAATTGACAATTGTCCGTGTGTGGGTTTGATAATAGAAGATTTCCGTCAAGTGGGCAAATAGGAATTAAAATTGAAAGATTTTAATTAGTTCAGCGATAGATGAGGCACAAATTGGAGCAGAAAGGCTAAAAAATCATAATGGGAGACCATCTGGTCCTGATGCAGTATACATCATTCCGTCCAAAAAGTGAAAGATTGTTGTAATTTCTGAAACTGGAACAAATTGTAACCAGCATATCATCGAGCAATCTAAATAATGCAATCTGGCAATTAGTCTCAAAGATCATATAAGGAAATAGAGCAATAAGTATTTCTGTATTTTTAAGATAAATTATTTTAATAAATATAATAGTTAAATTGGGTATGTATGAGATAGGGTATGCGTGCAATGAGTATGCAGAACAAGCGTCGATTTTATTTCCTACCAGACCTATATTTTCTCGACCTGAGTTTTATTTTATGCTTGTCTATGTCAAAAAATTCAAGTGACTAATACGTATGGATTTTACATGACATCAGGTGCTGCTTTTATATCATATAAATGGTATAAATCATTTTAAAAAATAGGTGAATTTATTTTTTATTTAATGGCACTAATAATATTAATGGCTAAGTATTAAAATGATTAATTTGTCACTATTTCACTGTATACGTTTACATTTTACCAATCTGTCGGATAATATTAAGTGCTGTTCTCTATTGCTCTGTAGGTTTATGATGGTGGGAGAACCGTTTGGTGGTAAGTCTTCGGTGATCAAGACCATGGGAGAGGCAATGACGAATCTGAACAACAGTGGTAACAAAGATTACGAGAGAGTCATAAGTGAGCACATCAACCCCAAGTCTATCACCATGGGTCAGCTGTATGGAGAGTTCGATCCTGTCTCGCATGAGGTCTGTTGCTTTCACTGCTCTGCTCGGTGATTGGTCACCGTTACGATCTGTAGTCGAGCTGATGCTGGGAGTTGTGTCGTGATCCTATAAGCACGCTACTTGGAGGCTTAAGTGAGAGGTTTAAGGAACGCCTTAAACCTATTCCAACTATGCTGGAGGGGATTTTTGATTTTGTGCAAACGTCTGCAAAACCAGCTCAATACACTGTAATATAGAAAATATACATGTAATATAAACAACCTAGTTCAATATAATCCTAGTTGAAACTAAATTAACATTTCGGAGCGTATTGCAGTCATTACCTGTATGACAGACACTGGTCACTTGTTTCACTTGTTAACTGTGTGTGCTTGTCACTTTCCTTCCGGTTGTACTAGTTAACTATACATGTATATACCAGACACTGGTCATCTTGTTTCACTTTTTAACTGTGTGACAGATACTTACCTTCCTGTTTCACTTGTTAACTGTGTGTGCCAGTCACTTTCCTTCCGGTTGTACTTGTTATCTGTATATGCCAGTCATTTTCCTTCTTGTTTCACTTGGTAACTGTATATGCCAGTCACTTTCCTTCTTGTTTCACTTGGTAACTGTATATGCCAGTCAATTTCCTTCCTGTTGTACTTGTTATCTGTATATGCCAGTCACTTTCCTTATTGTTTCACTTTTTAACGGTAGATGCCAGTCACGTTCCTTCTAGTTTCACTTGTTAACTATGTGTGCCAGACACTTTCCTTTTTATTTCACTGGCTATCTCTGAGCCCCTGACATTTCATATCATATCGCCTTAGTGTATGTGGCATAGAAAATAATTCTTATTGAAAATTTAGATGTTATCATGATCACACAGTGGTTGTGTATAGAACCTGTGTATATAGCCTGTGTTATCATGATCACACAGTGGTTGTGTATAGAACCTGTGTATATAGCCTGTGTTATCATGATCACACAGTGGTTGTGTATAGAACCTGTGTATATAGCCTGTGTTATGATAACACAGTGGTTGTGTATAGAACCTGTGTATATAGCCTGTGTTATTATGATCACACAGTGGTTGTGTATAGAACCTGTGTATATAGCCTGTGTTATCATTATCACGCAGTGGTTGTGTATAGAACCTGTGTATATAGCCTGTGTTATCATGATCACACAGTGGTCTGACGGGGTGCTGGCGAACCTATTCAGAGAGTTCGCAGTGACGGACACGCCGGACAGGAAGTGGGTGATATTCGATGGACCAATAGACGCCGTGTGGATTGAGAACATGAACACGGTGCTGGACGACAACAAGAAGCTTTGTCTGATGAGTGGTGAGGTCATTCAGATGACCCACGTCATGAGTCTCATCTTTGAGACTATGGATCTCTCGCAGGCTTCGGTATGTACCTGACGATTGTTATCTTGTTTCACTTGTTATCGGTATTTGCTAGATACTTGTCGTCTTGTTTCACTTGTTGAAATAAGACAGTTTGCGCCGGACACTTTCCATCTCGTTTCACTTGTTGTCAGTGTGCGCCTGACATTTTTCATCTCGTTTCACTTGTTGTCAGTGTGTACCAGCCATTTCACAGCATCTTTTCTTATTTTATTTAATATTTATGCTGAAAGTGTAATTCTTATTGAAGAGTTCTTTGCAAATGCATTGCTAGAATATCACTGTATTGAGCTGCTTTAAATAATAAAAATATATTATTATATTACTGAAATGCTTACTCCGAGTTTAACGTGATATTCATGTCTTGAATGCAGATCACTGATGAGAGAACTCCAATTTTGAACCCTGTATTAAGCGTACTTACTGATCTCCTGTCAAAAATCCTACCGATCAGCCAATGACTTCTCCATTGAAGTCATGATTTTGCTTCAGTGCTTATAAGTAGAATGCTGATTGATGAAGTAAACAGCAGAGGAATTTATACTTTAAAATTACTATTTTGCTTTTATTATTTTTTAAATCACTAGTTTTATCGCTGCTATTTTCGTTACAACCGGCTACTGTTAATTTCCCCGTTATTTCGTTACAACCGCCGCTACTGTTAATATCGCTGTTATTTCATTACAACCAGCTACTGCTAACGTTGTTGTTATTTTGGTTACAACCGGCTACTGTTAATGTCGCTGTTATTTTCGTTATAGCCAGCTATTGTTAATATTGCTGTTATTATCCTTACAGCCGGCCACTGTCAGCAGGTGTGGAATGATCTACCTCGAGCCAGTGACGCTCGGGTGGCGCCCTCTCTTCACGTCCTGGCTCAACTCTCTGCCTGAAGTGCTAACTAAAGACCACACCCTTCTGCTCACTGAGCTCGCTGAGTGGCTCGTCGACCCGTGTCTCACATTCGTTAGAAAACAGTGCACGGTATCTGACATGACTATCTATTTATCTCTCTCAGTAGCTATGCGTATCTCTGTATCTATCTCTCTCTCTGAATATCCACATGTATTTGTCTATCCATGTATCTCATTAGTCATATATCTCTTTATCTCTCTCGAGTCTCTATCTCTTAATTACCACGCCTACCTGTTTATCTGCGAATTCTTCTAATAGCCACGCCCCTCTATTTATCTTTAGATCTCCCTGAATGCGTCACTTCTGTTTGCTTCTAATTCTCTCTGAATAGCCACGTCCTAACCACTTATCACATTTCATATGTGTGTGTGTTCGTGTGCGTGTCAGTTACTCTCTATTTCTGCTTCTTTCTCTATTGAGTATGGTGATAAATTTAATGCTCTAAAAACTTCCTATTGCTCTCCTTGTAACTCAGAGTGTGGTTTAGTTTCTTGCCTTTATAAGAAATTTCTACTACACAGCAATTATTATTTTCTAAACGTTATTCTGAACAGTCTTGCCGTCTCACACTTCGCAATCAGTTCATTCTGCTTGATATGATCAGTAGACATAAATTCGGTGTTTCCATATCAAATAACGAAAGCTACAAATAACAAAAATTATGCGAGGAAGCTCCGTAATACGTACCGTTTGTCATATGAATCATTCGAAAAAATCGCTCTAATTTGAGATGACCCTTTTTGATTATAAATATTGAGCAATATATAAATAAAAATTGAAAAAAATTGAAATATCAATTTCTTATGAACTGTCAAAGTAATTCTTCAAAGGTATAATATATAATCAGATACGATATAATATCGATCATATTATAGTAGAGAAGATTTATATTTAGAGAGAGTGTCTATCATATAATGAGACAACTGAGTATGTCCTGAGACTAAGTAGATAGTCGCACTGTGCAGGAGTACATAACGGCAGGTCAATCCAACCTCGTGGTAGCGTTCTTGAACCTGGTGGAGATGAGCTTGACCGATGCTTGCAACGAACCCGACGCGAGCTACAACAAACAGTTCAAATTTTGGATCATCGTAAGTTACTCTAATCATCCGTGGGACAAAATCTATTCATACTTTAAGTGAGAGACCGCAATTGCTTAGTCAAAGTTTTTATCAGGCATTGAAATCTGATTTGGACCTTGTTTGCTTGAGGCATGGTTTTGATTAAAGGCTAAAGCCAATTTTAATGGCTGTTTCCTGCCCTAATAGCGTGTCAGTGAAAGTGATTGGGAGAACACTGGATATATACCCTGTAATTACTTATTCATTGTAGAACAATTTTCGTGTAAAGCAACCGGCTCAGCAATTAAGACATTATCTGATGGTTACTTCGCCTAAATGAAGTATTGTATGATTGCATAGATAGATAGGCTTTATGAGATTATCTGCTGCTTAGATATTATATGCCTTTGAAGATTTATTTATTTATTCCGTAAAGTTACACACATAAAGATGAAGATGTACTAAGACATAGTCTGTTATGTTGGGTTTGAGCAAATCTGCTAGACATAGTCTCTGAGACATTGTTTACTGAAGGCCTTCACTTCAATAGACAATTTTTCTACCTTTTTAAAAATTAAGTTACTAGTAGTCTTAATGGCTGCTTTAAAAGGATTCTTAGTCAGTTTCAAGAAGTCATTGCAAGAAATAACTTTTCTTTTCAGTTATAATTCTTCTGTTATTTTAGAACTATAAGGTTATAATATGTAATAGTTCAGATATAACGTTCGTGTTATGTTGCTGTGTTTGTTGGACAGGCTGCGGTGATATTCTCTCTTCCATGGTCTATTGGTGGAATACTGGACAGTGACAGCAGAGACAAGTTTGATGTATTTCTCAGAGGCATCCTGCTCGGCAAGAACGACGAGTTTTCAGTCCCTGCAGAGGTTGGCAAGATTGAGGTGCCTCTGCCTGATACTGGACTCGTCTATGACTACTTCTATGAAGTACGTTCACATCTAAAGATCTTCCTTCACTGTTAAATTCTGTCTAATGCATGAAGTAATATGTACTTGTTTCTGATATCTGTAAGAAAGTGTCGTATAATTCAACTTGATGAAAAAATGCTACGAAATTGTCTAAACCTATTTGTAACTGGACTATATATAATATTATAGACAGATTTTAATTTAAAAGATTTTTACAGGAATTGTTAACGTTGTGATTATCATTGTTGCGGCCGAAATTGTGGAGTAAATGGTTTAGATGAATGGATGATGTTTTAGCTTCTTGCTGATCAATAATAGTACAGGTAATCAGCTAGATAGAGTGTATTTCTCTCTTACTGATGATCGTTTATTTGTCTTGATTGATTTACTTACCAATGTTTGGGTGTGATTCACGATACAATTAATAAACACAGTTCTCTCTTTCTCTCTTCTTAATAGAATAATACATATTGGTAGTATAAAATGTCAGTTCATAATTATGCTTGAAGGCTGCTTTTTGCCATCATTTTTAAGGTATTTAACCATTGAAGTACTGTTTGATTTCCTGTCTAGGTATCAATGATCATAATTGTGCATGAAAGTCGGCTTTGACTATTTTCTAAATTAGTATACTTGTCAATAATACTTATCATAGATGTAAGGTTTTATAATTAAAACAAAGAAATTGTTAAAAAATTTTAAATTGTTATTTCTAACAAGCCTATGTTTTAGGACAGTTTTAGCTTTCATGTCATGTGATCATCCTAGGGCAGTCTAAGAATTCTCTATGATATTTCTCCACAAGACTCTATTTCTAGCCATTTCTTCCATTTGTATTCTTTTTCTTCCTTCTGTTCTTCAATAAATGCCTAGGCCTATATCCAGCAGCTTTGAAGTCTTCTTCGAGGAAGTCTTTCCATCTTCTTAAAGGTCTTCTCTCTTCTTTAGTCATCTGCTTTGTAACTACAAAGCTACATGTCTTTCAACGATTTCTGTATTAATCCTACCGCTACACATGTCCAGCCCAATTAGCACTTCCGGTATTGTCATATTGTTCATGTCATTTTTGTTATTTTTACATTGAGTATTTCTTTAAAAATTTGGATTATATTAATTCCAAGTTTATCAAGAAATACTCTTTGAATAGACAATGTCTATGGATCGAATAGATCTACTAGAAGCGCCATATAAAAGCTCCGACGGGAAAGTTTAAGGAATTTAAGTTCGTCTCATATTTTCGATCTACTTTTGATATTTTGCGTAAATCAGAGGATTGCTAAACGTAACGATTAATTTTCTTATTGTTGTTTAATACCGAGTATAATAGCTTCTAGTGAGCAACCGTAGATGACATTCTCATTTATGATATTTATGTCTCTGTGTGTAGCAAAAAGGTCGAGGGGTGTGGCGTCACTGGACTGAGAACATCAAGGGAGGGCTGGTGGCGATGAGAACGACCAAGAAGATACAAGACATCATAGTGCCCACACTCGACACCGTCAGATACTCCTTCCTCCTCGATCTAGCCATCAAGTTCAAGCGGTAACGCTTGGCATTTAGCAGAATTAAGAAACATAAGCCTGTTGTCACGTAAATCACACCTATGAACATTTGTATAGATGTGCGAGATAACTTTTAAAGAGGTGTTCTGTAATCTGCAATCTTATTTTAAATGTAGATTTGGTTAAATTCTTGTGCTTATCTTGTATGGCGGTCTACGTTGTATATCTGTAGTATTAATGATGTATCTTGAGCTAAATGACCAAAAATTCTTGTAAGCAGATGTAATTTTATTTCTGTTTGGTTAAGTAGATTACATATAACTTACTTCATGAAGTAAAGAATACTGCTGTAAGTTATTTCTTCATCCATGCGTGTACTTGGAAAACTGTTAGAGTGTGTTTAAATAGAATGACTGAGTTTAACTGTTTGAGTGTGTTCTTTCTTTATATAATATTATGTGTATTCGTAGCGTATGTATTTTTAGACCACTGCTGTTCGTTGGATCAACTGGTACTGGTAAGAGCGCCTACGTTCAGCAGAAACTAATGCAAGATGTGGACAAAGATCTCTACACAGCAGCTTTCCTTAATCTCTCTGCACAAACCACTGCAAATCAAACCCAGGTAATCATGTAAATCTATCTACAGAGACCACTGCAAATCAAACCTAGGTAGTCAGTTTAATCTATCCGCACCAACCCTTGCAAAGCAAACCCTGGTAATCAAATTAATCTATCCACATAAACCACTACAAATTAAATCCAGGTAATCATGTAAATCTATCTACAGAGACCATTGCAAATCAAACCTAGGTAATCAGTTTAATCTATCCGCACCAACCCTTGCAAAGCAAACCCTGGTAATCAAATTAATCTATCCACATAAACCACTACAAATTAAATCCAGGTAATCATGTAAATCTATCTACAGAGACCATTGCAAATCAAACCTAGGTAATCAGTTTAACCTATCCGCACCAACCCTTGCAAAGTAAACCCTGGTAATCAAATTAATCTATCAACACAGATCACTACAAATTAAACCCGTCTGATCATATTAGTCTCTCAGCACAGACCACCGTAGATAAACAAAATATTCACATTTAGTCAGTTACCGGTATTATCAATCGTCATCAACTGTCACTCAAGATCGATATACGCCAATGATTAAAATTGTTAGATTGCTAAAACGTTTAATTGGTAAAAGGAAAAGCTGTTAATGAAGCCCATAGAAATAAGTTAAACTTTATAAAGAAGATTTTCTATATAGGCCTACATAGTTTGTTCCAGTGAATTGAATCTTATTTTTGTTTAATTATGTTACTGGTTTTCGTGGTCATATAATTTCGAATAAACCGACGATCATATTAGGTCTGTTGTTGGCGGTGATAGGGAAATTTCATCTCACGCCATTTTAAAGTTATCATCATAAAGCCGTTGATTTATATTATTGTACATTATAGTAAGTTATAAATATAGACTTTTATATTCACACAGTTTTGTTCTGATTGCTCAGGTTCTGATAATGTCACGACTGGACAAGCGTAAGAAGGGCACGTATGGGCCCGCCCCCGGTAAGACTGCCCTCATATTCGTCGACGACATGAACATGCCCGCCCTGGAAGTATACGGCGCTCAGCCCCCCATTGAACTGCTGCGTCAGTTCATGGACTATCATCATTGGTGAGCACTGCTTCGATTTTATCTAAGTTATGCGCTTGAATAAATCGTATAGGGTTTGATGGTACCAGCATTGACGTGGTACAGTGTCATGACAGAAATGCCTTCGAAACTGTTCGGATCAATTGAAATTAGAATTAAAGAACTATATCCTAGACAATTTAGATCTTTTATAACAGGTGCTTACTTTGAAAAATCACCCAATATATTTTTTCATTCTTTGGAGGCGCCGCCGTGCTTCATAAAATTGATTGTTTTGAGAAAGGCAACTGCAATGTAATATATTCTAAAAATGTAGTATATTCTCTCTAGATATTCTATCTAGACATATATTGAATGTAAATTAAGACATATGTTTATCATCATTTGATAATTAATTCAAAGATTTTTTATTTATTTTTAAATACCATTCAGTTAATAAATGAAGAAATATATAATGATTATATGCGAATATATAGCACATTGCCACCTGTCAATATAAGCACACACACACACACACCCCCCCCCCCCCCCCACTCTCCCACAACTCCCCCATTACGCTTTGTTTATTATGTGAACAGAGTTACCAATACATATTATAAAAGGTCTATGCTGTTCAAGTTACGGTTATAACAGTTTAAGTATCAGCTTTAGAAAACTATAAACTATATCGTCGATTAAATTAGCACATTATATTATTAAAAACATTGACTCAGATGGAGCATAGAACTGACCTATGTCTAAGAGGATCTATCATTCTGCTAGAATACCAATCGTTTATTTAGAGACCGGTCAACAATGCTATTACTTTTATTGCAAGCATATGTAAGAATCTAAATATTGCAAAGTGTGGTTGTGTTCATAATCGTCTGTCAGGTACGACTTGAAGGACAAGACGAAGCTGCACCTGCAGGACATTCTCTTCCTGTCAGCGATGGGTCCACCAGGCGGAGGTCGTAATCCCGTCACCCCACGCTACATGAGGCACTTCAACATCGTCGCCATCAACTCCTTCAACGACGAGACCATGACGCGCATCTTCACCGTCCTCATGCTCACCTTCCTCAAGGTAATGCGCTGGTAAAGGCTGTCGTGTGTTGAAAGTAAAACATTTTCTGTAGAGTAATTATCGTCTTCATTTAATAGCTGTGTGGATAACTGAACTCCTCTGCCTGTCTGTAATAGGTCTAGCGATATTCTAAGACAAATGTAGTAGCATTTCAACAAGCGTGAATTACGGAGAAATCTGTGCTAAAGTCACAGAGTTCTTAAAAATTCCTGTAACTGAACCGTTAAAGAACCGTTGACTCTAATTTTTTTGACTTGCACAGATATGCTACTGTGTTGAAAAAATGTGTGATTGATGATGCCTTTCTATGTTATAACCTTGTTATTATTCATATAATTAAGTATTTTAGTATATTAATTTGAAAGTTTTTCATTTTAATATTTAAAACGCTCGAATATCGTTTTACTGTGGATTCAATCTGGAGGGACAGAAAGCTAGATTAAATTCTATCAATAATAAATGATTCCATTTGCTTAGTTGTTCCTTGTTATAAACGTATTTTAAAACTCATATACTTGGTATTTTTCTTAGATTTCTATTAACAGTTTCTTAGTAATTATTGAGTGATCTTTCTAGAAATTAATTAATTTAAGTCACTTTGTGGTAAAGAAATTTGACAGTAAATAATGATAATAATTGTGTAAATGATAGATCGCTTGATTGGTTGATTGATTGGTTGGTTGGAAGTAGGGTGATGGTTAGTTTATTAATTAACTGATTGCTTGATTATTTGATTTATTGATTTATTGATTTAGTGTTTAGTTATTTATTCACTAATGTATTTATTTATTTACTGATTGACTGATTGATTAGAACGCTGACTTCCCATCAGACTACTCGGCTATAGGCTCTACGGTGGTATCGAGCACTCTGGAGATCTACAAGCAGGCGACGAGGAACCTGCTGCCCACCCCGGCCAAGTCGCACTACGTGTTTAACCTGCGAGACTTCAGTCGTGTGCTGATGGGCATGTGCCTCGTGCGCAGAGATCAAGTCCCTGACAAGAAAGTCTTCATCAGGTATCTACAATTCTAACTACGATCTCAACTACCGTTAATCTTAGCCAATAACTTATATATATATATATATATATATATATATATATATATATATATATATACAGTATATATATATATATATATATAATATACACTGTGAGTAAAAAAAACATGTTCGCAGTCTCTCGCCCATAACTTTGGTATTAGTGAACCGATTTCTTAACTTCTTGCATGGGTATAATCAGGATAACATTTGCTATAAAATTACGTTAAATGACTCTGTAGTAATTACTATTTTTGCGTTGAAGCAGTGCGATGCGTCTGTGGCTAGTTCTCCTGACTCAGAATCAACTCCTCCACTGCTCTGACATTCTCTTCTGTTCTTATGCTCTTCGGTCGTCCACTGCCCTTCTTTCTATCGATGCTCCCAGTCCGGCGTAATTTCTTTAATGAACAATCTAGCCCTCCCAGAGTCCATCCATTCTTTTGTTGGAAATTCGGTAATCTACCGATGTGCGCCATAACCCTTTAAGAGGTAAGAGTTTTTTATGAGCGCTTTATCTTCATTAGTAAACGCCATTTTAAAGTTCCAACAAAAACAGACTATGTTTGTAAAATTGTCTGGTATTCTTTATATTAAACCGGAAGTGTCACAAAAACTAGATTTAAGATTAATACTTGTCTTCTTATTTATAATTCTGAAATTATTTTCAAAATCGGTTCAGAAGTGTCAAAGTTGTGGACGAAATACTGCGCACATGTTTTTTTATGACTCACAGTGAACATGTATAATTGTGTATATATATATAAATATATAGATATAAGATATATATATATATATTATATATATATATAATATATATATATATATATATATATATATATATATATATATATATAAGCCAATGCTGTGGAGTGTACGGATTACAGAATAATCAGCTTAACACCTCATGCATCGAAGATGTTATTAAAGATAGTAAATAATCGCATTCAGTCGAAAGCAGAGATGATACTGAACAAGACATAATTTGGTTTTAGGAAATGATGCGGCACAAGAGAAGCAATAGGAGTAATGCGGGTTCTTTGCGAAAGAAGCTTAGAATATGGTAATGACGTTTTTGTATGCTTTGTAGACTTCGAGAAGGCCTTTGACAGGATTGATTGGATAACAATGATGAATATCTTAAAAGGAATAGGAATTGACTGGAGAGATAGAAGACTAATTTTGAACTTGTACATGAATCAAAGAGCAGTAATCAAAATCCAACAAGAATACTCAGAAGAAGGTGAAATAGGACGTGGAGTAAGATAAGGTTTTAGCATTTCGCCGCTGCTGTTTAACATTTACGCTGAGGCAATGATGGAGGAAGCCTTGGAAGACTTGGAAGAAGGAATAAAAGTAGGGGGGAATTTGTTACAAGATGTACGATTTTCAGATGACCAAGGAATGGTAGCGGGCAGCGAGATTGGATTGCAGAAGATAATGGATAGGCTGAATGATACGGCCCTAAGATATAGCATGAAGATTAATATAAAAAAGACCAAGGTTATGAGAGTGTCCAATAATAAAGGTGAAGTTAATATCACGATAAATGGTACGAAATTGGAACAGGTAAGGAGTTTCAAATATTTGGGTCATACTATAACCGATGATGGGAAATGTGAGACAGAAATATGCAGTAGGATTGCACAAGCAAAAACGGCCTTTGGTAGTAGAAAGAACTATTAACAAAAAGTCTAAAGAAAGACACTAAGATAAAGATAGTGAAAACTTTGGTTTGGACCACGCTATTGTATGGATGTGAAACATGGACCTTAAGGAAGGAAGATATTAGGAAACTGGAGGCATGGGAAATGTGGATTTGGAGAAGAATGGAGAGGATTAGATGGACTCAAAAGGTTACAAATGAGGAAGTCCTGGAGAGAGTTGGCACAGATAGACAGTTGATAAATGTATTAAGAAATAGGAAGAAGAGATGGATAGGACACATTCTAAGGGCGGAAGGTCTATTAAAAGAGGTCATAGAAGGTAGAATGGAAGGAAAAAGAGGCAGGGGCAGGCCGAGATTAGGTATGTTAGATGATTTAAAGACCCACTCATATGTGGAAATGAAGAGGAGGAAGGCGGAAGACAGAGAAGAGTGGAGGCGTTATGTACCGTAGACCTGCCAGTAGGCAGTGCACGCAAGCAAGGCAAGATATATATATATATATATATATATATATATATATATATATATATATAATTATATATGTTGATATATACATATATATATATATATATATATATATATATATATATATATATATATATTCGTATATGTCTATTTCAGGAATGTATTTGTTTATTTTATTTAACGTGTTCATGTACTCGTGATTGTTTATATGTTTGGAGACTAAGAAAACCTGACTGATGCATCCTGACTGGATTTATATTTAACTAGATTCTGATTCTTCTCATCCAATGGCAAAGTGACAATGCATGAATAATAAAATCATTTATTCTGATTTTAATCTTTTTGTTTGTGTATTGTGTTGTACTTGTGAGTACACACTATGGATATTTTCAATGTGCTATGTGTAAGTTATGGGTGTGTGAAGGGAATATTAATTTTGTGTAGATTGTGAGTGCATAAACTGAGGATTGTCTCTTTTACTTAAGTTATTCGGGGAAGTTCATGAAGTTTTGAGGATGTGTTTTATGTGTAGGTTATTGGCGCATGAAGCATTGAGGATGTTTTATGTGTACCTCATGGGTGTATTAAGTGATGGGGATTCTTTATGTGTAGATTATGGGTGCATGAAGTGATGAGGATGTTTTATGTGTAGGTTATGGGTGCATGAAGTGATGAGGGTGTTCTATGATCGACTGATTGACGATGCAGATAGAGACTGGCTCTTCGAGTATGTATTTTTTTGTTCCATATGCATGTTAATGTTTTAGAAATTCTTATTCAATTTTCACTTTAATTTTTTCAAATACAAGCATTTTCTGTTTGCTTTGAAACGGACAAGAATTTTAATATAAATATGATCGTAATGATTAACCTTAATTGTCTCATCAGAGGAGCAATAACAATAATAATGTACTGGGTCAAAACACACCTACTTGCCTGTTTTAAAACCATTTAGACTGCTTTAGATGTTCTGGCAGGTTACTATTAATCTTCTCCATGGTTTGTCATATCTTTGCGATTTGATAGCGTTAAGTGGCAGTAAACTGTTATATATGATTAACCAACCATTCGCCCAAGGGGATATCCATCATTATGGTGACTGATCTGGTTTTGAACCAATGCCACTTGCTTCCGATGCGAACAATCCAATCGTTACGCCATATCCCCTTATAAGCCCTTGATTAATATTAATAGAAATTCATCCCATTGCGAATCGGAATCGGATTAAGATTTATTAATCCCTTTTCTGACCATTTTTAAATAATAAATATTTATTATATTTTTTCTATCTATATCCATCCTCTCAAGTTCTAGAAGAACATATTTAAGTTCGAATTTATTCATTTGAAGAAGGTAACTTTCGTTTTAACGGTAAAACTGCGAATATTGTAACTTATTTTGTGTCAAATATTCGAGATCCTCTCTAATCAACCCTCAATTGAGCTCAGTTGAATTAAACGTTTGATGGCAGTATGAATCGTTGTGTAGGACTGAAAATAAGAAACCCTTCTTTAATAGCCAGATTTTAATTCAACTAAATTTTATCTGAGATATCATAATATACAATGGCTGATATCGTTTATATTTCTAAGATACTAAAGAGGGCTAGGAACAATCGCCTCACTTTTATAATATATGATACAAAAGTATATGACTAGTAACTGTAAACAGTGTGTGATATTCTGCATAAAGCTTATTTAGCAGAATTTGTAAAAATATATTGCAGTAAGATAAAGGAACTGTTGAAAGATCAATTTAAAGAAAGTCTCGATTCGGTCTTCGAACATTTGTCTAACGGTGGTCAGGGTGGAGGCAAGGTATGGTTGTATTCTCAAGTTTAGTTTAGGTCATTAAAAATATTTGTTCTAAAGTAACAAATTCTTGTTAATCACAATAACCATTTTTGAATGAAATATCTTTCCTAAAGACACTCTAGATTTAGAATTAATCGTGTAATAGTAGTGTCATTTTAGATGAAATACTTATTAGTAACTATGTGTAAGTTCAAATAGGGCTACTAAGTAAACTTTCCGACTCTTAAATTACGAAATTACAGTCATGCTTACTATTGAATATTTACTTATCGACTTACTACACGGGGTACTTTCGCAGCTAACAAAATTTCTTTTTACCGCAGCTTTACTTTAAATCGTGGGAAAATTTGTTTCTGAAATGGTTTTTAGATGGCTTTTTTCAATTTAGAAGTTATTCACAATTTAGTATTATTTAAATGTTTCAATTTTTAATTTATTTCATTTTTTAATTGAGATATTGTTATATATATATATATATATATATATATTGTTTATATATATATATTGTTATATATATATATATATATATATATATATATATATATATTATGTATATATATATATATATATATATAATGTATACATACATAATATTTATATACATAATGTTATAGATCTATTAATTTTCAGTTGAAATTTGTTAAAGCGCCAAAATCAAACTCTTATATCGATAACTGTTTATACTAACATCCAATTCAGCTGAATAATCCATCAATCTAACTTGACCAATTTCTTCTGAGAATTAATTGATAATTCAATAATTAACAGCCGTACTTGTCAGCCGTCGTTTAGAATTTTAGTATTGTTCCTCTATTGTATGCTAAAATGAGTATTATATCCAAGAAGTCATATTTTTTAAATGGAAGGCTACATTAAGGTTTGGTATGGGTATTGCCTCAGTAATGTTGTCTACTTTTGTACGGTAGATTTCTCTTAAGACAACATTGAAACAACAGTAAACGAAATATATATACCCTGAAACTCATTTGTCAGAAATATATGGCTAGAGAACTTATTATTGTATGCGATGTATGCTGTCCGTGTTGTCGTTACATCTATGTACTCGACTGCTGTCAGGTGAAGCAGGAAGACCTGAGAAGTCTGATGTTCGGAGACTACCTGGTGCCTGACAGAGACATAGAGGACAGAGTCTATGAGGAGGTGCTTGACCTTGAGGGGCTCTACAAGGTCGCTCAGCTTGCCCTCAAGGAATACAACGCCACGCACAAAGCTGCCATGGACCTCGTTATATTCAGGTTCGGTGTTATTAATCTAGGAAAACTACCTTGTACATTAACATATTATGACAAATCATCTCTGTGCTAACAATTTTACAAGTTTGATATTCGCTAATGATTTAGTACTCGTTTAAGTAGAATTCTACAAAAGCTTGTCGTCTATTTAAGACTATTCGACAAACAAACAACTATCAGCTTATCTTGAGCATCTCACATCACTGAACATGGAGTGTGCGAAGTTGTCATGTGAATGAGTTGAGATTTAAACTCTGTTGATAGCTATCTGAGGAAATATATGCCATCATTGACATATGTACTATATCATGCTGTAGTGTAAGTTTTGTTATTTGACGAAGCGCTTTATACGAAAGAAATGCTCGCAAGCACTTGTTTATTAGATATCAAGTCTTAAGATGCGTTGTTTGTATTTATAAACACGAGCTGGAGCACATATCGTGTATTGAAAGGTATTGTATATACACGTCTATCAGTAGATAAGTGCTTGAGCAGCTATAATGTATTAATTAAGATGTATTTTATTATGCATTTATAGGTAAGTATTTGAGCGCTTAGCATGTATTGAGGTGTATCATATGTACTGATAGATACGTGTTGGAGCATTTGTCACGGATATGCCGTGTGTTGAGGGTGGCTAATGGAAACGCTCTGCTGGTGGGGGTGGGAGGCAGTGGAAGACAATCCCTCACTCGTCTCGCTGTCTCCATGTCCGGTATGAACTTCTTCCAGCCCGAGATCTCCAAAAACTACGGCAAGACTGAGTGGAGGGAGGATTTGAAGAAAGTGTTGAAGCAGGCTGGAGCGCTCAACAAGCCCACGACGTTTCTAATGACTGACTCTCAGATCAAAGAAGAACTCTTCCTCGAGGACATCGACAGCTTGCTCAACTCTGGAGAGGTGCCTAATCTCTTCGCCATGGATGAAAAGGCAGAATTAGCTGAGGTTTGTTTTATATTCAATTCTAGATTGTAATTAGTATAGCCGTCTTCGACATAATTAACTGTTGTCTGAGTTATAAAGAAGGGTAGATTTGTAGGAGTTTAATTGAAATTATACTCTCATAAGAAAATCATTTTCAACAATATTTTAGATCTTGATATGATGTTGACAGGCTGTGAGAGCTGCAGCACAGGCTGGATACAATTAGATCATTAGATATTGATATGATGTTTACAGGCTATAAGAGCTGCAGCCCAGGCTGGATACAGGTAGATCATTAGATCTTTATATGATGTTTATAGGCTTTGAGAGCTGCAGCACAGGCTGCATACAAGTAAATCTTTAGATCTTTACATGATGTTTACAGGCTGTGAGAGCTGCAGCACAGGGTGGAGATAAGTCAGCTGAATTCACCCCTCTCGCCTTGTTCGCGTTCTTTGTGAGTCGCTGCAGAGAGAATCTTCACATCATCATCGCCTTTAGTCCCATAGGCAACGCGTTCAGAAATCGTCTGCGTCAGTACCCCTCTCTCATCAACTGCTGCACTATAGACTGGTTTCAGGTATGTGTCTTATCATCACTGTACGGTTAGTTGTTGTTGTTGCTCAACTAAGAGGCCAACTGTGCTGACGACGTTCGCCTACTTATTCTACATTAGTGAAGCCTCTGAAGCTTGAGCCTCATTTTTAAATTCATTTCTTATTCCTATGTTCCTTCTCAATCATATCATCAGTGTGTAGTGATATTCTTGCAAGATTGTTTATTAAGCATTTCCTTATTGAAGATAATGTCAAGGTTAAAGTGAGAGTTGTCATTCGCGTCATAAATATTTAGAGAATGAAGATAAAAGGAGAACTAGAGCAGTTCATAGGAGGCGCCTAACGCGTGTGCATCAGTGAAGAGAAAAACACAGCTATCAGTTCCGTCCAGTTGAGCGGCGCTCGACTTCAAATTGTAGAGTCGAAACTGTTTCCATTGGCTCGCAGCTGTTTCTGCTTGCTCACGGCTGTTTCTGCTTACTCGCAGCTGATTTTACTTGCTGACAGCTGTTACTGCTTGCTGACCGCAGTTGTGTGATATTGCAGGCCTGGCCGGTGGATGCTCTGGAGCGAGTAGGCTTTCAGTATCTGGAGAAAGTGAAGATCTCAGAGGAACACAAAAAGTCAACTGTTGACATCTGCAAGTACTTCCACACATCGGCTGCTCAGCTCTCTGCCAGGTAGTGTATCATCCTAGAACAAGCATCGTGTTAACATTAGTCCACGATTCTCACTGTCTATATCAAGCACCCAAGAGCGTAGGATTTGAATCTTGGATCAGTGTTGATCTTGAGGGATGTTCTAGAAATGTAGGAATGTGATTGCGATTAGGTGATGTGATTGCAATTAGGTAATGTGACTGTCATTAGGTGATGTGAATGTCATTAGGTAATATGACTGTTATTAGCTAATAAGACTGTCATTAGGTGATGTGACTGTCATTAAGTGATGTGACAGTCATTAGGTGATGTGACTGTTATTAGGTAATATGACTGTCATTGGGTGATGTGACTGTTATTAGGTGATGTGATATGAAGTGATGCTGTTGAAATAAATTATATTTTATGTAATTTAATAATTTATTAATTTATTTTCTAATTTGTCTATTTGTGCGCTTGTATATTCAGATGACATTTTTTCATGTCCCCGTGTTGTGTCCGGGTTGCTTGAAGATTAAATCAACCGTGTACAGCACTTGTTGTAAAAGGCGACATAAAAATAAGAATAAAAATAAGATCCAAATCAACGTCAGAAAGGGCATTCAGTTAGTGAGCTCCTAGGCTTCCGAAATTGCTGCACAAATTTCAACGAATGGAATGATATGGGCGTATTGTAATTAGTGTGCGACAGAGTGGTTAAACTGGAATTCTAGGGAAGATGAGGATGAGAATGATGTATTCATTCATTCTACATATTTTATATATTCATTTATTCATTATTCATTCTTTCACTTATTCAATGATTTATTCATTCATTTATCTCAGATTTCTCAGAGACATGGGTAGACACACGTACGTGACGCCCACCTCGTACCTGGAGCTGATCGCCTCGCTCAAGAGTCTGATGAACAGCAAGCAGAACCAGCTGTCAGTCATGAAGATGCGCTACGTCGTAGGCTTAGAGAAACTCGCTTTTGCCTCGGGACAGGTTGTGCTAATCACTGCGTAAGATTAGTGAATGAGTCGACGAGTCTCAAAAATCCACAATTATTTGATGAATCTTCGATCGCAGACATTTTTTCTCCATTCACCGCTTCATGAATTCTAATTTGTACATTTACTCAGAATTTTTGCTGATTTTTTTTTTAAATTTGAGATTACGGAGAATTTCCCGTAAATAAGGGTTAAACTTAGAAGATTTGAATTAGCAGTGACTATTAAACTATATAGTGTGATTACAGACATATCTTAAAGTTGTAGGATAGCATTCTGTACTAGAGATCTTTATCCAGACGTCCCTGACATCATCCTTGGATGAGGAAACGGGCGCTAAACCTTCATTATTATATGTCTATGGAGATCTGAAGAAGGGTTTAACTTAAATGGTTTCTCTCTATTAGTGCAATTTTTATTTTTAAATTAATTGCTTACTGATAACTGCCATATAGTTGCTAAAGAGACTGAATTGACGTCACTACGGCCATGACTCTGGTATTCAACCTGATTGAATTCTTTCATGTTCATCTACTTATCGAGCGTGTGGATTCAGACATTGTATAAATGGGACACTTGATAGTGTAGACTTCTAACGTCCAATCAACTATTGAAATTTACACTCATATGGTACTCGTATGTTATAAATTCTCAAAGGAAATCTAAAAACAGAACGTGCCAACGTTAGATCTAGTTCTTGAATATATTGTATAAAGGAATTATAGGAGTTACAATAATGACAAGAAACCTTCAGGATAATACTTAAAAAATGTTATCCTGATAATAAATAGGTATTATCGTATTGATAAGAATGAAAAGTATTTATCAGTGTGTATTCTCTGTGTTGCCACTTTCAACCACATCCTTACTTCGTTGATATTCATAATATTATGTCATATTATTTCTCTTGAGTCTTTTATGTATTTGTTTATATCCTCGTCGACAGGTGGCGATCATGCAGGAGGAGCTGACGTCACTGCAGCCACAGCTCGCTAAGTCAGCCGAGGACGCCGAGGCGATGATGAAGGTCATCAACAAGGAGTCCATCGAGGCTCAGAAGATCAGGGAGAAGGTTCAGGGTGAGGAGCTGATAGCCAGCGAACAGGCTGCTGAAGCCAAGAAACTCAAGGACGAGTGTGAGGCAGAGCTAGCTGAGGCCCTGCCGGCTCTCAAAGCTGCCATTGCTGCTCTCGATACGATCAAGGTCTGCTCCTAATCTTGCCTGTTCACCGCTGTCGCACATTGTTTAAGAAATGTTTGCTTTTAGTCTCCATGCAGTAGTTGTAGAGTTCTTGGTTTTCCTTTCATCCCGTCATCCCGAAGTTCTGACTGCATTAATAGTGCATAGCTCGAAGTGTTGTTTGCTTCAGTATGTCTGTAAAATCAGTTTCATAAAGGAAACTGATAATGGAATAAATAAATTATAAGAAATACAGGAGCGATAACAAAAGATTGGTACTGCAGGTAAAAATACAGAGAATAAAGAAATTGCTATAAAGAAAGAAAACGCAATTATTGAAAAATGCGCTATACAGACATGTAAAATCGCTCCTGTATATCTTAGATTTAAAATTTATGTATTCTATTATCTTTTAAAGTAGAAATTTAAGCAGTATTTCTTACAGAATCTAAAATAAATTATATATCACCAATTATGTATCGCCTTGTGTTACTGTATAGGATTATCTTAGTTGCTCTAGACATTTGCTCACTTTTGTTGTTTCACTGGTAACACTGTTCAGCCTGCAGACATCGCCATCATGAAGGCGATGAACAACCCGCCAGCAGGCGTCAAGCTCGTCATGGCTGCTGTCTGTGTGATGAAGGGTGTCGAGCCAGACAAGGTCAACGACCCTGCCACTGGGCACAAGGTAATCTTCTCGTTCTGTCTGTCGGTCTCTCTCTCACTATCAGACACTGTATACTGTCCTATGTATCCTAAATGACTAGTCAGATGCAGAAATACCTGATATATACTATGACGCCTGCAAAGCTAAGCTTAACGTCTATTTACGTAACATTAATGATATTGGCAGAGACTATCAGGCTGGAATTCGAACCGATAGCATCCTGCTTTTCATACAGGCGTGCTATCCATTCGCCCCGCTAACCAGTACATTACTAAACCGGCCTATTGCTAAGCATAACCTCGAACAAATCTAAACTCATGATTTCTGAAGGAATGGAGGATTTATGCACTGATATTTCGCAGAAATGTTGATATTGTCATTCAACAGTATGTTTGTGCTAGTACTATTTATAGCACGTGTCTGTACATGATCTGCCTGTTCTCAATTTGTGTTTTAATAAATATTGATTGAGATTCATAATTCTGAACTCAAGAAAGTTATTTCTTTTGTTCTGTTGAGATTAGCTCATATCCATCTTTGTTCCATCTATGTTCCATCGTTGTTCCATCTTTGTTCCATCTTTGTTCCATCTTTGCGGTTGCGGCTTTTGCAATATTTATAAATATCGAAATAATTTATAATTAATGTAATTCTATATTGAGGCTTTATGAGAACTTTAACGACTATTTTGCTGCAATTATGAATTGATGTGTTTCGACAGGTGTTGGACTATTGGGGCCCGTCTAAGCGAGTTCTCGGAGATATGAACTTACTGAATGATCTCATGCAGTACGACAAAGATAACATTCCAGTATGTAACCTACCACACTACCTATATACATCTCTAGCTAATAAAATCTTTCTTACTTCGCCAAAGTTCTTGTTCGTCTGGTTTAGATAATATAGTTGGAAATACAGTAACTGAAAATATTGGGCCTATACTTCTTAATAGTAAGGATACTCATTTTTATTTACTGTGTAAATTTTATTCAGCCATTGTGCATTTGGCTAGAGCAAGTGGCGATGTCGGTAAGATATTCGACCGCGGATCATTATGTGCGGGGTTAAAATCCTGGGCTCGCCCGTCACTGACATCACTTTTGAGTTAGGAAACTGACTTTTAGTCAGTTTTATTAATAGTAAATTATTAGATTAGCTTTTTTACATTTAGAACTTTGCGCTATCGTTTAGCTTTGCCTGTAAAGGCATGCAAACAAATCCTCAAATTCTGATGAGATATCCATCCTGTAGATCAAAGCCGAAATCATTAGAGAATGTTTCAGTACTATGACAAGATATTCGGCTACGATCTAATAATTATCTGCGCTTACGTCGTATTTAGCCATATATTAATTTCTTAAGGACTAATTGATTGATTTAGTCCGTTTGTGTGTTGTAGGCAGCCTATATGGCAAAGATTCGCAAGGAGTATCTGAGCAATGCAGACTTCAACCCGGCCACGGCAGCCAAGGCGTCTTCAGCAGCCGAGGGGCTGTGCAAGTGGGTGCTGGCCATGGAGGTGTACGACAAGGTGGCCAAGGTCGTGGCGCCCATGAAAGCCAGGCTAGCTGAAGCAGAGGCTGCGCTAGCGGCCACAATGGCTGCTTTAGAACAGAAGCGCAAAGAGTTGAAGGCAGTTGAAGATAAACTGGCTAATCTGAACATACAGTTACAGGATAAGAAAGATAACAAAGCGAAGCTAGAGGCCCAGGTAACTATGACAGGATCGAGCTTGTTTTCATTGTCATTTCGGCAATGCCATGTTGTTATTCAACACATAACGTTATAAAGAATTACTTTTAAATACTTCGTTGTTATTTTTAATTCAATCTGTTATGATATTGAGTCGATCTACGTCATCGTTTCTACTTCTGTATTAGTTTCTACCGAAATGTCTGCTGCCATTTTATTTTTAATATCCATGTGTTCACTACGTCAGTCAATCAATAAATCGATATAAATGTAATAAATGTACATTAAGTCTGTATGTCAGTGTGTTCCTTATAGTCTGTGTGTTTCTTATTCTCTACTAACCGTTAATGGGATCCAAATTATACTTTGGCATGGTGTTCTTGATTAGCGCAAAGGTTTTATTAAACGTAATTTTATAGGGGCTCTCAATTCCATTTTTCGAGGGTTTAGGACGTACTTATATTATAAATTATGGCGAAATTATTTTGGTTGCTATCAACAATCAGCAGAAGCAAAGCCCTTGGGCTGAGGGCTTGCAGCAACTCTTAATTGACTGTAAAAACCAAGTTTAATAACTGCACAATTAATTGATAGATTGACTGACTGGCTGACTGACTGATTGATTGATTTATTGATTGATTGACTGATTGAGTGACTGGTTGATTTATTTATCTATCCATTGATTGAGGAATTGGTTGATTTCAGGCAGACCTTGTGGCCAAGAAGCTGATAAGAGCTCAGAAGCTGATAGGAGGGTTGGGTGGAGAGAACGTGAGATGGACGGAGGCGACTAAGAGCATCCAGGCAGACTACGACAACCTGCTCGGTGATGTGCTTCTCTCTGCCGGCGTCATCGCCTACCTCGGTCCCTTCACCATCTCGTTCAGAGACCAGTGCGTGGCTGACTGGGCGCAGCTCTGTAGGGTAGGCTGCCACTAGTAATGAAGCCACATGAAATATTGGTCGCTATTTCATTAAACATCTATCTCTAAAATATCTTGATTTAGAGATTTGGCGATTTTCCGAGTGGCTAGGTTCGATATGTTAAATAATTGTAATATAAGGATACCAAGTGCTAAATAATATTTAATGCTTAGATTTAATATTTTCGAGATAAAATGGCTTCAAAGCCTTATTAATCAATTTCTGTAAAACTATATTTATCTACTAGTCTATTCTCATTAATCGTGTCGAATGATGTAATGTGATATATATTTGTATTGTAAATTGATTGACCTATGCGTTGCTTGATAGAGTGCCTGACTTTAAATTGATGTACATTGATAGGACAAGCAGTTGCCAATGTCCGGTCATTTCTCCATCACACGAGTGTTGGGTGAGCCAGTGCTCATACAGGCCTGGAACATCGCTGGGCTGCCTCGGGACGGCTTCTCCATTGACAACGGTGTCATAGTCGCAAACTCCAGGAGATGGTAAATATCTATATTCACGGAATTTTTCCAATGAAACTTAAATTTATACTATCTAGATTACTTTGTAATCTAGATTTCATTCTGAGCTCGAAACTTTCAATACTTTCTCATATTGTTTCAAACCTATATACGTCACATTGTATAGGATTATATTTATTTTTGATCTATTTATACTTTTATTTTTGCGTTGGGTTAAAGATTCTTACTGTTAAGCTGTACAAGTAATTATTTTTAATTCAATAATTAAGCAAGTGACGATATTCTCGTAGTAATTTAATGAAATTTTATACTTGTTTTAAATTATAATTTGATAAATTTTCTGACAGTATTTGATAATACAATGACTTCCAATCGTGTCTGGAGGCTCGACCAGTACCTAGTAACTCTGTTTGCTCTCAGGCCGCTGATGATCGACCCACAGGGTCAGGCTAATCGCTGGACCAAGAACATGGAGAAGGATAACAAGCTGTCGGTCATAAAGATCACGGACTCTGATTACATACGTATACTGGAGAACTGCGTGAGCTTCGGCAATCCTCTGCTGCTAGAGAACGTAGGGGAGGAGTTGGACCCTTCTCTTGAGCCACTTCTACTGAAGACCACCTTCAAGCAGAGTTAGCCATTTATTGAATATTCCTGCAGAATACTTCTATGTAGAAAATATATATACCAAATTATAATTATTTATACAGATGAACTTTTCATGTCGTGAATGAATCGCTGAATTGTAAGTATGCGTGTTGTTGCATCAGTTTAATGTACTTAAGCCTGTGTGCGCACATTACAAGCAGAGGTTTGTATTCGTTTGGTTATTTGCTTTCGTATTTTATGTACTTGTACATGTATATTTGTTTGTCCATAAGCGTATTCTTGTATATATTATTTATGTATACATGTATATGTAATTTTTAATGTTTTGTTTTTATATTAACCGACTTCGCATATATTTGTGTCATCAGACCTTTCGATAAAGTCATGTTCTCTGCAGATTAGGTTTGTGAAAGAGTGAATCAAAAGTGAATAAGAGAGTTTATGAAGAAAACATATTTGGTTTCTGTTATATCTACATGAGCAACTTTTGGATGAAATTAAACAAATATTGTAATTATCTATGTAAACACAAATGTCAGTGACTTGATCATTTAGTCAACCAGTAAGTGGCAGTTGTATGGTTTTTCTGCTGATACTTGATCAGGCGGAGTTGAGATGATCAGACTGGGAGAGAACGTGATCGAGTACAGCAGCGACTTCCGGTTCTACATCACGACTAAACTGCGCAACCCTCACTACCTGCCAGAGGTCGCCACCAAGGTCGTGCTGCTCAACTTCGTCATAACACCAGAGGGCCTGGAGGATCAGCTGCTCGGCATCGTCGTCGCCAAAGAGAGGTTGTCCCTGCGATGTTTTATTGTCAACTTCAAATTTAAAGTTATTAAGCTTCAGATCAGTTGATCAGTAGGAATGCCTGAGGAGAATATTTTAAAATAATCTTACTACTACAAAAGATAAGTTTAACGTCAGTTTTAATGGCGCAGGACTGTCAGTGTCAGTCGACCGGGGGCATCGAACCACTGATTTCTAAGATTAAGATTCTCGCTCTCTTAGTGCACTGCTTACTGGCAGGTCCATGTTATATAACGCCTCCACTCTTCTCTGTCTTCCTCTTTCCTCTTCATTTCCACATATGCGTGGGTCTTTAAATCATCTAATATACCTAATCTCGGTCAGCCCCTGTTTCTTTTCCCTTCCATTCTACCTTCTATGACCTCTATTAATAGACCTTCCCCCTTAGGATGTGTCCTATCCAACTCTTCTTCCTATTTCTTAATACATTTAAGATTAAAATTATACAAGTTAAAATTCACAGAATAACTTATATTTATGTACATAATCACAAACTGCTCCTTTACATACTAACCTCACAGTATGGTGTGTGTCTATGTCATATGTATTGTTGGACGAGAGTTATGAAAGAGCTGTCTTGACTTTTAATTGGACCATTCCCTGATATGCTCGGATTTTATATATTAATTTTCTCAAGAGCTCCTGTTTCTGCAAAGCTATTTGCACTATGCTCTGTTGACAAGAACCAAAGTAAGAAGGATAGGCTCTCGCTGTGTCTTGAAACAGCAATGTATTATGCTGTATACATGTATATCAGAGCTAGTTGTTATATTCAGTGCTATCAATGTTTTCTGTTATATCCAGTGTGTTTTATACTATATAGACATAATCTACTCATTGTATTCAGTGCTAGCAGTGTTCTATGCCGTACAGACCTGAACTAGAAGAAGAGAGACAGGCGCTGATCATATCGAGCGCTAACAACAAGCGTCAGCTGAAGGAGATCGAGGATAAGATCCTCTTTACTCTCTCATCGTCAGAGGGCGACATCCTCGAGGACGAGTCCGCCATTCAAGTCCTCGACTCCTCCAAGATACTCGCTGATGACATAGCCAAGAAACAAAAGGTAGCACGCTGTGTGCGGTGTTACATTTTAACAATATGTTTACAAAGTAACTAAAACTTGTTTCAGCTACGACAATACTGCCTTTAAGTCATAACATTTAAAACCTATGCGTTTTTATAACTTCAGTATTTTTGGTTTGTTTGCAAGTTTAACTTTTTTCTTTTATGTACTTATCAATTTCTAAATTACTCTGCTAGTGGGGTGGGGTTTGTCGTACTATTAGAGTGTGCACCTAAAAAATGTGAGACCTGGGTTCAAATCACAGATGAGTCTGGTAGTCCAATGGGTAATGGAAGGTTATTATTTATTCCGTGCCAGCAATGTCCGTGATGTTAAAGTGCAACGAGTAGTAATATTCATTTATATATGTATTAAATAAATAAATAAGAGAAGGAGAAATTATGGTAAACCACAGAATCAGCAACATAATTAAGCAACATAACACTGTAATTTCTTGTGTTGTAGACGTGTCATCTATTCTAAAATTATTTTAAAAATTACATACTACATTTATTATCAGTTATTCAGTTAATCATTTGAAGTATTGCCTCATTTAAATGCATTCACTGAGCTCAGATAGCGGAGGAGACAGAGCGGAAGATAGACGAGTCACGCCAGGGCTACAGACCCATAGCCAATCACTCGTCCATCCTCTTTTTCTCCATATCAGAGCTGCCCAGCATTGATCCTATGTACCAGTACTCGCTTACCTGGTTCATTAACCTCTACATCAACTCCATTCAAGAGAGGTTACAGCTGTTTTCATTCTACTAGTATTGTAATTGTCGTTTATAAATTAGTCAACACTAGAATACGTAATTATAGAATATACATGTATGTGTAAGTCCTGATTTTGAGTTTTATCTCTTCCTGCATGGTGCAGTGTGTTTTGTGACGTCCTTTGACAAAAAGTTGAAATTCCCATTCAAATGATTTTTGGATTATAATATGAAGATATTATGGTTATGATATTTTGCCCTTTGTATTAAAGGCCTATATATTCAAGTAATAATAATAATAATAATAATAATCACAAACGAGGCAGTTGCAAGACGCCATCCTACATAAGTACTCCCTTTCTGCCGATAGATCCGTTGACGTTGCGCTGTCAGTTTGGTCCAAAAGCCTCACATCTAGTGCTCCACCTTCTACCTCAGTCAGTAACCAGAAATCATGGGACCGTCCTATAGTGGATCGGATTTACAACAGTCTGTTAGAATCCCAATCCAATGCAGTAGACAGAGCACGACTCCTAGCTGTATCAACCAAAAGAAGCAGTGACTGGCTTCACGCTCTCCCTGTTGCTTCTTGTGGGCTTTTTTTAGACAATGAGGCGATTCGAGTAGCCGTTAGTTTCCGTTTGGGGGCGAAAACTTGCGAGCCTCACATGTGCCCCTGCGGTCATGAAGTCGACGCTTTAGGTCTCCACGGCCTCTCCTGCAAACGAAGCTCAGGTAGAATGTCTCGTCATCACAATTTAAATGACTTAATATGGCGAGCACTTTCAAGAGCAGGCATCCCTTCCTCTAAGGAACCAAGTGGGTTGTCCAGATCAGACGGCAAGCGTCCGGACGGCATGACTTTAGTGCCCTGGTGCAACGGTAAATGTGCCGTATGGGACGTCACGGTCATTGACACTATGGCAAACTCCTACCTGAATACGACTTCAGTCACAGCCGGTGGAACTGCTGTTCATGCCGCCTCTAGGAAGTTGGATAAATACCGAGATCTGTCCTCAGGATATGAAGTTGTTCCGGTTGCCATTGAAACCATGGGCCCGATGAATCCCGAAGGAGTTAACTTTATCAATGGCATAGGCAGACTTATCACAGAGCAAACCGGCGATAAGCGAGAGACATCTTTTCTTTGGCGGAAAGGCTTTCCACGACTTTGCAAAGATTTCATGCAGTCTGCTTCAACAATTCTTTTAAGCCGATTGATGACCTCGAGTAGCCGGGCGGCGATTCAGCACGAATTGCTTGAATCGTTTTTATCAAACCCCAGGTTCTTTACACCGGGGTAAAATAAAAATAAAAATAAATAAATAATCACAATAATAATAATCGTCATCTTGCTTTAAATCCAAGTTTAACTATGGTCGGGATACGAATAGACTTTCTCCAGTCCTCTCTGTCCCGCACCATGTCATCAGATAATATTCATGTAATGTGTTAGCATTAGCCTATATTATTAGTGCATGATAACTTGTTAACATGTCCTGTTGAACAGCAACAAATCTCGAATTCTCGAGAGGAGGCTGCGCTATTTGAAGGAGCACTTCCAGTATAACCTGTATGAATCAGTCAGCCGGTCTTTGTTGGCCAGGCATAAACTCACTCTGCCATTCTTACTGTGCGTTCATTTAACGAGGTATCAGACACAGGGCTTCAGCTTCAAGATAGCTGCTTGGCTTGCTAAGCGAATATATCTCGTAGACTTCTGGCTTTCAATAGATTTTGCATAATTTCTTAGTGTTTATGCGGACAAATGTATACTCTGATAATTATGTGTACTGTACGGTAATGTATTGTATGAGTGATCGATATATGTTGTAATTCTACTAAATGTCAAAATGTTTTTATATCAGCGTGTGTGTTGTATAGACCTCTGGCTCTCTTGCTAAGTTCCGTCGTTAAACTTTTAATATAATACCATTATGATTAGATCCCATGGAATTTCTAGTTTGCAACTAATAAGACTATTAGCCGTCATTGTTCAGTCATTCTACTACAATTATTATCTGTATAGTCTCTGTAAATAATACTTCATCTAGTAAATAATACTTCATAGCTTTTGGATTATTCATATAGCAGTTGGTTATCAGATGTTTCTATTGCAGGCATATCATCGGTATTTCAAATTCAGACGTGGGAGTAATGGTGATTATTTATATTTTTAAACTTGTTAAACGTAATTATCTCTACTGACAGAGACGAATGTTGTATGTATGTGCTTATTATCTTATAGTTCTAATTTCGTTTCGTGTTGCTTTTGCTTAGCTTGGCTTTGCTTATTTAATAACTTACTTTAGAAATTTAAGCAGTAAATGGCCGCTTAATTAAACTGATGACTTGAAACAATATCATTTGTCGCGAGTTTTTTGGAATCTAGAAAGACAATATGTTGGTTGTGTCAGTGCCAAGTCTAAGATACTAGATCGTCGCCTGCGCAACCTGTCCAACCACTTCACGTACAGTCTCTACAGCAACGTCTGCAGGTCACTGTTCGAACGAGCTAAGCTCTTGTTTAGTCTGCTGCTCTGCTCTAAGATACTTCTGTAAGTACGGGCTGCTCTAAAATACTCCTATAAGGACTTCTCTGTCTAAAATACTCCTGTAACTACGTCAATTCAGTATCTATGCCTAAATTACATGTACGTCTCTAAGATACTCCTGTAGGCACTTCTCTACTTTAAAGTACTCCTGTGAATATTTCTCTACTCAAGATACTCCTGTAAGTACTTTTCTTCTAAGATATTCATGTATATACTCCAAGCTACTGTACATACCGTGCTGTTCTATGATACTACTGAAGGTACTAATTGCTCTAAGATACTCCTGTAAGTACTAACTGCTCTATGATACTCCTGTAAGTACTAACTGCTGTATGATACTCCTGTAAGTACTAACTGCTCTATGATACTCCTATAAGTACTAGCTGTTCTAGGATACTCCTGTAAGTACTAACTGCTCTAAGATATTCTGTTAAGTACTCTCTGCTCTAAGATATTCTTGTAAGTACTAGCTGCTCTATGATACTCCTGTAAGTACTAACTGATCTAAGCTATTCATGTATGCACTAGCTGCTCTATGATACTCCTGTAAGTATTGTAAGGTACTCCTTGAGTGCTGCTCTGTTCTAAGATAATCCGATAGCCTAACTGCTGCTGTGTTCTAGGATACTCATGTATGCTCTTGTACTTCTATGTTATTTTGCAAGTATGTACCGTATCTTCATTTAAGGATCGATCATGTGTCTTTGGCAAGAAAAGCTTTATTCGACACTGTTTATGATTAAGAACCTTGCAATAGTTCAGAAGTCACAGTTAAGGTTATTTATGTAAATAACCTCTGCTTTGCTTTAAGCTTTTGCTTTCTTGTAAATGTTTATTTAAATCCTGCTGCTTGTTTAATAATTTAAACCGTTGCATGGGTTCATATTACGCTTGGTTCTCTCTCTCTCTCTCTCTATCTCTCTCTCTCTCTCTCTATCTCTTTCTCTCTCTCTCCCCGTGTTCTTTAATGTAAGTAATAAAGTCTGTGATTCGTAATAGCACGAACTGCTGCTATATTTTTATTTATCTCTGTAATGGTTTTAGTGTAATTGGAAAAAACATTACGCAATGCAATGAAGATTCAAGGCTTCATTTAACATAAGTTGAATTATTTTAAAATTTCTCAGTATCAGTCTATTTTTCACAAATTATATGATATAAATTAATGAATTAGTCCAAATGAAAACCAATACCTGTTCAACGTCCTTGCCGTCAGGGACGAAGATATCAGGGACGTCTTAGTTAATATACTTTTACGTGATCACGTATATGTATATTTATTTACAAAGTCTTACGTCACGTGATGTACATGGGTAAAGCTAGCTTGCTTTAAACGCTTCCAGGTTCATTTAAAGATAATTATATTCAATATGATCCAAGTTGTCTAAGTAATGCATCTATTAATTTATTGCAGCCTTTTAATAGTTTTAAGAATTTTACTTGTAAATATCGTATTTTGCATTTCCTTTACATAATTTATTCTTTTACTTTATAACTGCATTTGCATTTGAATGTAAAATTTACTTTATGGCAAGTTAAAATGTTTAATATGCTAACCAATTTTTACTTAAGCTGTAATGTTTCTTCAAGTACGCATTATTAAAGTTTATTTATTAGTATCCGAATTAAGAGTATTGATTGCTATTTTTAACTAGTATATTCTCTTGATTCTATTGATTAATTTCTGATTTTCTGTCATTCACGACCTAAATTCGTTTATTTCTCTTTTGGAATTATGTAAATTTTTAATGTAATCTGTTCTATATAAACGATATGGCGTATAATAAGAATATACACTGTATAATATGTAGGCAATATTATTAAAACTATTGAACGCGGAGAGCATAATATCTGTGGCACATATTACACATGTAAACATTAATTAAGGATAGGATATTATGGTTTGCGTTAAATGATAATAAAATGCGTTATGAGAAGGCAGCTATTACTAATAACCATAAAAAGGAGGAAGAATTAACGAAAATTACAAAAAAAACTGAAATTAAAAAAGGGATCTATTTACCACGCACAATATATCATGTGTGTAACTAAATGAACAAAAGGTATTAACTTAGCTTTAAGACTATGGTAATAATAAAAATAATAATAGGCCTAATAATAATAATAATAATAATAACTTTTAATTAAGTAAAGTCTCTTTCTATCTTAGCTTTTAACCCAGGGCCCTATACAGCTCAGGGCATTAAATAATAAGTATAGGTATAATAGTAGTAGTAATAATCATAAAGGTTTAATGTCCATCTCCTCAAATAAGGACCATATCAGGTACGTACCCCATCACGCTTAACTACAAATCGATTAACCAAACGACTTCAAAATACATGTATTGAAGAGATAGTAAAGAGATCATTCACGAAGCTGGTCCTGAGATAAACGAATACAAATACAAGTTTGTAGATGTTTTTATACTATTGTTGTCTCACTTCAGAGCGAAGCAGGAGTTGGACCAGGCTGAGTTCATGTTCTTCTTGACGGGAGGGATTGGACTGGAGAACAAGATACCCAACCCTGACAACTCGTGGCTGATGGATAAGAGCTGGGACGAGATCTGTCGTCTTAATAATCTCAACGACACTTTCAACGGTATCAGGTGAGTTGTTGCAACCTAATCTGCTTTAAATATTAAATCAGTCAATACTCCATAAAATCTGAGGAACATATTACTTGTAAGTACGGAATCAAACTAAGTCTGTCGTAACATGTTAAATGTTCAGTAGTCATGTGACATGTCACAGTCTTAAGTCTTGCTTGGATGTTTTCTTTATGCTCAATGATCACGTGATATATTCTCTGTGCTCAGTGATCACGTGATATATTCTCTGTGCTCAGTGATCACGTGATATATTCTCTGTGCTCAGTGATCACGTAATATATATAATATTCTTTGTGCTCAATGATCACGTGATATATTCTCTCTGTTATCACGTGATATAATCTCTATGCTCACTGATCACGTGATATATCTCTATGCTCAGTGATCACGTGATATATTCTCTATGCTCAGTGATCACGTGACGGCACACACGGAGGAGTGGCACCAGTACTATGACGACAAGTCGCCGCACACAGCTGTGCTGCCTGAACCCTGGCACGACAAACTCAACGACTTCCAGAGGATGATTGTGCTCAGGTGCATCAGACCTGACAAGGTCTGTACGAGGACTCAGACATGTCTTAACGTCTGTTTCATTCGCTTATAGAACATCTACTGCTCTTACTGATGTTTGTTCAATTGCAAATATACATGTATAAAAGAAAAACGGCGTTTGTTCACCGAGGGAAATTTGTCAAAATAATTAGGTTATTTCTGTATCAACTTAATTATTTGCTGAGAATGCTTCCACTAGTATTTATCGTGCATCGTGCAGTTGCAGACATTGAAAAGTAGAGGTGAGCAGTTTTAATTAGATAAGATACAGTACCCTAAGTCAACTAGTAAGCAGCGGTGTTATATTGTTATATCACCAGTATTTATGGGCAACATTCAACAAAAAGGGCAGCTGAATCAACGTGGAATAAACTACCGGCATCGCTGCGAAATGAACTCCGGACATTTTCCTTTAAATCCAAGCCCAAAACATTTTTATTTAATAGAGTGGATTGGGGCTAGTGTGCTGCCTTCTTTTTCCATGCCTAAGATTGCAAGTGTTGCTTGCACACATCGGTGCGCAGAAGTGCATACTACTACTACTGCTATTTCATTGCAGGTAGTTGTACTACAAATATTTTTCTCCTAACGTAGGTGATCCCAGCCGTTACGAACTATGTAACAGAGAAGCTGGGAAAGAGCTTTGTCGAGCCGCCGCCCTTTGACCTGGCGCGATCCTACGCTGACTCTAACTGCTGCGCGCCGCTCATCTTCATCCTCTCACCGGGAGCTGATCCCACCATGGCGCTGCTCAAGTTTGCTGAAGATAAGGGATTTGGCGGGGATAAGTTCAATTCTATTTCACTTGGTCAAGGACAGGTTAGCAAACTTTACTTCACCTGTCATCTATACCGAGGCATACACATTGTTACTAATTTCCATTACTATATAATCTGTGTTGTAGCTTCTGTTCATCCTTTGCAAGTTTTAAATAGCAGCATGAAAATATTGTGGCATCGATTTTATCATTTTGTCTTAGTGGCTTCTTTATATGAAATTTTATTCATTCATTAACTGTTGCTCAGTAAATATGAGAAAGTAGCCCTTATAATATTCCGTAATATTCCATATTTTTGCTAGAACCATATTTGTCTCTTTTTTTGTTAGAAAATCGACAATAATACATAATAATACATATCTAGATGACGTTGCAATAGTGTCGATCGCTTATCTTCTAAACTTAAATTTTTTAAATTTTTCACCGTTTTTTGGACCTTCATTTTGCTCACTGGCTTGATTTTATCTTAATAGTGCTCGATGTTGTCATTGATGACTGTAGCACTCTAATTGTTTTTTATTCTTATATTGTTATTAAAAACTATGTAAGGAGTGATAAGAATGAAGAAAATATAATTACAATACTCAATTAGGCCCTGCTAGTATTAAGATACAGCTAGATAGGTAACTTTAATGTCTAAAGACGTAGGAAAGACATGGTTTCGAAACTTTCGATGGTTTCGGAAGACATGGTTTCGGTAACTCGTTATCGCGTAAGCTCTCCCAACTGGGTCACTAGAGTCAGTAAAAAACTAGTATACTGGTTCAAGAAAATTCGTAGAATACGTTATTGATTGTAAAGCTTGAATCTATTGTCCATTTTGTCTCATCGCGGTAGTAGAAGATGAAATTTCAATGAATATGGCGACATTAATGTTTTGTACTTTGCATACTTTTATACTCTGCATTCTCTTACAATTTTATCGCCTATCCCTAATTTTGTCAAAATAAAGATATTTTCTAGACATTTAAAAGTTTTTATTCGCTCGGGAGCTGAAGGCAGGGATATTCTTCCTGCTGGTGTCATAACGACTTAATATTTACAGAACAGGGGCTATACAACGTGGTGTAAGGAGTCAATTTATATTGCTTTTCTGTGACTTTGGGTGCTTTAAAACTATTTAATGAAGTAGTCAGCCAGTGATTGTGAACAAGATTTTCAAAGAGCGAAAAATATTGAGTATATATTGTAAGACTACAAACTAGAATGCATAAGACTACAGTCTAGTACTTCAGTGTCATATACACTGTCCGGGACACGGAAGAATAGACCAACCATGAACTGCACATGTACGTCATGTCGTGACACGACACGATGTAATAATAATAATGTAATAATAGTAATAATAATAATAATAATAATAATGTAAAAATAATAATAATGTAAAAATAATGTAACGATGTGATGGGAGACGTTCTTGACATCCTCCTTGTATGAGGAAACGGCCGTTAAACCTTTATTATTATTATTATTATCATTAGGCGACTTAGTAAAAAATTAAGGAGAATACCACCTTCAGAAGTCATTTCTTTCCAAGCTATATTTTACATAAGACATAGTCTTTAGCGAAGGGATTAACTTATGGATATATGGATCTATGTAGTGCCCTTTTATGGCGCGTTTAAAGTAGACTCTGAGTATAAATGTATGCCTTGGATCTTTCAATTGGTGGAACACCTGAACAAGAAGAGTGGAACGGTATCTGTATTATGAGTATCCGAATTCTGTGCTGTCATCTAAGCGCATAACTAGAGCCTTGAGATGGTACTTGTATCAGTCGCTTCAACCTCCTAACGTCACTACTGCTCTCTGTCTCTTTCTCCTCCTTGTATTTACAACATGCACCCTATTTACGGTTTGAGACAATCAGTATTTAAGTATTAAGAGTTCGAGGCAAGTTTTAATAAAACTCATCAGGTACGAGGCTGACTCTGTGACTGCTGTTTCTGCTGCACAGGGTCCCATCGCTGCCCGCATGATCAGGGACGCCAAGGAAAATGGACAATGGATTCTGCTGCAGAATTGTCATCTGGCTGTGTCCTGGATGTCAGCCATGGAAAAGATTTGCGAGGATTTGACCCCAGAGAATACAGTTCCTGAGTTCAGGCTGTGGCTAACCAGTTATCCATCTGACAAGGTTATTCTAGTCATCAATTAAATATATATGTTAATATTCAGATTGATCCAGGTTATTGTAGCCGTTATTAACGTGGTTAAAGGTAAGCCTAATGTCATCAAAGACTGGTATTTTTCTATGCATTTCCATGTTCAAAAAATTAGATGCACCGTATGCACCTGTGCTATAATTGTATTTTTTGTGTAAGTTTAACTATGTTACATGGATGTTGTCTCTCTTTAGTATTCTGCCAATGGGTAGGTCCAAGGTACATATTGACTGACTTACTGACTTAATTACTGACTGACTGACTGACTGATTTACTGACTGACTGATTGCCTGACTGACGGAATGACTGATCGAATGACTAATAACTGACTGACTACTGACTAACGGACCGACCGACCGACTGACAACTGACCGATTGACGACTGACTGACGACTGACTGACTGACGGACGGACGGACGGACTGACCTACCAACTGACCGACTAATCGACCGAGTGCTCTATAACCGACTGATTTACAGACTGAATTGACCGAATGATTCATTCATTTGTTCATTCAATAATTTATTCTTCCAGTCAGTAATTAATTCATAAATTCATTCACTCGTTCTTTCATTCAGTCATCTATGTATACTACAGTTCCCGGTGACAGTGCTGCAGAACGGAGTAAAGATGACGAATGAGCCGCCCACAGGTCTGAGGCAGAATCTCCTGCAGTCCTACCTCAACGACCCAATCTCTGATGAAACATTCTTCACCGGCTGTCCGGGCAAAGAGTCGGTGAGTATCATCTCAGTTCAGCTAGATACATCTTATAGAATCTGTTGACAGAAACTAGACGCGAGGTGATACTTGCGTTTGACTTTTATATCTGGTGCATTGATCCACTGACAAGAACCAAGAACCATGGACGCTATTACTGCATAACTATCGAATCGCGAGTATGATTGAAATAGTAGCACTACAGCAGAACTGATCTCATGTTGTTGACACGATTAAAGCAACATTGGATTCTGTTTGAATGTTGTTCATTGACAGGTTTTTGAGAAGATGATGTTTGGCCTGTGTTTCTTCCACGCTCTGGTTCAGGAGAGAAGAAAGTTTGGACCTCTCGGCTGGAACATTCCATACGGGTTCAATGAGTCTGATCTGAGGATTTCTCTGAGACAGCTCCAGGTAATCTTAGAGACAGCTCCAGGTAATGATACAGATAGCTCCAGGTAATCTTATAGACAGCTCCAGGTAATCCTATAGACAGCTCCAGGTAATCTTATAGACAGCTCCAGGTAATCTTATAGACAGCTCCAGGTAATCATATAGACAGCTCCAGGTAATCTTATAGACAGCTCCAGGTAATCTTATAGACAGCTCCAGGCAATCCTATAGACAGCTTCAGGTAATCATATAGACATCTCTAGGTATAATCAATCATATAGACCGGTCTAGGTAATCATAGAGATTTCTCCAGGTGTCAAATATGACGGCTCCAGTTAATCATCATATTGATAGCTTCGGATAATCATCATATATATACATAGTATATGCATGTATTTGGAGAATTATTTTATAGCACAGATATCACTGCAAAACGGCTACAAATTATTTTACTGGTATATCGTCTTTAGCTGTTTCTTGTCAACACTTGCAGTGCTTTCAATTTTATATTTTCTGAATCTTACTAAGAAAGGTATATCAAATTCACTGTGAGACTTAAATTAATGTTGTCGTATAAATTATACTTCCTGAGTCAAAAGATTTTGTTCTAAAGGTATCACAGAGATAAAGGTATCATATTATAATAGAACGAAGGTTATCAGGTAAAAAGACTAAAGCTTAATTTAACGTCAGTTTCCTGCTCTCTAACATGTCAGGGACGGTGGAGAGCACTTGATTTGAACACTGCCCCTACTTATCTGACGTCAAACAATTGACTTATTACAAATACTTTATAAATTGTCGATTGATTCTACATCTCGATAATTGATTAATTGATTGATTGATTGAGTGAGTGAGTGAGTGAGTGAGTGAGTGATTGAGTGATTGAGTGATTGATTGATTGGCTGGAGCCAGTGGCGAAGTCGATAAGACACTTGACCGCGGATCAGTATGTGCGGGTTCAAATCCTGGGCTCGCCCGTTACCGACATTGCTTTCGAGTGAGGAAACTGACGTTAACCTTAGCCTTATCTTTAGCTTTATTGATTGATTGATTGATTGATCGATGGATTGATTGATTGATCGATTGACTGTAGATGCTGATAAACGAGTACGACGATATAGCGTACGACGCCCTGACCTACCTGACAGGAGAGTGTAACTATGGAGGCAGGGTTACAGACGACTGGGACCGCAGAACTCTGCTCACCATACTCGCTGATTTCTACACCCCTCGCATCATCGATGACCTCAAGTACAAGTTCTCAGCTAGCGGGCTCTACTACGCTCCACCCAAGAGCTCCTACCTAGAGTACATTGAGTTCATAAAGGTTAAGAATCAGTACTAGAAATACTTCGATTTTCTTTATTGGATTGAGCTTAGCATCTTTTATGGCCGTAGTTACTAGTGAGATAATCAAGTGTTTAAACATCAAAAGTTGCGTAAACTACTGATTCGTCAATATTTGATATTCTGCAAGCTTGAATCGATGTGTAAAGTAATGCAAAGCTCTGTGCGCCTGTTTTCGGGCGTTTAAACAGTTGACATGCTAAATCGCTGATTAAGAAATAATATTCTGACTTTGTTTACTAAGTAAGCTGATTGGTCGGTCAGCCTAAAGGACGGCACTGTGATTGGCTGACTGACATAATTTTGCGGTTGACCTTGTAGTTAATAACCACGCAACATTTCTTAGTGAATACCAAAAAATTCAGAACAATAGTTTACCAACAACAGAGGATTAAACTATCAACTGATCAAGGAAAAGTTAGTAAATGCCAGTATAAGTACGTTTGTTTTGGTGATTGGTTATTCGAAATAAATTAAAAGCATTATGACGTATCGTAAGTAAATATATTCGTACAACCCTGTGAACAAATACCAAGACTTTTACTTTCATTCATTTGCTGGCTGTTTCAGACTAATTAAAATGTTCTCACTTTCCTTCTGTCTCAGAAAGGCTAACTCGTCTCATATGTTCTATAGTCTTATTTCTCCACGAGAACACGAACAAGCTGCAGTAACCAGATGAGTCATCTGGTTTATTTTATTAATTATTGAGTTGATAGACTGACTGTTAATTGGTTGAGATCAGGAGTTGCCAGCGATTCAGCTGCCCGAGGTGTTTGGCATGCACGAGAACGTTGACATCAGTAAAGAGCTGCAGGAAACCCGAGTGCTGCTCGACAACGTCATCGTCACTCAGAGCGAGGGCTCCTCCTCGGGACCTTCAGGCGCCAAGTCTGACGAGGTGCTCTTCAACATTGCGTCAGACATTCTCAACAAGCTGCCGAGTGACTTTGACCTAGAGACAACGCTCGTTAAGTACCCGGTGTCGTACAAAGAGAGCATGAACACGGTGCTCGTGCAGGAGATGGATCGCTTCAATAGGTTCAGCTTTACATTGCAGCTTAACGTAGCTAATCAATTCAGTGAAGGTTCTAGAAATGATTGCTTGGTTATACCGAAACTTATATGACCTTTCAGCGTGTATAGGCGAATAAAACTGGATTTGTCAAGTTTAATACAGACTTGATGTCTCCTAGCTGTTTCTAGGAGAGAACAGAACTCGGTGAAAATCGAGATATCAACATTATAGTTGGGACTCCGCCTACAATCCATAAATAATTTGCATTATTTTATATTTTAGGACTTCTATTATTCTGTTGGCTTCCACTATTTTGTTGACTTCACTATCTTGCTTTTTATTCTATAAATTTTCTTTAACCTTTTAGCTTATAAATGTTTCTCTATATCTATCTATCTATCTAGCTATCTATCTATCTATCTATCTAGCCATATATCTATCTATCTATCCATCTCATTATTTCTAAAGTGTTCAAGACGTATTGAAGGAAGCGACTTGGCAAGGGGATAAAAACAATTAGAATCGTTTTTATAATCTTATTTACTAAGCAGAAGAGTAACAGTAAGGTTTAGTAAATGTAAGCCATTTAATTTGATGCCCATTATCTGAATTAGTTATTAAATAATATAAAGTAGAAATAGGCTACCAGACTGATCTATTCCTCAGACTCGTATTCTACTAAATCTGACAAGCTGTTCTACTAGATACGTGTGTATAGTTAAACTATGTTCTTTAGATATCTGTTATACCCACCTTTATGCAGAGGAAGGAGGAAATGGGTCTTAAACAAGCATCTATGCTTCCTGACTCAGTGTGCTGTTATGTTTATGTTTATGTTTATGCTAGAAACCAGATCTAAAGTGTTCGTTTACATTTTTCAAAGAGCACTCCTGCACCTAAAGGATGACTTAATCACTAAGGCATTGTCAAAATGCAAAACTTAGAATTAGCTTGGAAGAAAGTAAAAACTTCTGATATTGCCACCCTCCACCTTCCAGAAAATCTGTGACTATATTTAAAGTTCTGGTAAATGTGACAGACTGACGAGCGTGGTACGCAGCAGTCTACAGAACCTGAAGAAAGCCATCAAGGGTCTCGTTGTCATGTCTGGTGAGCTTGAGTCGCTCGCCAACAGTCTCATGATCGGCAGGATCCCCACACTGTGGGCCAAGAGGTCCTACCCCTCCCTCAAACCTCTCGGCAGCTACGTCAACGATCTCGTGGAGCGGCTCAAGTTCCTGCAGGTATCCCATGCGATGTAGACCAAGTCTCTTTGCAACATTACATGAAGCATTGCCTCTATCCTTACTGAATTTGTAGTCCTTGTAAATCAATGATCCAGATGTCGATGGTGTAACTCTCAACGTGATATCTCTCTCTTATTCTATCTCTCTCCATCTCTCTCTCTCTCTCTCGCTCTCTCTCTCTGTCTCTCTCTCTCTCTCTCTCTCTCTCTCTTTCACTTTCTTCTGTCATATTGACTCCTATATAGTGCTGATTCGCTTTCTCTTCGTTTTTACTGTGGCTTATTAGAGACATCGCGCCATAATTAGCCAAAATAACATTTATTTCAGTTACAATACTATGTTATGTCACACTATACTATGATAATTTGAAATGAAAACAATCCCACAGATAATTAACCATTAATTAATAGCACTCTAAATCATATTGCCATCGACAATCTTGATTTTAGCCTCTATTGATTAATTCTTCAAATCAGTACTTAGACAGAAGGGCTTTTGTAGAGTGCCGCGCTAAACGGTATGACAGAGGGTACTCAAGAATTTTAACTTCCTAAAGCCTCAACTGGCATTGCAGTCTAGACTTTTACTGGTTAGTATACGAGTGCCAACTACTCCATTATATTTAACTTTACTGCATTACTCGACTCTTTGCAAATACATGCAGAGTTTGGTGAGTTAAGTTCCTGCTTACCACTCGGGAATTCTAAGAATTTAGTATGTTTGCATAATATTTTATTAGAATATTATGCTTCACACCGTCTTGCAAGAGGTGCTTGAATAAAAACCATAGACTTTCAAAACGAAAATTATTTTTATCAACTCATGTCAAAATTCGATTGCCGTAATGATTTACTACTGATCTTAAGGCGTAGGAAATTTACATTTTAAACCCGTTATTGGTTAATGGTTAATTACTAACTATTATGGCCTTTCTTATTAAAATTTGCGGTTATTTTTATTTTTATCACCATACTATGTACGCTGATGTATAGACTTGGTACGACAATGGTAAACCACCGACATTCTGGGTGTCTGGCTTCTTCTTCACGCAGGCTTTCCTCACCGGTGTTCTGCAGAACTATGCGCGCAAATACACCATACCCATAGATCAGCTCGCTTTCGACTTCGAGGTATAACCGCACTCGCACACGTAATTGTAAGATAAGCTTACTAAAGGACGTCTGCAATAGGATTATATAGCAACAAACTTCTCAGCATCATATTAGCATCAGCAACCAATACCATTGCTTTAACTTTGCATAGTATACTACTAATAGAAATCATTTTATATGTACAGTCAATAGCTAAAGTGTTTCTAGTCAGCTAGTAGTAGCTAATAGCTAGTAGCTATTAGTTTAGACAGTCAGCTGTTTCTAGGAGAAAACAGCTCATAGTATCAGCTGTTTCTAGGAGAGAATAGCTCATAGTATCAGCTGTTTCTAGGAGAAAACAGCTCATAGTATCAGCTGTTTCTAGGAGAGCATAGCTCATAGTATCAGCTGTTTCTAGGAGAGAACAGCTCATAGTTTATCTGCACAAACCCTGATATTTTGAAACTAATGAATTCAACTAATACTGAACTCCTAACACTCTCTGACTGGTTTAAAGTGAATAGATTATCCCTAAATATACAAAAAACCAATTACATGCTATTTGGGTATAAATACAAATATAACAATAATTCTGAAAATTTTCATATATACATAGATGATATCAAAATTTCTAGAATAGATAAGACTAAATTTTTGGGAGTGATTCTTGATGAAAAATTATCATGGCAATATCGTATTTCTTATACTGCACAAAAATTAGCCAAATCCATTGGATTACTCCATCGGGTTAAAACTAAGTTACCTAAACATTGTATGTTAAATTTATACTACAGTCTAATATATCCGAAACTAATTTTTTGTAATTAATTGTTTGGGGGAACGCTTCTAAAACCTTGCTCAACGAATTGATAGTACTCCAAAAACGAGCAAAATGAATAATTCAACATGCAGAGTTTCGTAGTCATACAAACAATATATTTAAAGAACTTAAAATTTTAAAGTTAAGTGATATTCATAAACATTGCTGTTGCGTATTTCGGTATAAAGTTATTCATAGTGATATGCCTTCATGTTACAACTATTCGTTGCTATTTAAATAATGTTGTAAATTCTGTTTATAAATTTCGACAAGTTTCGGAATTTACTATACCATCGTTCAGAACCCTCTGTCGCGAAAGTATATCGCTGTACAAGGCCCTAGATACTGGCTATCCCTTCCATCTAATTTACGATCATCTCGTTCCGTTAACTGTTTCAATATTAATCTTCGTCAGTACTTATTAAATAGTTATTAATGATACTGATCTTAAATGTATAATTATGCCTACCTATTGTCATTAATTTTCTTTATTTTGAATTTCTTTATTTCAATTCTTTAATTTCTACTTTATATTTTCGTTTTAAGTTCACCATTGTTCACATTTAAATTGTGCTCACTTATTGCATTTACTTGTTTGTTTGCATTGCTTGTGAACTGTACAGGGTTGAATGACCCTTTTTGGTGATCTAAATAAATAAATAAATAAAAATAAATAAATAAATAGTATCAGCTGTGTCTATGATAGAATAGCTCATAGTATCAGCAGTAATTGTCAAATTCGATTAACTTACAACAGAACTATGCAAGTTAGAGCCATCATCACCACACTGTACATAACAGTACTGCTGCTGTTTTAACATTGAACGTTGCTGATATTGCTTCTCATGTGTAACAGGTAATACAGTCAGACTATGAGGACAAGTCGCCTGAAGATGGCGCTTATATCATTGGACTGTTTGTCGATGGAGCGAGATGGGATCGTGAAAAGTATGTAACAAGTGAATTAGTCTTACCAGTTAACTAAATCTTTATTTTAATCCGAATGTAACATTTGCTCAGAGGCACTATGAGCAACAGGCTGAATGTGAACTCTCACTAGAGGTTTTCACTGAATGAAACGGACTCAACAATCACAACGTCCGTCAGAGTTAATTATGATCATTAAAAATACGCAATCCCAAAAGGCAATTATTAAAGTTTAACTGTAGCTATCGAAAGAAGGAGGAGTATGACTGTTGCATATCACCACTTCTATTTAACGATTACGCGGAGGTAATGACGATGGAAGCAACGGAAAACACGGAGGAAGGAATAGAAATTGGAGGTAAAATATTGAAAGATGTAAGATTTGCCGATGATCAAAGTACGATTTCCAGTAACTTAAAAGTGAGTTTACAGTAAATTGTGTATGGCCAGAACATTACAGCACTAGAGTATGGAATGACGATTATACCAAGAAGAAAAAAGAAGAAGACGATTATTTGGAAGAACACGAAAGTGATGTGTTGGTCTAAAAAAGGATGAAGAGTCAATATAAGAATAGATGGTACGAGGTTAGAATAGGTAAAGAACTTTAGATATTTAGAACACACATTGACAAAAAATGGGAGATGTTGAAACAGAAAAAATGTATTATTACGCAAGCAAAAAAGATCTTCAGTCAGAGGAAAGAACTATTAACAATCTCTCTCTCTCTCTCTTAGCGCACTGCCTACTAGCAGGTCCATGGTACATAACGCCTCCACTCATCTCTGTCTATTAACAATATGTTTGAAGAAATCCACGAAAGTGACGTTAGCATCAGCTTTACAACTTTTTTCACGAAGATATAGATTGTAAAAACGTTAGTGTAACTGAACGAACGAACAAGCGATTTATTTAGTTATAATTATTTATGCAGACTTTTTCACTGAACCGTCTCACTGACTGACAGACTGACAGACTCACTGGCTGATCAACCGTACCGACCGGTCAACCGAAAGACCAACAGAATGAATCCTTGAACGAACGAACGAACAAACGAATATACGAATTAACGAAAAGACGATTTTTTAAAAATTTACTATTAGCTATTTATTTATTGCATTATTGGCTGAGTTTTTGCTCGATCTATCGATCGATTTATTAATTTTTCGATTGATTGATTGACTGTGTAGTAGTCGACTAGGCGAGCAATATAATAAAGTTTTGTATGACAGTCTGCCCATTATGTGGATTAAGCCAACTCAAAAACTGAATATCAATACTGGGGTAAGTAATATACATGTTTCAATCTATCTTGTCATAACTACGTTATTCGTGTCTGGATAATAATTATTTGATTATTATTCATTTATTCCTTTTAAGATCAGTTTTTCAAGCTAGATATTCTAATAATTTCGAATATATAGGCTATATTTGCATGTGATTTTACTCAACAACCTACTTTCGCGTAATATGAGTCTCTTCGTATTAATCCTATATTGAAAATGTAGTTCAATGCCAGTGTTTTTAATAACACTAGGCTATGAATTTCTCATATTTTACGAATGAATCTTTCTTGCTCGCCAGAGTGTAGCATCAATGTACAACCCGCAGAAGTCATACGTAATCATTACCTGATTTTATCTAATGAGATGCCTGCTATTCGCCATATATTTATTTGTTTGCTGTTTTTTGTCGTATGGTTGCATACACGACAACCGCATGTGCCAGTTTCCTTGCTTGGTTATTTTTCTGTAGTTTTCGTTATTTCCATCTTTGTTCTCCCTGGCTAGTGTTCAACTAATTTTTGCCTTTAGAGTAAAGTAAGTAAAGTATAACGTATAAGTATATAGTATTCGTCTCATAAATCTACAACAGACGCCACAGACGAGTCGCTACAGATGCCCCGTGTACAAGACGAGTGAGAGGCGTGGCACGCTCTCTACCACTGGCCACTCTACCAACTTCGTCATGGCTGTTCTTCTCAACACTGACAAACCAGTGGAACATTGGATCAAGAGAGGCACGGCACTGCTGTGCCAGCTAGATGATTAGTGCTGGTTGTGATGGATGGCACAATAGCACAATTGTATTTAATTGAAGAGTAAAACAGTTAAGCCAGGCAATCAGTATAACATAGGACAAAATAAAGTATAAAGTAGTATATTGAGTGATACTATTAGTCTTTTTTGCTATAACTATTTGCCGAAGATTTATATAGTAATGCGTTTTAATTTTCTAAACGTAGCAAAGTCATAAAGTGCCTTAATTAGTTTCTGCTAGTATCGTAAGATTTACCCATAGAGCTAACATATAATGTACTTCCTATGAACTTTTATAAAGTCTCTCTGCAAGTGCGTCTAAGCGTTTTTGCGTGTATTCTTATTTTTCATTCTAGTGCCTTAATGTAACCGATTTCTTGTGAAACATTAAACTGTATGCTTTATTAAGATACGTGATTCATTACAGAGTGCTGTAGTGAACTTTAGCTCAGTACCAGTGCCTTCATAACATAAAGTCCTACAATTACATATTGTTGATTTTTTTAAATTTTAATATTCAAACTCTAGTAGTCTGTTCCCATTTGTTGTTAAGTTACATCGATTTCTGATGAATCAGTGATATATATTGTCGTGTACTGTTGACACTCTCTGTATGAATTTAGAGACTTGCCTGTCACTGAATTGGGCTCTCTTAAATAGTTTTTACAAATATGTGCAATTTTCAGTCAACTGATATATACGTATATGATGATAATCTTTGTGTTTCTGAGTGACCTACAAATAGTCAAATTCTAGGACTAGCTTTGTTTATTCTTATGATAATTTTAAATTCTATGTTATTAAAACGGTTTCTGAATCCCTATCCAGCTCGCGATGCTAGTGATGATCATAACGACAAATCTGATTTTCTTATTAACGTACATATCCCTATGTTTGCTTTCTAAACTTTATTGAAGGATTCTAGACTTATATTTCTGTAAGCGACTGTAATTCTGAAGTTGAATTCCTTTGTTCCGAGATTATATTTTACCTGCCTACGAGATTTCAGTCGTTCAATTATTTACTCTAATTATTGGAATTTAATACTTTTATTGCGTGTTAAAATTTGTTTAATTTACTGAATTATTTATTAGCTTTTACTTGTATAATTTTTGTGATTATTAAAAAAATCTATTTAAAAATTTTATAATTACATATTTTTGAACGTTCTGCAGATGTTTTTGATAATTTTCTGAAGATATATTAAATTAGTACGAAAGTAATACTTTTATTCTCTTATTTTGTAAATAAGCCAGAATTGTAATTGTATTACAAGTATTAAAGGTTATCATTTTCTATACGATATAATTATTTTCTTTTTAAATAATTAGTATAATCAACAGATATATAGTAATAGACATTGCACAAGATTTTAGCGTCAATCATTTCATTAATCAATGAAAGATTTTAAAAGCAGCGGACTCTATATACATAACGGCATGCCCTGAAACATCATGCTTGACTATGGTATCGCCATGCCTTAGAACATATCCTGACATTGGTAACTACATTTCTTGTATCCCCTGACAAGGATAACGAAATGCCTTGCAGCTCCTGACAATGGTAACGCCATGCCTTGTAGCTCCTGACAAGGATAACGAAATGCCTTGTAGCTTCTGACATTGTTAACGCCGGAGATCAGCAAGACCGTTTATCGTACCAGTTATCAGCAACACCAGTGAAAAAATTATGCAACTGAAAAGTTACTTTATTCTGTAGTTTTATGTCTCGATCCTAGTTAAACTGGAATTCAAGGGATGATGATGATGGTTTTATAGTTCTATGGTTTAGTTGACAATAAAATTAGTAGAGTCTGTTTCTATACAAATAGGGTTAACTGGTTTTAAACAATAATATAATTGTCTTAAACGTTTCTCGTCTTCCCCAAGTAAACGTTGATTAATGTCATATAAATCTTCAGCCATTTTTCACTTTCTAACTTAGCATTTAATTTTAGTCTCAGTTTTAGCAATTTCTACGTTGCTCTTCATTATGATGTGTTGCTAAACTGGCAACAACATCCCATTATCATATTCCATTGCTACATCGGAATCCATTTCCTGTCCAAAAGTAATTTAGGCATTGAGAGCATTTGCAGTAGGCCTGTTCCTATAATTAACCGTTTCGAGGCTAGCCTCTTTGAACGCAGCTCTTTCCTTGGGTTCTTAAGAGCTGCACAACTGAACGGGAACAGTGCAGTATGGTATGCCGTGGAGTAGGCAATCTAGATATGTCACAAGAGATGGGTACGAAAGGGTTGATTACGCTTTTCGATCATGAATAATTCTGGAAACTGCTCAGAAAAAGTTGCATCACTCACTGTCATTTTCCAGTATAATAAGTTTTAGCAATTGCTATAAAGACGTTGCTTAAAAAATCTATAAAGCTGAAGTTTAAGTCAGCTTCAGCTCTCGAAAGCCATATCAGTCACGGACGAGTCCAAGATTTGAGCATTTGCAGTATCTTAGCTGAAAATAAAATTAGCAGATACTGATTCGCAGTCGGATATCTTACCGACATCGCCACTATTAACGTTTAAAATTTTATAATGTAATAGTGGTATGTGTAGGCCTATTCAGATATCAACAGAAGTGATTATAAATCTATGAAATGTTATGACTAAAAAGCAGAATTAATTGTAGAAGGAAAGTGAAGCAACTTTAGTTTGAAGCCAAATAGCCTCTGTTAAAATGCACATTACATACAATACGAAGCAATAAGCGGACGATAAAGTGAATTTTATTTAAGCATTTTATGAACCTGTCATATAGCAATCCAACGTCTCTGATGAGATCAATATGTAAATTAACATTCTGCGTCAACATCAAAATTTATATTTTTAATTTATAAATTAAAATTATACTCCTTCAATTATTATATTTCATTTTGGTTCAAGTGTTTATTCGCTAATAACTGTTATGACTGCGGCAGCCTCCATGTTAACGATATTAATCCGCTGCTATAGCATGCGACTCCCTGCGTGGGATCTGAACCAACACGAAAGCTCTATGCAACTCAGGTCGTGTGAACGTTTGTTAATTACTGGCTTCAGCTCTTCACCGCAGATAATTACCAGGTAGAAATCTTTAAAAATGAATGATCAGCATTTGCTTCCTCGATACTTCGATTTTCAATCGAGCAGAAGAAACCCCCCGTTGTTTAAGATGATCTAAAGCCTGTAGCTGTGGGCTAACGTAGAATTAATTCTTATTGTACGCACGAATTGAACTCGAAATCTCTTTGATGAGACGAGATCTGGATGGCTGTACGATTGAATGCAGGTTAGTTATCTCTATTGTGATTCTTTAACAATACCACGCAGTGTAGTGTAAACGTATTAGAGAGAAGTCGTAGGGTAAACTTAAAACAATTTGTTTATCGCTATTCAATGTGTTCAGAGCATTTATGATTAATACAACAATAATACTATATTTGATTGTAATTAAATATGCTTTTAATAAATCCTAGAATTCTGCAATGGTGATTCGCTCATTGAACTCGTTCGGGAGCGTAATTATTATGGCATCAATCTATGAGATTGAATCAAACTAATCTATGAGATTGAATCAAACTAATCTATGAGATTGAATCAAACTAATCTATGAGATTGAATCAAACTAATCTATGAGATTGAATCAAACTAATCTATGAGATTGAATCTAACTAATCTATGAGATTGAATCAAACTAATCTTTGAGATTGAATCAAACTAATCTCAACTTTTTGTTTGATATCGAGCTGTGCTCCTTCGCAGCGCAAAAGTAGAACAATCGTGATTGAAGCTTGTCAATGCTTAAAAACATCAAAACATCACTCACTACCCGTGCCTATATCAGAAAGATGGTCCACATCGCTTGATTTTAAGCAATTGAATTACTTGTAGGCTCCTTAATAGTCAATTAATCCTTCATATTATTCACACGCAGAGTAATAATTTTAAATAAATTTTTCAACCTACAGTAACTGAGAAAGTCTTCATTATCTGCATCTATCAGCAGCGTTCTGTAAGCAACGCACTCAGTTTTTTGTTAGTCCATTCCTAAGACATTCCATTAGTTTATGCAATTTAGACAGTGGAGGTTCAGTTCTCATCAGTCAAGGCTCAATGGCGGGTCCATCAACTGAAGTGATTGGTCGTCAAATGTAGTTCAAATCACAGAGCTAATCAACTTCAGTCTTCTTTTCTCCTGATGCAATGCAGCGCAGTGACGCAGGCTAACAGATCAGCTACAGTGTAGCAGACTTGCGGGTACCGAGAAAGGAACGTTTTAAATAAAAGTCTGGTAATCTCTCTCTCTCTCTTTGTCTCACTCTCTCTCTCTCTCTCTCTCTCTCTCTCTGTCTTGGTGTACTGCCCACTTGCAGGTCCGTGGTATATAACGTCTCCACTCTTCTCAGTCTTTTCTTTCGTTTTCTCTTCAAGCCACATACGAATGGACCTAAAATGATATACCATTATTCTTGGGGATTCTGCTTATTACGTGGTGAGCCCCTTCCTTAGCTTCGACTAACATTTACTGGGCAGGAGCGTCATTCCCTGAGAAAACAATCCTGTCTACCTACAGTCTGGTTATATCGACAACAAAAACAACAATATTTGATTTCTTTTGATGTCAGAGATAAAATTGAGCGCAAAGATGCTGCGACATTAACATCTCTGCAATTAAGAATAACGCAATTCCACATTGATGACTTTCGCGACAGAAAATTGGACGTTAAAATAAGTCATGGACTATAGCTTGGCATTCTTGACACCTGTTTATTAGGACCGTTCAAAACGTTTTGCAGCCAACAGGTCTAACATATGTATGCATGAATAATCTGAATAAAGCAGAATAAACTTCAGAAAGTGTAATCCTTAACGATAACAAATTTAATTAAATTGAAATAAAAATAAAAATCAGTACCTAGCAGTAATCAGCTTTAATCAATTTCCTTGTATACTGGATGTACATGTATGTAATCAAACCGTTGCAAAAGTAAAGTAAGATATATTTTACATACTATCTCTAATTAAGGAATGCATTTACTAAAGATCCCAAATATGTGTCGCTTAGGTCAGTGTATCGAAATAAAGTGTATCGACATCCCTGACATTGCTTTATGGAGAGGAACCAGAAGTTGAATTCTTATTTATTAATTAAATTCTTATTGATTAAAACTGATTAACCGTATATATGTTAGTTCTAACATTTTTAACGCCTTTCATACATATAAGATAAACGAACAAGATTAGGGAATACAATTATGAGAAGCTCTCAATCTCTTCATAATTAAAGTTTAAATATTATTTTTATTGGCATTATCTGAATTGTAGGAAGACACTAAATGGTCTGCTGCAGGCTAGTCCAAGCAGCAATGTTCATATTGAAGACTACGAATTTTTGTTACTCGGAATTGATTAACACATAGCTAGTATGCAGCTAATAGAGTGTATTATAATGGACTATAGGCACTAGGTAGACTTCTGTATTCTTTCCATAAATGGTTCGAAGCCATCTATAGTCTATGGCTAGTTATGAAGTTAAGAAGAAAACCCCTGGGGCCAAACGACTGCGTAGCGCCGTGTATTAGATGAGTGAGTGGTTGATTGATTGCTGTTGGCAGAATCGTGTAGAAACTCGGTGGTAAAAACTTCGCTAGTGGTTACATCTCAATCTTCTGTCCAACTTGACACTGACAAACAGGCAAACAGCGAGATACACAGAGTGGACCTACTTCTTTGTATCGTAGCGGTGTCACTAACTCGCTACCTGTTTATAGACAAACCATTAGTAGCTACTTCAATACCTTGTACAGGGTGATCTCGTTTTACGAGAGCAAAAAGCAATCTTATATGTTATTTTTCGATTGTCTTTTGGTTCGATTGGGTTCGGTTGGTTTTCGATTGATTTCGATTAACTTGCTCTTAAGCGATTCATTAGTTTTTAATCCTTAATATTTTAGCATATAATAATATAGAACTGTAGGAGTTATGAGGCACACTAAGAGGCGCAGTTATTTGAAGAAATATATTAATCTTGTGCTAGCTCAATAGGTCTCTCAAATTTAAAACTTTAAATAAATTGGGATATCAGTGACCCTTTTGTGAATTGTACTAAGATAATATTAAAATACATTTTAATATCTTAGAACTTTTGCATCGAAATCACGTTCAGAGAAAGGGAGAGGGATGAAGAGAGAAAGAGAGAGAGAGAGAGAGAGAGAGAGAAAATGAAAGAAAGAGAGTGAGACTAAGTCTGAGACAGAGACATAGAATTAGAGTGCAAACTACGTTTCGTGATTAAGAGTTTTTATCACGACTCACAAAAAATTATAAATAGCTGACACGCAAAAAGGGGGAAATTTACTGAAAAATTTTCGATATCGTCTTCCATTCTTATTGGAAGACGAAACAGACGAACAAGTGTTTCATATTTAATTAAATTGCTGTTTACTGCATAGAGAGCTTAGTGGTTGTTACTAATATTGAAATTTTTAAGTGAAATGTTTCGATAACGATGAGCTCAGAGTTCAGTCAAATGTTTGTTTTAGCAAAACACGAGAAGAAGACATCATTAGTTTATTCCGTAAGTGATATGCATCGTTGATATATCACTTAAGCTATTTTGCTTTCTTTGTCTACAATAAAGAAAGAATAACAGCTCGGTGACTCAAAAACATTGTTCAGTTTGTCATCGTAGGGTATGACTTTGCAGACATCAAACTTTCACGTTGTTGATCATAGTAGCGCACACATCGGCTGCACCCTGTATTAGCTCGCTACACATAGCTTACACGTTGTTGTTCATAGTGGCGCACACATTTTCAGCACCCTGTAGAACTAGCCACGGTCTCAGCGAATGAGAGTTGAGCTGTTGAGTCCCGCATGACTCGACTGTTGCCTCGAGTGTCAGTCGCTCAACTTCTTGCGGCGCAGTCGTTACAGTGTTGTAGGTATTGAGAGAGTCGAGATGAGCGAGTAGAAAGCTGGATAGCTGCCGGCTCTCTCAATAGAAACGATTCTATCAAGAGTTTAACAATGCGACGTGTTGACCCTTGCCTGAACGGCGTGTTAATGAGGGGCTTAGATTTGAGCTTGAGCATACACAGGCTGCAGAGAAAGGTGTACTAAAGAGTAAACACACTTAAGTCTAATATAACATGTGTTTAAAATGGAGTAATATGATGTGGGATTATCTACAAATATTAGCAAAGATATAGAAGTTCTACAAAAACGTTAATAAAATTGGGATGATTATTTAATATTGGAAGATTATTTTCAGTTCTAGAATATACTCCTATGTGGTTACTCTACACTGCAAATTAAATTATTATAATAATTAATTGAATGCATTGGATTTTGCCATTTTTATATCTAAGTAGATTTGAGTAGTTGAACCGTTGAATTCAATCATTTGCAGGTAACTTAAATACGATTACCAGTAGATACTGATATAACTGAAGGAGTCGTACATCGGAATTGTGACCTGGTTTATTCTCTTGTTTAGAGACACTGTAGTTTAAAGTATTATTTGAGGTTAAACGGTTGTGCGGTAATCGCTTAGATTAATAGTTGTAGATATTTATGCTTATGATTGAGCGAAGTAGTAAACTATTATGATGTTCAGGATATATATATATATATATATATATATATATATATATATATATATATATATATATATAATTAGGCTAGTTTTTACACAGTGTAGATTTGCTTTAACTACTTGATAGTTAGCATTAAGTTACTTTATTATGAGTTGTTCATCATCATTAATCTCTCTCTCTCTCTTCTCTCTCTCTCTCTCTTAGTAATTCATCGAGTTAGGAGTACTAGGTAAGTTTCTCCATGATAATCTGCTCATAAGTTCACTGAAGATAAATCTACTCATTAAATGGGTTGCTTTCAACCCAATGGCACTGCCATTGTGGCTTTAGTTTTCAAAACTAAAATGTTTCCTAGCTTGTGAAATTATGACTTATGAATATTGATGAACTGGAATTTCGCTGTCATTCTCAGTAATACATTTAAACATGTATATATATATATATTACCTGTAGTTACGGATTGATATACCCGTTCTGAGCTAGCAACAGGAGAATGCCACGCTCCATGGCATGACTACTGAGATATAATATATATCATTCTTTACTTCTCTTCGTTTTGAAAGCTTATCCAGGCGGATATATCGCTAGCTGCCGGGGTGATTGTGGGCTCGGCATTTTTAGGGGTCATATGGGTCGGGTCGTGTGGCTGGAGATGAAGGTCGGGTCAGAAAGAAGTCAAACTCATCCCATCGTACGTCAATGATGGCTGATATTTACTTGGATACTTATATTTCGGTGAAATGCTCGATCGCTGCGGTTTCTTTCAAGCTACACTTCATCTTCCTGTTTTATATATCTATGGGTTACACATATCAAGTGAAAGGGTAGAAATAAAAATAGGCCTATTTTAAAGTTTAGCGTGACAACTCAGAAAATAAAGGAAGACAAAATTAGCTGAATTAGATATATTTCTGACGAACAGCATATTGATGTTCTGGTGGCGAAGATAAATGTTTTGCAATAAAAAACAAGTATTATACGAATTTGCCTACATTTATTATACGAATTGACCTACATTTATTATACGAATTGGCCTACACTGGTAGAGCTGGTAAAGCTAATGTTAACGTCAGTTTCGTCACTCGAAACCTATGTCAGTGGCGGGCGAGCCCAGGATTTGAACTCCGCACATACTGATCTGCCGTCGATTATCCTACCGATGTCGCCACTGACTCCAGCCAATGGTAGTAGCTGGAAATCTAGTCTTCCAGTTTACTTATACAACGCTAGAGCTAAAGTCAAAGCTGTTCCAATAACCGTATTTTTCCATCTGTCAACTTAAATTTATCACTTTCAATCTATATTTTCATCTTTCCATCCACCAATTATTATTGACTCCTTTGTTGGAATATTTTATAAATTTATTATAACGGCACTATTGCTATTACAGTTCTGAAATATAGAAATAAATATTTATGTGAAGTGTCTGTGGCAGAGCAATAGCATTGATTGATTGATTGGTAAGAAGATCAGATATCTATTGAAGCATGGCGTGAATGTGTAATGTGCGTTGCTGTGATATAAACTCCTAGTAGCGTATATAGTCCGACACGTTGTCATTTCTGTTGCCGCATTGGAAAATAGGATAAGGCTAGGATAGAAAGTTTATGGGCAATTGGAAGCGGTTTCAATCCTACAAATTGAATCCACAATTTGAAAATAGCTTAGACGATTTTACGTGAAGAATAATATTGTTATGCATAATATTTCTAATTTGGTTCTTATCGGCCATTAGCTACTTTTTGTTTCAAATTGCAGATATTTATGTAACATTGTTGATAAAGATCGTCACGTGTTTCCCCCTCTTCAAATATATATACTATATAGATATATATATTTTCTTCGCTTATATATCTATATATAATATATATATATCTAATCTACTCTACGATAATAATCTAATATATTTCCTATAAGTAGCTATAATATAATACTTTCTTATTAATATAATACGAGTTCAATCTAATAATTTATTATTTTTACTATACACGCAAGATAATATTTTGAATATATAATATAATATAATAAATAATACATATAATATAATTATAACACTCTCCCCCCCCAAATATATCTATCTAGCAATATCAATAGCCATATCCCTAATAATATATAATCCTTTCATACGCCATCCCGTCTATGGATTTGCTTCCTAGATACAACTCTGCTCAAACATACAAAGCTGCTAGCCCGTAATTAGGGGCGTATACGCTCCCCCATTCGAACGATATACATCCCTCTCTTCTGTTAGAATGCTACTCCGTAATGTAGCATGTAGCAACTCCTGCTTACTTCGTCTGATAATAACTGTCTATAAGGTATATTGTAGTCAAGTATACCGCTCTATATCCGTAGTTGTCTCTATTTATCTATATCTAGATATGTACTGTTGCGGGGGGCTCCTCTTTTTGTCCCTAAGACCATGAGCGCGGATCTTCTTGCCCCCCCCCCCCAACTAGCATATTCTCCTATATATATATAGTATATATATATTATATATATATATATAAAGTATCCATTATAAGACAAATATGCTAAAAATATAAATTTGCTGTTTGTTTGTTTACAGATAAATTGCCATTATTTACAGTAATATATAATTATGCTTTTATGATATTGATCCTTGTAAGAATGTTAGAAAAACTATAATTAGTAGTATAAAATCTTGCTATACTACGTATATATATATACGTAGTATATATATATATATAGTATAATATATATATATATATATATATATATATATATATATATCATATAGTATATATACTGTATGTTTATATATTTTTTATCCAAATGAATCAATTCTATATTATAATTTTATAGATTTATTTAGTTATCATCATTCTATATATACTGTACATGTGTTTATTTATGTTTCATTCAATATTGCGGTATATTTCTAAGTTTACAATGCAACAATGTTAATCCTATTAAGTGATAAAACTGATATTGAACTATCTAAACGAACTGACTAACTGATTGATCAGATTCCTATTTGCTCTCTATTTTGCAGAAGAAACGATCTTTGTAAAAGCTGATATTATTATATTATTAAGGGACTTTAACTATTTAAGCTAATGTATTGAAGTAACTCGTCTGACAACTTTCTACTGATAACAGTTGTGGATATTTAATTATTATTTCTGAAAATATTAAAACTATTAACAACATTTGGCGAAACTTTAATATTAATATTTTAGTAAAAATTCATTTGGATATGGATACAAATTGGAACTATATTATAGAAATTTAGTATGAAAATTTTTACATTTTATTGGTCGATGTAAATCAGCGGGAGTATAATTAATCATGCTGCTGGATTATAGAGTTCATCGTCATCGTTGTGTGATGAGGGCTCAAGGTTCACTTACAGCTTCAGTCTTTCTTTTAACAGGCCTCGTAGTTCTCATCAGACCTACCCTCTCTACTGGTAGGTATTCTTATCATTTTAATAGTTATAATACACTAATAATGGTTTAACGCCCGTTTCTTCATACAATTGTGATGTTAGGGACTTCCACCTCATCACATGTCACATCAGTTGGATCTCCTAAAGGACAATGAAAAATATTGAGCGAAATGTTTAAGACATTGAAACATTGGAATGCTGAAGAGAGAAAATAGATTCTAAGCGGTGCCGATCTGGTGACAAGAAACAGTCACGTAAGATGATAGAAATCTATGATGTAAAGAGGTTCAATGGTGTCTAGCTTATTTCTATTTAGAGTCCTTGCTATTAGCCTACAATGAACAACGTGAGTAGACAAACTGAACCGTAATTACTAGCTAATTTCGATATTCAACGTATGACCAAAAACGTCTCGATATTTGAATCCATTTACGCATCGTGAACAGTACCATGAATTGGATGACATCAGGCACCGCTATAAAGTGCTACACTTTTACACCTCTACTGCGTTACTGACTAGTGTATTAGGCCCTATACCTATATGTAGATCATAATAATTAGACACGTTAAATTATGGTTAAGTTTGATTGTCATACATGGTCATACTTTTCAATAAGTTTATATTTGTACAAAATTGAATCTGCGCTCTAAATCTTACGCTGACGCAGCCTGCATTGAACCGTATAAGTGTCTCAGTTATGTAATGGTCTCGTTGTCGATTCCCCTGACGAACATTCCAGTCGAAAATTCATCTGAATTCTTTAATCTCCACTGAACCTCAAGTTTCATTTCGTTATATTTATGGTCGGCTGAACTATCTTTAAACTTTCAATTACGAACCATTCGCTTGATGCATCATGGCGGTGGCATCAAAGAAGTTACATATCATAGTGGTGGCATAACAATAATGGTATCAGAGCAGTGGCATCAAGCAGCAGTGGCATCAGAGTAGTGGCATCAGAGCAGTGGCTTCAGAGCAGTGGCTTCAGAGCAGTGGCATTAGAGCAGTGGCATCAGAGCAGTGGCATCAGAGCACGGTATCAAAGCAGTGGCTTTTGAGCAGCGTTATCATTGTCTGGTGGCATGATAATAGTGGCTTCAGATTAGTGTGATTAAAGTGGCGGAGATAAGTTTGGAGTTTAATTAATATCTGAAATCGTCAATTAATTCTTATAGACATATAGATTGTATTCAATTATATTTAGTGCATGGAAATAATGGAAGGCGATGTATGGTTCATGTCATAGCGCATTAGATTTGTCAGAGAGATTTCTATAGAAACTACTTGGTAATGGTAATGTGGCTCATTGACTGAGTGCAGTCGTTCAATAAAATGATATAATTGAGGAGACTTTTCAAATAAATCAATAATAACTTACGTGAATAAAGAAAGCTCTTTGTACGCCGCCACTATTCGGCTTAACGTTTGAAATTTTGCCTATTTGTCATTGAAAGTTAAATTCTTTAGAATGTTAATATACAGATAAGTTTGCATTTAAGCGAGATTATTTCTCCAGGCGTATTCAGTTTTCTTATGTTTATTTTCATAAAGGCACTGGTGTTTAAAATATCCATATCTTACAGTCCGTCAAATTGTTTTAAATTTGCTTGATTTTGTAACGTACGATGGACATTATTGAAAACTAGTACTTTATCGTACGAAGTTGAATACAGTAACACCTAGGAATAGATCAAATTATTTTATTACAACTATGCTGAACTTTAAATAGCACCAAATGATTTCAGAAGTTCAGAAGTGATGTTTTTCTCATTCATTGATTATGGCCTTCAGTTACATCTTGGACTTGCTAGTTTTGATACATTTCCAGAAGTGATTCAAAAATAATTTAATTTAATGGAAATCAGAGAAAGGGATTGAAATTTACTTGCCCGGTCATTATCTGAGATTTTGATTTATCCTTTACTATTCAGGGGTTTGAACGCAGAACTTTCGACGCGATGCGCAAGAGGTCGCCCGTCGTGCATTAACACTGAGCCACTCTGTTTGGATCGTATGTGTGAAACTACAGAAAATGTGTAGTTAATTTTCTACTTAATTTCCTATATATTTCAACTAAGAGCTTTAAACGATAAATTGTATCGTGAAATTGCCGTAGGTGAGAGTATTGAGTAGGATTTGAATGAGTGAATCTTTATTTATATAATTCAATGCTCATGTTTTAATTAGATATTGGCTTTTATCATTACAGTTTAGGGATAAGATTTTATATAATAAAGTGCTCGTGGCTGAAAATTTCAACAGATCTTCAAACTAAATTTCGTAAGAACTCTTTTAATAATATTCCAATAAAGTAACGGCTTTACAATGCGTACATTGAACCGACTAATACTTTCTGATTTGTAAAGAGAAATTCTTGAAATATAATCTTAAAACATTGTCTAGAATTATCTTTTTATTGCTTATGAAAGTCGTATTTTTTATAAGAATTTAAATAATTTAAACTTTCTGATAGATCACACTAAATATCACTTAAATATATATTAAGTTATATTTGCGTTATACAAATTTAATATGCCAAACTTTCTGCTAGGATGTACTAAATATTACTTAATTTCTGAAGAATTTTAATGTTGTCAGCTAACGGTGTACCTAAATGTTATCTAAATGGTTTACACATTTTAATGAAAACACGTAAACTTTTACGATTGCCATTTATCTCAGCTGTTTCAATAAGAAATTGCCGATCCTAAATCTAATTTTCCATTCAGCTTTAGATGCGTCGGCTTGCTAACAAGACGTTAGATTGGCGTCATAAATATCAGCCGCTTTATGTAGACTGGCCGACATACATCTCGCCATAGCTAATAGGCTCGCGGATTTGATTGAACCGTATGTCATGAATAAGAAGCTGCATGTTACTAATTAGGCTTCCACCGTACTTCAGCAATAGCAAGCTAGATGTTACTGATTAGGCTTCCTATCTAATTTGATTCTCCTAATATTTCCACCAGATATTTCCCGCCGATGTTTGCCTGAAGTCAGATGAAATTAATTTCTCAAATATGTTACACACTTGCACTCAGAGGGTTTATACTCACATCTTGAGATTCGACTCTGAACTGGATCCTGCACAATGGCTCAGTGCTAGAGCTAAACTGGTTTTTATATTTAAACGAGAAAATAATAACAACATTTAAATATTAGCAGTAACATTTTGTAATACTTGAAACCGGTTGGGATTTAGAATTCCGTGCATTTCGCAGCCATTGATAAGTACTATAGAAATAGTAATTTTATTGCACGTTTTCAATTAAAGCTGACAAAGACTGAAATACTAAAGTATTGAAAGTACTAAAAGTACTGCAAATACTGGCTCTCAATTATAAATTAAATATAGCAAGTGCTCAGTTAGTGCTAAAATGAAATGGCGCATCAAATTATAAAAACATTATAACTTACAAGAAGACATTCATCTTAAAACATTGTTTAAAATTATCTTTGTATTTTCGGATTTTTCCTTGCGAATACAATGTAAATTCAGTTATTTCTATTATACTACATGTAAAAATTGTACTATTTATATTCTATATCGTTATAGATATCGTACTATATGATCCAAATTTTCTTTAGATTATACTTGTATAATTCGAACAATTTTGATTATTTCCCAATTATTTCATATACGATTAGATTTTTCCCCTGTTGTGTCCGGACTATTTCCGAATAACCCTCCGCAGTTGCCCATGTCGTAGGAGACGACTAAGCAGCAATTGAAGAAGGCAATGAGAAATTGCATAACAAGTTATGTTTTCCCAGTGAAAGGTTTCATTAAGGTTTGTGGAAAGACATGGCTGGGAATTTATATACATATTGGGAATTAATTATTGAACGAAAGTTCTGAAAGAAGCATGATATAGGACTATGTGAATGAATATTAGCCTTGGATCTGGAATTTAACAGACTCTAAAAACTATACCTTTCCAACACCAATGTACGCCTACAACTTTGGAAATCATTTCGATTCGTTTCCAACTATTTTTGTGCTTATATGTCTATAATCAAAAATACTAATAAAATCATTTGTTCCCAGGATAATAGTCTTAGCCCATGGAGTGAATTTCATTAACCTCTATTTTGGGAATTTTATTATGAAATTAATTTAAATCAAATGTTACAATGCTTGATGAGATGTAAAGAGCGAGAGGATGCAATTAATCTAATGTTGACTCTGTGTGATTTGGGACATGATTCATTGTCAGTGGCATGAGGTGAAACAGCAGGGAGAAGGAGAACACCGGGGATCAGTCATCCCTTGAGACTTCGAGAGATTAATTTATTGCTTTCTCAAGCGTAGCGCTCGCCACACCGGATGACGACTGTGCCACTGGAGCACACTGGATGAGGAGGACCTAGCCTCTTGAAGCACACTGGATGAGGAAGACCTAGACTCTTGAAGCACACTGGATGAGGAAGACTTAGACTCTTGAAGCACACTGGATGAGGAAGACTTAGACTCTTGAAGCACACTGGATGAGGAAGACCTAGACATTTGAAGCACACTGGATGAGGAAGACCGAGACACTAGAAGCACACTGGATCATGTGGACTCGATCAGGCTCAGATGAACTGTCATTTCGACTAAATTGTCCTCTGGTTTTCTAGAACCACAACTGGAAGATACGCAAATGATAAAAAGTTAATGGAAACTTAATCATAAGTTGTTGATTCTAATTAAGACAGCAAGGCAAAATAGTCCTGGGGTCATTGCCAAAAATAGAACACTAAGCATGAATTGATTACATTCTATCCTCACTCTTGGCTAGAATGAAATAATTGTTAAAGTTAATTCGATTGAGAAATAACAGTGAAAACGTCGTTCGCATCTCAACTATAACGTATGGAGAGAATTGAACAGTAGGCAGTCTATCGGACTCTATCCAACGGCGCATGAACTTTTCTACCGGGCCTAGCCCGTGTCAGTAATTAAACCTGCATGGGCGCCACGTCACGACTCTGTTTGTTTATGAGAATCTTGTACGTTCTGCTGATTGTTTAACTGACTTTTTCACTTGATAGATCACGCTCAGGTCAACAATGCGAAATGTTATAAGTTGCTCCATGCTCCATATAATCTGCTCCATTGCTCCACTGTTTCATGCTCCATGTAGTCTGCTACAATGCTTCATTTATAATAATAATAATAATAACAATAATAAAAATAAAAATAATAATAATAATAATAAAGGTTTATCCTGCTACAGTGCTCTGATGTTCATGTTTCATACATATGCAGCATGCTATAATAATTCGTATAACCGGCTCCGGTTTTAAGGCTCCAGTATACTCCGCTGTTCTATTCTTCATATAGCTTGCCACTATGCTCCTTATTGCCTCTAAATAGTACCTGCTCTAATGCCTCATCCAGGGCCATCCTCCAGTACTTCACCCTCCAGTAGCAAAGACTCAAAGCAGCAAGTAGGCCTCCTGAAAGAAGTGTGCAAAGTTATTTTTGAAACAATTACCTTTACGATTTATTTATGAACGTTGCTATGGAACGTATAGGCCAACTACCACAGATAAACGCTCGTTAAAATGAAATAATTATCCTTGATGATAATCATCTCTTTTCATATCAAATATGAAACTCATTAGGAATTTTATTAAATTATATAATACGTAGACATTGACCCGTCCTGTGATAGTTTGAAAAATACTCTTTAATCATTCTGTTTTGAGAATTTGCTCTCCCGTAATCACACGTAGGAATCGAACCCGAATTACTTCCATGAACCTTGTGTTTAATTTCTATTGAATCTTCATTATTACTTGATGTTCTTAAACATAGCAATTGAAGCAAATACGGGTTTTGTCATTTAACCTTTAATTTCTTTATCTTTTAATGCAAACTGTCATGAAAGCTTACATTTATTTAAATTAATTGAAGCAGTATTACAGTACACAATAACTCCCTAAAAGATTACCGTGTTGAAAGTAAAAGCGGCTCTCTTGAAGCAGTGGATCATGTTGGATTGCTGAAGCATGGTCGGGTGGTTTCTTAAGGTCTGCTTGAATAACATTTGGAAACTATTGGGCAAGTTTTCCAGGATGCTCTGTGCACTGGAAAAGATTACAGACAGTTGTTAAAACAAGGCGCTGTTTACTGTATTTACACCCATGCTCCAATTATCCAATCTTAAAGATGTAGTGGAGCGAAGAAAGGGCGGGATGAGAGGTAAGGAGAGATGAGAGAGAGAGAGAGAGAGAGAGAGAGGAAGAGAGAGAGAGAGAGATAGAGAATGAAAAATAGAAGTAGGCCTAGAGTACGAGGAAAGAGACACAGCACAACGAGATAAAGCGATAACAGAGGTAGAGGAAAGTTAAAACGAAAGCTTGGAACAGACAGTGACTAGGAGAAGTTGTATAAAGCCTAACATCGTCGTCTTTTTCGTAGCTAACAAATTGTAACATGGACGACGGTGTCTTGCAGCACGAGCAGAATAACGCTCTCAGCTGTGCCTCAGTTAGTATAACAGAGTGTCCTGATTTATTTATTTGTTTTTATTTGAACAACACACTTTTTCATTGCTAGAGTGCAATCTAGAATGTTATAATAATAATTGTAATTTTTTGAAAAGATGTTAAATTTAGTTTCCAAATCTCAAGTGAGTTTCGTATAGGTGCTAACAAAATTTATGAACTTTGTGGCTGGAAATCGCGAGTTAGAGACCAGGTCGCAATTGTCTTGATCAGCAGTCGTTAGCGAGCGCCCTTGTAATATTGCTAAGAATTAGTGAAGATTATTATGTATCGTGCGTATGACTAAGAGTTGATTGATTGATTATCTTGCTGCTGTATAAGATTTAAGCGTAGAATACTTGTAGGCTTGAGCGAAAAGTGATTTCGAGTTGGAGGCAGCTTGAAGACGTAGTTTTCTGAACTCTCAGACTCTCATGTAGTACGGAACGTTATAATTATGCTCATTGAGTTGTACGTGGGCTTGAAACCTGAACCGAGCCGACTGTTTTGTATTTCGACTTCATGTTACCGCTCTGTGTGTAACTTGATCACTCAGACATACAAACGATTATTTGTGAAAACTTTACTGTAACGGGTTTCCAAGTGATTGAAACAATAATCATTATTGTACAGAATTTATTGATGATCGAGGCTTACTCACGCTTTATATGTGTGGGTTTGCATTCAAACACAAACGTCTCTGCTTACTGCTCATGATGCTATCGGCGTATTGTTCAATGGAGTGCTCCTTAGTTTTAAAATAGGCTATGAGTAGGAATCGACACATTAAACAAATTTCTACTACCATTTAAATACTTATTGATATGTATCAAAATTGCTGATAATGAAATTTGTAATTATTTTCAACTGAGAAAGAAATGCCTGTAGATTGTCCTCTTGTATTTTTATATGTCCTATGCTCCTATATATGTCTTCTATTTTTACATTCTGATATGATCTCTTACATCGTTTAAAGAATAATGGTAAATAGGAGTATGAGTGCCAAATAGGAGAAGGAGCGAATTTTATTGGAGTGTGAACGATAAATAGGAGGAGCAGTAAATGGGATTTCTGGTGGCTTTGCGTGACGGCGTATCTCAAGAAATCGAATTATATGTACACAGCTGCTTCACCCTTGCTTCTCTCTCTCTCTCTCTCTCTCTCTCTCTCTCTCTCTCTCTGTATCTCACTCTCTCTCTCTCTCTCTCTCTCTCTTTCTATCTCTCCCTCTCCCTCTCTGTTTCTATTTTATGGGTTGTCTCTCTCTGTCTCTCTCAGTCTCTGTTTTAGCTTTATGGTTGTATGGGCCTTGCCAGTAGCATGTTCGTAAGTTATTCGATAGCGGATCAATTAGTGCAGGGTATAAGTCCTGTGATCTCCCATCATAAGTCAGCGACATGCTATCGACTAGGAAACTAACATAAAACACGTAGAAATTCATATATGATACACTCATTTGTTTTTGGCCTTGTTTTTTCTCTTGCTGTTTCTTTTCATGGATTCTCTCTCTCAATCTCTCTCTCTCTTTCTCTCTCTCTCTCTCTCTTTCTCTCTCTCTCTCTCTCTCTCACTGTTTGTCTCCTGTGGCTGTCTCTGGCATACTGGCTGGTTCAACTTCTGTGGGAGTGTATGTGTGGAAGCTAGTAATGTGTAGTACTTTATTTGTAACTTTCACAACTTTTGACTTCTAAAATTGTAGGTCCATGTAGACATAGCTGCAGTAGGCCTACTTATTATTTAGAGTAGACTGGCTTGTTCATTTCTAGAACGAGCGTGATTTGTGCTTGTTTACTATTAATTGTGCTAAACTACGCCGTAAATTAAACGGGAATTTCGGTTTGCTCTTACAAAAGTGAAGCCGTGGTCAGTCTCCCTGGTGCAGATGATGTGAGCTCTCAGACACTAGAAGATACTCTATCCTCCATTGACAGCTGGACTATTATAAACCAAATGACCGTGCAAGAGTAATTTAGCAGCAATTACCTAAATAAATATACAATAATATTGAGTATAGTCAGACAGATCAAGGATATGATTACTTAAATGTATCACTAGCGATCCTATTGCTTGCTACATTGAATACTGCTAATACTGTTGATGCTTCACCCGGACTATGTTAGCTGTAAATATAATATTGGACCTACTTTACTAGCAAAGACTCTTTTGATATCAAAGAAGAGTGGATGCGTAATATGCCATGAACCTTCCAGTAGGCAGTTCACTAAGAGAGAGAGAAAGAGAGAGAGAAAAGATGAATTGAAAGTCGTAGTTTAAATTCGATTAGGCAACATTTCATTTATAGTGAATTACAGAGTAATGCATAGAGAGAAAGAGAGAGAAGTATATCATTATATATTTATGAATCTGGAAACTACTACTGTAATTTTAAATTTTAATCTACTTTATAAAGAATAGCCCATGGGCCTCTTAATAGCCGTGTCGCGAACTAGCTGCCATCCCTTTCCTAGAATAAATTAGGCTCCTGTTGTTCGCACGTTTTGTTGAATATGTTCGCCTTTTAGTTTATTATAATGTGTCAGAGTACTAAATGCACATAGGAACGTAGAACTGTAGCCGGCCTTCTTAAATCATCGTCGAATCGGAAAGTAATCTAGTACTCCAGAGAAAATCTCTTAACAACAGTATGATCTCATTCGTTTATGCAAAGATTAAAATTTAGTTAACTCATTTTTACTATGTACAGATTTGCAATATATTCAACTGGTATATGACTGGTATATGGTATATGACTACTTGTATGCTGTTATAACTGCATACAAGTGCTCTTTTCTGTTAATAGTGAGTTTAATCTTGATGTTGGATGCTATCAGTATACAATGCGTGTTAAGCACTCCAATGTGAGTAGGATAGCAGAGAGGGGAGGGCTGCATGTTGTGAGCGAGAGAGCGGTGTTCAGGTCACGCCAGGGTCAGCAGGGTGAGATCTCATCATGAGCTAAAGAGAGATGTCTAAATATTACCACTAGACTTGTCTATGCCTAGCGCTCCCCAGGTTTCTCGTAAATTCCGGCGTAAATAGGTCACGTCGCCCTAGTTATTATTCATTAGACTATTGATATTACAATATAATATAGTCGACTGCTTGATGGTAATAATTACGTTATATTTACAGTTGACATTTCTTTACCCATCTCTACATTGGGCGCATTAGTGTCAACTTTCAAGAGTTCACCGCGTGGAACCCTGCGGGCTGCCAACTCTAACTACTTCAGTCTCACAGACTTAGTACTGAATCGTTTTATCGCAAGAAGGATGTGTATAGTTATATATGACAATGGAAACAAGTCTTTCCAATCCTGGGTCCCCTGTTTACTGGTACACTTTTCGAAATTCCAGTACTCTTTTTAGCCATCATTCTTTCTTGTCATAGAATTAATATTTTACCGGAATTTCGTTTCTAATTTGATGTGCTATATTGCTGATACTCAAGATTATGTTGCTGCTGATTCGTAGTAACACTCTACGACCTTAAAGCGAGTCTTAGAGAGATAATTCTAAAATGATTACCATCTTCAGTGTTTGATTGATTGATTAATTTACTCATTGATTTGTAGATAGAAGGATGGTCTTCTATACTTATAAATTAAGTGATGAAAACAAGTATAATGAGATTCTGGTATTAGTTGATATTTAGCTTACTAAAATAAGCCAGCTGATTTATGATTAATTGACGACTTGGTTGTGGTTAGTTTCTTCATAGATGAGATGCCTGATTGTTCTCCTAATCTATCTTTCGATCAGCTAATCAATCGGCTTGTTGATCGATTTCGGAACATTATACTTAAACGTTATGTTATATTTCTGCTTTAATGATGATTAGTTTATGGCACGAGTACTTTACGCTCTGGATTTATCATCGGTTACGTGAGAGTGTATTTACAAACAAGAGAAGAACAGCGCCTAGAGTTTAGTGCGTACATCATGCTTGTGTATACTTGTCGACAAATGGAGGCAGATGTATCGACTTGTATTACTCGACAGCACTTCACAACACACTACATAGTGTCTACTACTGTACATACACCTTTATGATCATGCCTGATCTTACCTTTTATTGATTGAAAATATTTCAGTCTTTTATAATTGTTATTAATATTTTTTATAATTAATATTCATTATGGTTTTTGGTCTCGTCATTTATAACTACATGTACTGTATATGTCAAGGCTGGAGCTGAGTTTAATACTAGATTAGTTTCTCTAAGGCATATCAGAGACAGGTAAGTCTAGAATTTAACCCTGGTTGCACTGGATCGCAATTTGTAATTCTAACCGATCACTTCTCCATCTTAGCTAGGTTGAAATATTGTACAACACAATGAAAACTTAACGTCTGCTTCCTTCCTTAGAGTCAGATACGGATAATAATATAATTATAAACGAATACAGTTTATTCGTATCGAACCAAATCGTTTTTAATAGACCAAAGCTAAAGTATGAAAGGAAGAATGGCAAAATATTTCGATTCTTTAAGCAACGCGTTAATATGATTCACGGTACATAAAATGAAATAGAATGTATGATCAAAATAAGCTGTTTATATTATCATTCAGATTTTGTAAAGTAAAGAGGTTTAATGTAGAGTTTTAAAACCTTCAGTGTGTCAACAGCTGGATTGCTGAGTCGAATTCAAATGTTTAACAGCGCTTCTGAGCTCAGCGTAAGTATAACATCTTCACGTGATGGCTGGACGGATGAACGAGTGGCTGAGCGTAAGTTAACAGTTAGTGAAGCTGTCTGCTCCTGTTTGAACTGCTCTGTTGAACTCTCATCAAACGATAAATTGGATATTTGAAAGCTGTCTGTAATTGTCTGCGTCTCATCTCCACCGACTCTAATCCACACACACAGACTTTCCCTCCAATAACTTCTTCCCTCAAATAACTCCATCTCTCAACTCTTATATATTCCTTCTCTCAAATAACTTCAAATAACTACTGCTGTAGAATTACTCCTTCTCTCAAATATTCATTCCCTCATATAACTTGATTCACTAATTTCACTCAAATAGCTTTTTTCCTCAAATACTTCTATCTACAAATAATTCTTGCCTTTATAGAGCGCAGGATCGCAATATTTTTCATCTACTTACTAAAATAATGCGTCTTTAGCTGAATAATCATTCGATTTGAAAATCATTGTTATTTTGTTATCTAATAAAAGATTTCATCTGCATTCTCACTTGATGGCTACGGTCTGAAGTTAGACATCAACTAAGCACTAGAGAATTAAGTCGTGCTGGTGTAAGATCCCTAACTTTAACAATTATTTCACTAATTACGTTTTTTTACACAATTGTGACAAGCTTGCGCTGCTGAGGTCAAAAATGAATTCATAATTCAGTGTATAATCATGCAATATACTCCTCGTATTTGATGCCATGTATTTGAAGTCCTAATACTAACTCATTATAATGATGTAATGGACTTGCGGCATGAGCCAGTAACATGAGGTCTGCGGAGAAATATAATCAGATTTTAAATTCAATCTTGTAATATACTTGTCAGGCTAGGATTGATTGCAGCTTCATGGGCCTGATATTGTTATGGATGTTTTGTTTACATTCAATGTTACAGGGCATTTTTTTAAATGTCTCGTGGTAGCTTTATTTTGGTTGACTCCTACTTCCGACCTGGGTCCTTTAAAAACGCTAGTCATGCAACATTAGAAAGTTTTATGTTTTAAAACTTTGTTTCTATTATTTTAATATTTATTAAGCTTCAACTTTATTTATGAGTAGTAACAGAATTTTATTAGTAACTGTTACGACCAGGTCCGGAAGGCGCTGCGAGTTTGTTGTCTGTGATATGTAAGTACATTAGATATGCGTGCTTAATGGTGTATCAGCGAAACTCCATGCAGTAGCAATTTCTCCCTCTTAGTCTTTGTAATTTTGGTGACAATTATTTGCCCGGTGTTGAAGCCTGTTGAGTAACGGAGAGGCTCAAGTGTTATTTCGAAAACCCTATTGAGAGAGGGGGAAGCTAGCATCGTTAGTTCGAGCTGACTTCTTTTGTATATTAATTTAAAGGTCAGTACTACGAATTTTAAAGAGAGAGTTACTGTGACCTTAGTGAAATTTACCAGGTGTGGCTAATATAGTTTCTAGGGAGTTCTTGTTTACAACGTATAAAAAGCGGCTAAACCGTTTCAAGAATTAGAGACTTAGCCTGGGTAAGATTAAACGGAGCCAGTGTGATTATTTAATTAAATCCTTGGGATTTAGAAACAGGCGGCAAATACATTCGTAAAGTTTATGGATGACGATCTATTTGTTTGAGGGATAATTTAGAGACCAGTTACCTAGGGGAATTTTACTGTAGGAGGTTTTCAATATACTGATACATTGGTGTATAGCATATCATATGTATTAATTACAGATAATGTACAACCAGTGTGGAAGTACCGTTTAACGTCCCTTTCATATTTGTTGTGACTATATATTTATATATTTATTTCTATTTCGTCCTGTGTTGTTTAAAAGGCGATATAGTAATTTAATGAACATCTTATTTATGTTTATTTATTCATTTAAAATATTATTAATTTAATTATTATTAATTTGACTAACTTAGTTTTACATTCGCGTCTTTTAACTTGTTATGTTACTTGCACATAATATTTTGTTTTATTCATAATAAAACATTAATTAAGGAATTGATATTTTTTCCTTTAATTAATTAGTAACTCCTGTTGTTTGACTGAATATTTCTTAGCGTAGATATTTAAATAGATGAGACACTGTAAGTTTCATTAGTTCTCCCGTCATTTGTTTGACTTCTCTGAGATTTGAACCTGGTCCAGGACTTTGTAAATATTCTCACATATTTTCATTTTCCTGATATGTTTAGGCTGACAGTATCTTCATTGGTACTTTCCCTGACAATACTGTACTTCCATTCTGCGGTCAGGAGATCAATATATATTCAACAGATCAATAAGTAGAGTAAATATATCTGAAGTCAAATTGACTTACTAATTAATTTGTTTTATTTATTAACATGATATTTTTACAGTTTTTATAGGCACTAATACTTTTTATAAATATAAACTCCTTATTACATATTTTAATTGGCCTAGTTTGTGATGCACTTCGTAGTGATATTTAAGCATTATAAATAAACTGTATTTATTTATCATATAAAGACAAAACATGTAAATCAACATAAACCAAACATACACATTCAGAAAACATACAAGACAAAAGCTAAACATCAACTATAGTGACTTAGCGACAGTTCCTTTGAGTTTAACTTCTGTAGTCCAATTCAACGATGATGTCAGTAAAGAACTTTGCGGATACTCTCTATTGAACAAGATGGCGCTCAAGGAAGTTGGAAGCCCGGGTGGATGTCAGAACACATCCAGGAATGATACACGTCCGGCTGAGTCGATCCGAACAATAAAATCCGGCGTTAATCTAAACGAGAGCTAGCGCTCCCAGTCCGTAGTGAATGCTTTAAATCAAGCGCTTATTGAAATAATGGACTCGGTCCACCGAACACTTCCTGAGATCTAATTGAATAATAAGCCTTGATTGCTTTTATTCACGGCGTCTAAGATAAATGACTGAATGCTGCATGTCTGCATTTATCATATATACAGTGTAAACTGAACTGTTGTGGATGTTATTTTTCAAAACTTGTTATTCCACAAAATTGTTGCTTGTTTATCTTTGTACATGTTAGACAGCAAAGCGTTATGCTTGTACTTGTTAGTTAACTAAGCTTTGTGCTTACACTTGTTAGTAAAACTTTGTGCTTGTTCTTGCTAGTCAGCAAAGTTTTGTGCTCTTATTCGTTAGTCAATAAAGCTATTGGCAATCTTGTTACCAACTCGGCCACTCAATAGTTGCAGTAAAAAAATTTGGAGGTTCAGGACATGCTCGGACGAAATATTTCAAATAAATCAATATTGTCGGCAGATTAGAACCTAAGCGTCGGCCGAATTGCACAAATTCACAACTGATTTAAAGAATCTCGGCCATACTCAATTCTACAGCATCTTGTAACAAATCAACAGTCAAAAGATGTCCACGCGATAGTTGAACGAGTGCGACATTCGCTAGGAATGTATTTTAAGAGATTATTAGCTCTTTCCTAAGTAAATAGGCTTAAACTATGTACATGTAAGTGTCGTCTGCCTATGACATTCATTAAGATTGGATACAGATAACGGAAACAGAATGATCAGCGTAAGAGTGGACACAGAAATAAATGTACATGTTTGTAGAAGCATGACCGCCCAGGCATATAACAAGCACGGTTTTTGAAGAAGAAGATATCCTTTCCTCCTTTCTACTTTTCATGAGTTAAATATAAGTTAAGTAAAGAAGACTAGAGATTGATTTGAGAAACGAATTAAATGCGTATACAGAAGACAAGAACTCTACAAATCGAGGCAGGATCCCAGGTAGAACGTAATTCTGAGGATATAGTTACTAGAAGGGGGGGGGGGGTTGAATACATTGCGACTGGAAAAACGCAGAACAATACAAACCTTAAACGAACGTATGCATATATATATATATATATATATATATATATATATATATATATATATATATATATATATATATATATATATATATAGATGCCCACAAAAATACATACTGTAAATTACTATAATAAGCCTATGTATAATTGTGTATAAATAGATATGTTTGTTATATATGTATATGTACATGTATCCCTATACTGTAAGTATATATGATATATATATATACTGTATATATATATATATATATATATATATATATATATTATATATATACATATACATATAATATAATATATATATATATATATATATATATATATATATATATGTCTATGTATAATTGCATATAAATATAAATACGTTATAGGCCTATGTATATGTATATATATTGCAGTATTTTATTGGAGATAAGCATAAATTAAATACATGATGCAGATTGGCGGGCAAGCATTAAAGATATATATATATATATATATATATATATATATATATATATATATATATATAGAGAGAGAGAGAGAGAGAGAGAGAGAGAGAGAGAGAGAGAGAGAGAGAGATAGAGATAGAGAGAGGTAGAGAAGAGAGAGTGAGACGGGAGCGCGGGTATGAAGTAGCCTCGTTAATTGAACGGTTGATTGAATGGACGGCTCTATGTAGGCTGCAGTTGTATCTCTCTGACCACATGTTCGAGCAGTGATGTAACCATAGGACGCGTTCCTGCAAAGTCCAGACTTAATAGAGCTACGCTAGCTCGATCTTTAAAAATGATATGTGAATATTTTATATGTTCTAGCATAATATGTAGAATTTTCTTAACCCATTCTTTAACTTGCTTATACACGAACATATCTTTAACCCTGATTGACCGTCTCTGACAATGCACTTTATATATATATATATATATATCTATATATATATATATATATATATATATATTATATATATATATATATATATATATATATATATATATATATATATATAGATACATGTATCTAAATGTACTCATATATACATGTGTATATGACAAAATATGGCAGTTTCTGCATTTATAACCCTAATGCTAAATCAACTGCGTTCATTCTGTAATTCAACTTTCCGTTTTATGGTAAGCGCGAGGCGTCTATAGTTTTAGTTTTGACCAACCCTGACATAATGCTTGTGAAAGAGAAACCAACGTTAAAGTTAACTTTGCCAAGAGTTATTCAATAATGCTATAAAGTATCCTACAAATAGATTGCTGGAGCAGCAGAGAGTTTGTTTTCCACAGAGTGGAGTGGAGTGGGTCGCAGGTTAATGTTGGAACGATGGCCCTTGGGATGACCCTGTGAAATATAAAGTTACTTAAAATTTTTGCGACGTCTAAATATAGAGAGTAGTGCAAGTTCGATATTTTTGTAACTGTTATATGGAGAATTGTTTATTAAGAATCTTAAGCTCGCGACACTGACATATTATATGTTGTCAAAACAAATCAGATCAAGCCAACTGAGTTGATAAGCAAAACAAATTTTAATTGGACCAAAATTGTATTTCATTATTGAAATAATTTGTATTTTCATTAATCTGCAAACCGGTTGTTTCCGGATTTCAGAAGAATAAACTAACAGTGTACTGCACGTCCCGTAAAAGGCGACAATTAAAGCACTTAGATCTAAACCAACGCTACACAATTGCTACAAAATATTCTAATTCCGACCTTAATTAAACTGTGATTCAAGGAACGATGATGATGATGATCGATCAAATTGTATTTTAGGTTTGCTTAATTCATCATAGTTATGAATTACTAACTAACAATTGAAATATTTAGGCCTACAGTAACAGTTGGCAGTATAGTAACAGTTGACAGTTTATCCTTTCCTTGCTGACTGATAACAAGTCAGCTTCGTAGCTTAAAGCATGCTTTACTATTTAGCTTGAAATATTCAACGGGAAGGATATTCAACAAATGTTTTGGAAATCCGCAACCCATAATTTGAATAGTAATTAAAGATATATCGGTGAATTATTTGCTTGAACATTCCTCAGGGTATACACAAATAGCAGCCTACATAATCGGAAACGAAATATTTTATATCTTATAGACTTGTTACGGCATCTTAAAAGAATCTTTTAATTTACGAGATTGTGCATATAATTAATAATCACAAAATATTTAACGAATATCAAATAAAGTTTGTACTCGTGTAGACCTATAAACTAACTAGTCGGTTGTAATAGCCGGTATCATAAAAACAAAACTTACGTAACTTAAATACGAAGCTTCAATGTGCTCTTATGCTCAATATGTGGTGAATGGGGCGCTTTATAGAGCGGTGTAGAGCGAGCATTGAGTGCGCTCATTCCTTCGACAGAATCTACAGGCTCACATTTGAAGCAGAATTCAATGAGTCCTGCATCGAAGCCATAAACCTTAGTCCCAAAGAGAGCATGACTCACTAGCAGTCTGCATAAATACATGTTCATTGGATCAAGCGTGTGATGAAGTCATTGTACTCTGTGTAGAGCGAATCTTTTACAATTAATTGAACGTCTCAATTCATACTTATTGAGGTCATCAGTCAAATATGCTAATGAAATAAAGAGCAAAAATTTTATAGAAATGCTCCTGTGTAATGGTCAAAATCAATAAACTAGTACAAAAAGGCTGCCAATTCTAATAATTGATAAACTTTCGCAAATTAGAAGCAGTTAGCCTAAAGTCTTATTAATACAGGCAACTACTATAGTAGAAATATTGCAATGGGAGGCTTTGCTCAATTCGGAGATGTAATATAACATATCAAACATTTGTCAAATTTACAGAGTTTTAGTCAATTTAGTTGTTAGAATACATTATTAATGTTATTAAAGGTCCGCTCCGTATTGCAATACCAGAAGTCTGAAACTAAAAGCAGTTTAATTATGCATGTACATGTTCATGTATGTGCATGTACATTTAGGCCTATGTATCATGCGATGAAATGCCATATTTCGCTTTTGTCGTCTTTTACGCAATATACACGTATATATAATTATTATATTATATATATATATGTATTATATATATATATATATATTATATATATATATATATATATATATATATATATATATATTATATATATATATATATTTACTTACGTGAGCCTAAATAGGCGTAGAAGTATATATGTGTACAGTATATAGTCCTATATAATTATAAATACAGCATATATATATATATATATATATATATATATATATATATATATATATATATATATATATATATATATATATACAGTGTATATGCTGTGTATAATATACACAGTGTGTTTACTGTGTATAATATACACAAGATATATATTATATATCTTACTCATTGCACTGTCTACTGGCAGGTCCATCCCTGCCAGTCTCCAATCTTCTCTGCCTTCCATTTTCATCCGCTTATCCATATACATGAGTGAATCTCTAAATCATCCAACATTCCTAATATCGGTCTGCCTCTGATTATATATATATATATATATATATACACACACACAGTATATATATACATGTATAGTATTCATGTAGTTTTTTAGATGAATAAGCTATAGATTTGTGATGAACGTTTAGAGCCACTCGGTTACCCGTTAACATTAGTGAGTTAAATTATGATAAACGGAGAGGAATTGAAGCAGAATTATAAAGCTGTGTACTTTGTTGAACTGGATGTAAGTAAGCCTTCAATTGCCTCACTACAACCCTCGCTACGTACGACAACGTGTCAATGGCGATCAAAAGCAACCACTTTGACGCCGGCTGACGCGATAATATCTCAATTATACACAAGCGATACAATACAACGTCGCCGGTTTGATTGCATTTAGTAAAAACTCGAGGCCTGTAGACGGGCTTTAGATGACTGGGCTGATACGCTGCTACACAATTACAAGAGTCATATGAGCAGGAATACGACGTTGAGAAATCCCTACATATAATGAGCTATGTATTTATCCTTCAATTATCGAAATTCGGCGGATTTCGGCTGTCAATGGTTTTTAGTCATTTGTTCGATCAGATACGATGGCTGATTTGATTCGATGACTGATTTATAGTTAATCTTGAGGGCTTCATAATTTTTATCCATTTTAAAGTAAAACCAATGTGAAATACTCAATTACCTTTCTTTCTCTTTTTCTTTCTCACTCTTTTTCCTTCTCTCTAGTGTTCTGCCAAGCGGTAGGTCCATGATACATATTCATATCCTCGAGGCTGCTTCAACGCTCAGTATTGAGCACTCCGTGGATCAACAAGTTAATCTCTTCACAGAGGCTATGCCTTAAGCACAGAGGCTACCCTATGTAGCACATAAGTTGAGAAATGGCTTCTTAGACAGTTTCTCGTTACCTTCCTCAGTCTATGTTTCGTGGCCTCTTGCGACATGTGCAGTTAACGATTGGTCTGTTCATAATAACCTGGACACAATATTAAAAACTCAATATTATATATTCCTTATATATTATAAGACATACTCGACTAGCTTTTTCTATACCAGTGTTTTCTTAAAGTTTATATTGTTTTACGCTATTTTGCATTAAATCAATTTGATTCCTCAACTGTAAAAAATATTATCAGGTCAATTTCTAACATATTACAATCACACTCTATACCTATGTTATCAAAAATTAATACCTCATTGATTGATTGTTTCATTTTTCTTATACATATCAAAGCTATCAATTTACAATCAACTCTTGAAATCGAAACTATAGTCCATTTTTTGCTAATGCCTGCACTGATTAATTAATTATCAAAACGCCTTAATCAATCAGTCCAGTAGACATACGACAGAGCCTCTGTAATATCATGCCTTCTAACTGTATAGATCTTTAAGGATAATATACATTTTGATTAGATCGTCTCTACCTACAGATGTTGCTTAATTGTGCGATTTATAATATTAATATGCAGAACTACATTTAGAAGTCGTAATGCAGTCATTAATTAAAACTTTGGAATCAACTAGAATTTGATTCTATTCTAAATCAATGACTATGATTGATGACCTGTTTACCAATCAGATCAAATATTCTGAACTGAAAAGCATAATAGCTGTAGATTGAAACCGAGCTTGTCATTCTAAGATATTTATAATACATGCAACAGGTGTAGGCATTGATTAATTGATATTGCCGTGTTGTGAATAAATGCATGCAATATTTGTGCAAGAAGTAATAACGCTATGCGAAATAGAATAATTAAGCTTAAACTTTTTTTCAACTTTTGCAGGAGCTTTCAGTTGAAGCAAATAATATCTATTTGATATATCCTGAATTCTAATACAACCACTTTTAGATTTGAATCATTGAATGTTCGTTTAAAATTTGATAGGTATAAGATCTAAAATGCCAAATTGGTCTAGTTCTTGCTATAGAATGAGACAATTTTAATCATTTTCAAATTTAACGTAAGGTGACTTTCTGGTGCAATTTATTAAATTGAAATAACTTCGAAATAAAAAATGAATAGATTTTGAATTTTTACTAAAAATAATCTCCATAATATTGCAGAAAGTTCATTTATATTAATATTTTCTCAAATTCCTCATATTTTCAATATTGCTGGAACTTCGCCAACGAGCTAAAAGTAAAAAGTGCTAAGGCCGCAGTTTTTTTTCGATAACCTGGAAAAAACAGACGAATTTTCAGACATGACTAGCATCTAACTTGTACAATGCATCTATTAAATCCTGAACTTAGATGACCGAAATGCCTCAGAAAGTAAATTAATAAAACAAATTTTGGAGTCAATTGTTATGCCGCACTGTGTAGTTTCGGACTAATATATGGTTTGGACAGTTCGCTATAGCTATACGCTATAGCTTCGACGTCTTCCTTACCAGACTCTAGGAGAGTTACTGAAGACTTCGAAGCAATAAAGTATAATTGTACAGAAAACGGAGAATAGAGATGCGACCTATAAAAGATATAATTTGTGACGCAAACTCCCTGACTTGATTCTATATCATACTTCTTATCATCCTTACACCGTTTATTTGTCTCGTTTTGTTCTCCAATAAACTTTTTTATTTGAAACTTATTCGAAATATAGAACATGAATAGATTAGCGTGTATGTATCTGTCGTGTATGGAAATGTAAAGTTGCATTATTTTCTTGTTCTTGCTACAACAAATACGATCTGACAGTTTTGATTCAGCCAATACTCTCAGTATGAATGTCTCACCAATTATATCCATCCCACTTCATTCCAGTCTAATGCATTTGGCCTGACTCTACTTAGCTTTTTGTTAGCGTGTCTGGGCCGCAGCCACTAAGAGCGGCTTTTAGTCTTTCAGTCTACATTAACTCTACACTTCGATCACGTCGTGCTGACAGCGCAATCTGAGCAAAATATTGAGAAATGAAGTTTGATGTAGGAATTTTATTAAATGGCTGCTATTAGACTTCTCATCATCCTAAGAACACTGTCGTACGATTTGCTTTAGATTTTCAAGTCTTACTAAGCCGTCGCTCTAAGGTATCAAATTAATAAGTCAGTATGTTAGAGGATCGAGAGGAAGGTCACCACTGGCAGGATTCTTATCCATTGAACTTTCTAGTTTTATGAAAAGTCTATTTATAGATAAGGAAATCCTAACAGTCAAAACTAAAATTTGTGAATATCGATGATCTTATTCCTTTTTATAGATTATCACACTCAATACTGTTGAAATTGATCAGAAACATCTCCTTTACCTGTGAAATATCTCTGGATTGTTGATATCATTCACATTCGATTTGCATTCAGTACAGTTCGTAATGCTCTGTGCTGGGGTGCAGGCATTTGCTGGCTGCCTGGGAGGCGTGAAATGACTGAGTCGACAAATGGCTGCCGTATCAATAGCAGTTTGATATAGGGGCGGACATTAACACTCACGGGACCTCGATTCTAATTTTACTTCATCCAACCCATATCAGTCAGAAAAGGGCGTTACAGCTTGTCAATCACTCGAATGTATTAGAAATTGATGAAGCGAGTGTTATGTGATGTCTGATGCAATTGGGGAGTCTTTTAAAAACGATGGGAATAAGGATGTGATCCATTCGAGTCAAGCTAGTGTGTGGAGCTAGTATTTGTGCATTGAGCTCAATCTTGCTATATTTATAGATATACGGCTGACGTTGTTATACCACACGGTATCGTGCTTTATGCCATGTAATAAACCAAATGTCCAAGTAAAATGCTGAACTCCGCTATTAATGATGTAGATATCAGGCCAAATGCAATCACGCAACTGTGTGCATCTATTCACCAGCTAAACAATTATTGACTTTTATGATAAGCATTGACAAAATTAATTAATTCTTATTTCACCAATGGTGCACGGTTTACAAAAGATGCTAGATCAATGTTCAATTTCGTATGATAGTTTACTATTAGAATTCAATATAGATAAATCTATGTGTGCAGCGATTGGGTTAGGGTCCGCCTGTGAAATTTCTCCAATGTCTCTAATGAAAAAACCAATAAAATGGGTAAAACGTTTTAAATACTTGGGTATTACTTTATTATTGCAAGTAAAAATCAAGTGGTTGATACTAATTTGATTATTAGAAAATTTTACTCTAGTTGCAATAATATAATTAGTAAATCAGCTAATTTAACTGAGCTGACAAGATTGCATCTTTTAGAGTCCTACTGCTTGCCCATTTTAACCTATGCCACTGTTAGTATTTCACTTAGAAACGATAAAATTAATGATTTAAATGTTGCCTGGAACAGCGTTTGTAGAAAGCTATTTAACTATCATTAATGGGAATCTGCGAAGCCAATTATGATAGGGTTGGGCAAGTTGGATTTTAAGCATATTAGAGTTAAACTTATGTTTAATTTCTTGAGAAGCTGCCTAAATAGATTCAGCATAAATATGATTTTAAAGCATTTTGTAACTAGATATGTGCTGAGGGATCTAGATAAAATGTGTCATTGTTTTAGATTGCCTATAAATTGTTCGATGATTCTAGCCAATAGAGTGTCTTATGGTAGAAGCGGGTATTTAATTTACGAAGCGTTTAATGCTAGTGCTGGAATTAGGAATTCAAGTTAAGTTTCTATTATTTAATTTTGATTGTTTTATGATCCTATGTATATGTGTGTGTATGTGCGTGTATATATTTATGTGATGCATATTGATCCTGTCTGTTTTTGACGAATAAAGAAATGAATAATAATAAAAAATCCGGCTCATATCAAATAGTTTAAAAAAAACTTGAATTGACTAGAGCAGAGCACTTTGGCGAAGTTTCCTAAACATCGTACTATAAGTTATTCATGCAATTGTTGTAATGTAAATTTTAATAGATCAATACAACTGATCACCAGTGTAGCAATATATCTATTCACCAGTGTATATACTGTATATATGTGTATATATATATATATATATATATATATATATACACCAGTGTATCAATACATCTATTAACCAGTGTATCAATATATCTATTCACCGGTGTATCAATATATCTATTCACATATCAATCCATATTTTACAGTTTAGCAGTGGAGAGCTTAAATCTCATCAGGTGCCCAGACATCTAGTGCTACATTGTCACCGATAATACTAACGAACTTTAAAGACACATAGAAACATCCTTTAGATTATTCTCTTGATTAGTAAACTTTTGATTCGTATAGCAGCGCTACTAGACTCGATGCCTAGAGATGTAATCCACAAGACTTTACCTGACATTTACCACGGCGGACCCCTGACAGCGTTAAATCGTATCATCCCATGATTTGCGCAGTGGAGGTAAGGCAATAACACCCGCCCATGAAAATAAAAGATATAAATCAGAGTTTATAGTAGACTGGAGGTAGAAGCGTAATTGACTCAAATTTTAATGTTCTTTGTTAATATCAGACGCATGAATATTCTTATCAGTGGTTCTCTTGTATCAAACCCATGGAAGTTTTTCTTTCTTTTTGTATACCCAGAAATGCTGATTACTTTATCAACATGGCATGGACCTAGTCAAAAATTGTTTTCTCTGATCAGCTCCAACGGTAGTTAATCCTGTTAGCCCTGTAGTTAAACCCACGGAATATCCATCTAAAACTTCCTGACTGCTTGTCGCTCTACTACCTGATCTATTGAGACATCCATTATATGAGCGAAGTCAATATATGTAGAATGATTATAATCTCTTTATAAATGGAATCTATGCTTTAATGACGTATATGCATATTGCACAGGTGCAGTATGCAGCATCTGCTGATTGAAAAAATATATATAAAGGGAATTTTTTCCGCTAGTGAGCCACCGAAGAAATGGATTTCAAAGAACTGTTTTAAAAAAGACATTTGAAAATCATTCTTCGCGACTTTTGGAATAAAATTGCGCACATAAATAGTGATTAATGTCTGCACATTAAGGGAATAAGATTCAGTGAATAAAATGTTTTACGATCACTTGAGGTTTTCATCAAAATTAAAAATAAAGTGTGTATATAGCTCCTCCCATTTAGCATTCAGTGTACGAGTTTAATGAAAAATTTGTAAGATAAGATATCGATATCGGTGAGATATTCGACAGCGGATTAGTAGGTGCGGGATGCAAATCCTGGTCTCGCCCGTCACTGACATCGCTTTCGGGTGAGGAAACTGGCGTTAACATTAGCTTTACCAGCTTTTCTGTGCTTTAGTAAAATTAGTTATTAATTTTTTTGTTCGTATGGTTACGCACATCATACGGTTACACACGCATCTGTGCCGGCACGAATTTAGGAATAACCTTCCAATACCCTTGAGATTTTCTTTCATCAAAGCTGTCAACACTCAGTTTCCAAAAAATCACCCATATCCTTGTACTAATTGGGCCCGACGTAGCTTAACTTCTTGTATTGGCGCGAAGCTTAACTGCGCTAAATTCCATCCCAAGTTGACTCAACCGTATTTAACTACAGTGGACTTAACGGCTAACATTGGTTGTAACTGCTGGCGGACTGTTAGAGACTGTTAAAGTGTTATTGGTTAGTGTTTTGGTAACTGCTACTTATTAATGTTTGTGATTGCTACTGTTTAGTTGATTGTAATAATTACTAAGCGATTGTTATTTACTGCCACTGATTGATCATTAATGATTGTTAATGGTTGGTTAGTTATAAATGACTTTTATGCTGGTTGGTTGTTAGTTACTGTTATTGGTTGATGGTTTAGATGCTGTCATGGGTAATTTCGTCTTTCGCTAGAATAGACTTCAACTTTTAATGAGATATAGAGAGCTGTTGCGGTCAGTAAGTCTGTACCTTAGAGAATTATACCGAGCGGAAGATCACTGAATGATTCATAGCGGAAATAGTTTTAGTTCAGGTGAATTATAATCAAACACTTCAAAGAGATCAAGTTTTGCTATTGCTACAGTAAAGTTTCTGCAAAGTCTATGAGCGCAGAAACGCAATTTAAAAACTATCATTCATGATAACTTCCATCACTATTGACCTTAAATCATGCCGATAGTAAAAAACTAAACCATTCATTAGTCGATAATAATACTACATCTTTAAAAAATCAATTTAGGAAAGGAGCGCAGAGGGTAACATCTGAGTAACTTGTCTGTCTTTGGATCAATAGGAGTAGGATTCAAATCCAGTGCTGACCCAATTACTGATACTCTTTCAATACAGAAAACGGACGCTTAACTTGGCTTTATTCATTACCCTTTAACACTAAGGAAGGTTATACACGCAGCTTGTAAGTCATAGACACAGATTAGAATGAGGAGCTCGTGAATTAGCAGCTGCATGTAATTTCACCTATAGGTGTATACATCAATTTCCCCTATATTTTATTCTCTATTCCCTATACTTATATATTTTGTAAGCAAAATAAATATTAAAATGTAAAAATAGGAATATAAGTTAATAGAACACAGAAATAAATCAAATAAATAACTTTTACACTGTGTTTTTTATAACTGATACCCCATATTATTTTTACAATAAAGTCGTAAGGGGTTGACCGATGTCCTTGACATTTACAGTATTTGACCAGGAACTAATTCTACCAAACATAGAGAAATTTAGTTTGAACATCTTTAATAACGTGAAAGTTATTGGTTTACGAATAGGAGAGTGATCAGATAAGAAATTTCCAGTACAGGATTACGGGCGTGTTACATGCAACGCAAAATCTCTATAAAAATAGTAGCGAGCTCGTAACATAAAATATCTTTTATAAGCAATTTTGAAGAGCAATCATTTCTTTTGAAAATGACGTAAAATACGTGCTGATATGTTCTTAATTGGCAAAGTTATTGAACTTTAATGCATGCATTGCTTGAATTTTAACTGTGGCGCTGGAGAGCGCAGCTGCAGTGACGTTCTCGTCATTTCACGGCATCTGAGCTCTCGCCTAGCACTAGTAGGCTTAAAAGTACAATAACTTTGTCAATTAAGAACATATCAGCACATATTTTACGTCGTTTTGAAAAGAAATGATTGCTCTTCAAAATAACATTAGCAGGAATTTTATGTTACGTGTTAGCCATTATTCTTATGGAGATAATTTTACGCTGCATGTAACATGACCGAAATCCTGTACTGGAAATTTCTTATCGGACTCCACTCCTATTCGCAAAACTATAACGTTCAACTCATTAATGTTATTCAAATGAAATTTCAATATGTTTAGTAGAATTGGCTGCTGGTCAAGATCTGTAAATTTCAAAAACGTCTGTCAACTCCTTACGACTTTATTGTAAAAATAATGAGGGGTATCAGTTATAAAAAAACACAGTGTACATTTTCCAAAGAAATTGAGACTCCAACATGATAATTAAGGACTCGGTATAAATTCAACTTGCTGAACTTGAGAATATAATAATATTGCTACTTAATTTTTATTTTTATTTTTAGCAGTCATGCCGTCATTTTATTTAACTAATCATAATTGTTTGTTCTGTAATTCATTATATAATATTTTAGCGTGGTTAGCTATCTGAAGTATAGCTTTTCTCTCTTTAATTATTGCGATTAATTTTTCGATTTTTTTCTACGTTCATTTAAACAAAAGTGTTTTACTTATCAAATATCTCAGGGGCGGTGGTGCTAGTAAAGGCCAATTTTGCAATCAGTTACCTTAAGTGTAACAAAATTTTGTATTGGTTATGACTATGAGACTATCCGCGGAAGTTATTCTGTTCTTATCTCTATGGCTATCAATATTATGGCTTTTCAGAGACCATCTTGCGCCATTATATTTATCTTCGCTAGACAAATCTTAGGACTGATAATGATTCAAGTGCGGTCGGCACAGGATAATTAGCGCTACTCATCAGCAAGAGTAATTAATACTTGCACTTAGATTGATTGACAATTGATTTCCCCGTGTTGTGCTCGGGTGTGGTTGGACCACTGCAGAATAGGGCAACTGCAAACAATCTGCTGCCTGTACGTAAGAGGCGACTAAGGCAGGAGCTGAGGATGGCAAGAGGTGACCTACCTCACCATGAAATATTTTCCCCAGGATATAATGGTAATTAATCCATCTAACTGAGGAAGGCAACGGGAAATCACCTCAGAAGCCATACTTTTCCCAAACTATAGACTACATAAGGTATGGATAAGGCATAGACTTTGTGAAGGGATTAACTTGTTGATCTAAGGAGTGCTCTTATGGAGCGAGAAAATAGACTTTGAATATGAATATGTACCTTGAACCTGCCACTTAGCAGTGCACTGAAGAGAGATTGATTGACGTCTGCAAGTTTGTTTCAATTGGGACTGTGCCTATGTATAGTTCCAGTGTCTTAGATTAAAACTTAACGTGAAGTTATATTTTATTATTTGTTGATCTCTTATTACAAACATAAAAATATAATTATTCAATAGATATGTTCGTCTGACTGCTATGAAGAAAAACGACAATGAGCATACAATAGCACTGACTCTGGAGTTGAGACTCTTTTACCTTCATACATTCATTACATAGTATGGTTGAATGATGAAACAGCCGTTAAATTCCAATATTTTATTATTGTAATTAAATCAATTATAATTGAATGTTAAAAATACCGTTCATAACACAAACTATGTCGTTTTCATTATTTAATTTTTTTATATTACATTAGTCGCTATACTTTTATAATATATTATATATATTCTCTTTGTGTTATTCGTAGCAACTTTTTTAAGACTGGCCGGTGAATGGATAACTTAGACAGCGCTGCGCTGTGCCGCTGAATAGAAAGTTTGGTAGCGTGACGCTCTTGACAACAATGGCAGTGCCGGGATACGACGGCAGCTGTCATCTCTGCTCTTTATTAGCCGTCACATTACGATGCTTTATTACCTGCGGTCATGAATAGCCTTCAAAAGCACCGACATCCATCAAATGCACAAATTACATGCATTTGTGCGAAATCTCTGCCAATTCAGTTCAATCTACCAAGTGCTGGCATTCTCTTGTGATCTGAATGCGATGCCAATACGGCATGGATTTCTTGCAAGGCTTTCTCAAAGTTTGGACGGTTTGTCTTTGTGGAAATTTTAAGTTTTTAGACTTGCAGATGTTTTTCGAAAGTTTCAGGTTAAAATAATAACCAATGTTCTCACCTGCATAGTAGCAATTCTTCTTGCTTAATTTGACTGGTATGGCAAATTTTAGAAACCTTTGTATTTATTATTTAGTAGTCAAAATAACCGGCGCGACATACTGGCGTAGAGAAAGCAAATATCAGTACTCATTAACGAGTTGATGCCTCCATTGATTCGTCAATCGTCATCGGAAAATAACGATAACGGTATGAAATAGAAGACCGCAGAAATACGATAACTAACGAGTCAAACCTGATGTGAAAACAGGAATGCTTGTTGCAGTACATGCTAGCACTTTGATTTCTATGTTGATAAATTGTGGAGGATGGTTTAGTTAGTAGACAAATCATCAGATAAGTTGTAGGCCACGGGTAAAATTCTCAGCCTTATTTCACTGACGGTATAGGAAAGACGAATGCAAACGCTAAGTTTAATTTTTTAGAGCAACTAAAAGTTGCAGTTACCAAATTTATGCAAACTGTCCTACTACTATTCAGCAAAGTGAATTTGACCCTCCCAAAAACACAATTCAAGCACTGATGAAAAGTCATTGTGGATTTAACTCCCGGTTTCTGGACTGAAAGTAGTCCCTTAGACTTCATACCTTCCTGACAGTTATTCTTTATTTGCCAGTGCCATCAGTATTATTTAAATATATTTTTTGTTACTTCTGACTTGCTGTACAACTAGATGTTGTGAATGAGCAGTAGTGTGATAAGTGACTTTTTAAAACAAAGTTTCGCGGACATGTTTACACAATTATTTACAGATTTCCAGCAGAAATTCAAAGCGTAAACAGATGGAGGCGTTCAACTATTCACCTCCTCGTGTCTTATCCCACATATTGGGTAGCTCCGCCCCTGTCTAGTTCTTGTTTTATTATTAAGCGCAAGCATTCTTGAGAATAATTGTGCTAATTCTCGTATATAAAGTTTGCAATTACCTAATTATATTGCGAAGTCTTATTTTTCGTTACTTTCTTGTATGATATATAAAATATAACCTATAGTCAACTTATTTTTTTCCTTTAAAATTAATGTCGACTAAAGAGTGAAACTTGGTTTAACAGCCATTTTCGTTCTCACAAGTATGACAGTAACGGTATGTTCTCTATATTTTATTCCGATATTGATATGCAGTCGTATACTTAACCGATATGCCATATTACAATTCTGCCCATAACAGTATTCTACTGGATCTTTCAAACAAATTTTGTTTAATACTATTTCTCATGTTGTTTATTTTAATATTTATAAAATATTAAAATTAACTTCCGTTCTCGACTGGTGGCCAATTGGTAGCACGTTTGTCTGATAAGCAAAAGACTAAGAGTTCTAAATCCCGCCGTACATTCTTATTCTCACAGTACATTTGTAATACAGAAATAGACGTTAAACTTACCCTTATGATACTTAAATATATTGTCTTCTAAATGCTAAATTGAATTCTGGATGATCTGTACATAATTGAAATATTGCCTCGTCTATTTAGTTCAGATTGGCCACGGGAATATGTTACTGTTGGTACAGAACTCTTTCTCACGGTGGATACTGGAGTCTGAATGGAAAGAAATCTGCCTGTGTCTTAAGTCTGGATTGAAAGGATCTCTACCAAATTGTTTTGTTGCTAAGAAATTAGAACAACGCTGCTGCAGAAACGTCCCAATTTCTCATTACTATTAAACAATAATTGTGTTAATTTTACTTAATAATTAATGATTATGATTATTTGGATATATGGAATGAATGATGAATTCGGACAGTTTAATGCAAAACATAATCGCCATCTAATTTAAAGTCAATGAAATAAATTTGACAGAATAAGAGCGGAAACAAGTAAATTGAAAGATAACGAATTAACGATGAAGTTGAAAGTAGCCCAAAAATTTAAATATAGGAGTTGATCAGCACAACGGATCACAGGCAGTATTATATGTTTCATATGGTAACCAACAGGCGGTCGTCTATGACAACATCGAGCTACATTGAAGCAAATTAAGACGTCACAAGATTCAACTATTACAGGAGTATTACAAGTTCTATGATTACAGTAGTATTACAAGTTCTATGAAGTACTATACACGTTATACAATAATTATAATTAATTATTAAATCATTAATAATTGGCTTCCTTATTGTACTAAACCATCCCTCTCTCTATCTCTCTAGTTTTCCTGCGAGTGGCGATTCAAGGTACAACGTACAATACAGATCCGACTTACAATCTGCATTCTCATTTCATAAAGAGCAATCAATCGGTCAATGAGCAATAAATATATTCCGTTATAAATATTGAATATATGACTATATTCTTAGGAATGTCAACATTTGGACTCACTTAATGTAGTCAGATAATACTGTGGAATCTGCTTGGATAAGCTACAGTTTGATTCATTTATTTTAACACTTATCAAAAGGCTTCGTCCACACCATAATATATTGCACTAGAGTAGAGTTACAGCCCCCCCTCCCCGACTTGAGTGATTATTTAGAAATTAGAATCTAGAGTAGTCATACGAAAATTTCTCATGGATTGTTTAAATACTCAGCGATTAATTGATATATATTGATATATTGACTAGATCATGAAAGAATTGATTGATTTATAGTAACATTTTAGAATTTGACAAAGATGCAAGTTTCATAATTAAAACTTACTTTCAACCTCCCTAGTAATTAAGAAAAAAGAAGTGGTCGGATAAGTTTAAGGCTCAATTTCTCGTGCGTAACGGTAACACTATTTAGCCTCTTTTACTTAGGAAAGTTTTACTTTGGGGATACAAATACCGAATCCCCATTTCTTTCCGCCATAAGTGTAAATTTTGACCCGCTTGCCTAGGGTCTTGGTCCTCTTGGACTTGCACTGTGTTTATCTCGCTTTCTCTTATAGTCTTTGATAATCAGTCGTCATCATGTGGTTTTTTTATCGCCTGTTTGTGCAGAGTCTGCAAGAGACGTCTCTGACATTGCCATATGGCGAGGAACCGGACGTTAAATTCTTATTGATTGATTGAAATTTTAAGAGCAATTGTCAAGAATTGCCAAATCTAAGTCATCTTTTAGAAAGGCGAAATATTATTTGTCAAAGCAGTACAACAGTTTAAACATCTTATTTTTAATACGACATGTCAAAGATATAATGGCCTACGGGAAGAGAAAAGATTGGTTTTCAAACCGGAATTTGCTCTCTTGGTTGAACTCGTAGAAATCTTTTGTTGCAGTGGATGTCATGAGACACGTGATACGAGGTGGACACTGCGAGACACTTGTAATTGGTATGTCACGCACTTATGACACTCAATTGATCCGCCCGCTCTGATAGAAAGTCCCTCATCCTGTCGGATACTGAGCCGAACCAAATTGCTATTCTTAGGAATGTCAACCTTAGGACTCACTTAATGTAGTCAGATAATACAGAGGAATCTGCTTGGATAAGCTACCGTTTGATATCAAATATAAAAATTGTTTATAGAGCAATATCTATTTATAACGATTAGATACACGTGAAATGGTCATCCATGATTAGATACATCTCCTTTAATGCCCAATTTCTAATCCATTAGTCATATAGTTCTTTCAATTTAACTTATTTATATAATATACCTGTATATTGTGCACTACTTTTTAAATTTTTAAATATTCTTAATGTTTCGAAGCACATATAGTTGGTGATCTTAATTAATAAACGAGCAAACAGTCAACACGCTTATTGGTATATTCCTGTTGTATTGATTGATAGTAGTTCTACCGAGCTTCACAGTGGAGCCTCAATCAGCTGTGGTTAGGGTGGGGTCTTCACTTGGCCTGACGTGCAGTGCCCAGCCAGACAGCGCCAGCATCACCTGGCTGCTGGACGGGGCTGCCCTCAGAGCCTCGCACGAAGGCTATGAGATGAGGGGCGGAACGCTGAGGGTGGGTGCCTTCGGGCCTGAACACGAGGGTTCTTATCAGTGCCTGGCCAGTAATCAGGCGGGCTCGGTGCTGAGTAGAGAGGTAAAGCTGCAGGCTGCTGGTACGTATAGACTTCTTCATACATTTCTCACCAGTCCGTGGCGTGATCTCCACACAGTAGCCGACGTTTTAGGCTTTTAGTTCAGTAATAAATGTTAATCATCAAAATTTGAATTAACTTACACGATTAGTTTTGCAATTAACTTAAACCCTTTGATGCTTAACAACAAAATTTCGTAACATAAATTTAATAACTCTCAGTAAAATTCATATCTATTCCCATTGTTGTGAGACAGAAACGACGAACAATCTACAGGGCCTATCCCGCGAGTTTGCAGGCGTCTAAACTGAACGATGGCAATGTTTCCCAAACTAAGGGCTGTACTAATCTTCGAGTTAGTAAATTCATCGCCTTTGTTGCAGGATCAAGTTATCAACTTGTTATCACCGGTGTGCTCCTACTAAGCGTTAAAGCAATCTTTGAGTATGAACCTTGATTCTGCTACATGGTAGAACGCTAGAGCGAGATATCTAATGCAAGGTGCAACAAGCCACAGTTGCTAATCGATGGTTGAATGAATGCGACAGACGCTAAGATGATGATGATGATGATGATGATGATGATGATGATGATGATGGTGATGGTGATGGTGATGATGATGATTATGATGATGATGATAATGATGATGATGATGCCACAGTGACCTGTTATAATTTATGTGTACAATTTATTTTAGCTTAGTTTCGTAGCTATTTCACATAATCTCCTAAATCTTATCATCATTGTCTCAAAGAGAACCATTGTAGTACACAGATGTTAAGTCTAATTTAGTAGCTTTCCATTGTGTATGAAATCTTGTGACAGTTAATAATAACTTACTTTAAAATCAAAGCTAAATTAAAGCGTACTATTATTTTTGCAGCACTAGGAACTTTTGAAGCCACTCCCAGCCACAAGGACATCGTGGTCCTGGAGGGAAATGTGGGGGTGGTTCCCTGCTCCCCACCCCCCTCCGTCCCTCCTGCCGTCATCGAATTTGAGCTGAATGGAACCAAAATCACTCCCTCAGGTACGTTAGAAGTCGTACCTATTTATACGATTAATCAGTATGACTCTCTTCTCTCTCTCTTAGTGCACAGCCTACTGGCAGGTCCATGGTACATAACGCCTCCACTCTTCTCTGTCTTCCGCCTTCTTCTTCATTTCCACATATGAGTGGGTCTTTAAATCATCTAACGTACCTAATCTCGGCCTGCCCCTGCCTCTTTTTCCTTCCATTCTACCTTCTATGACCTCTTTTAATAGACCTTCCCCCCTTAGAATGTGTCCTATCCATCTCTTCTTCCTATTTCTTAATACATTTATCAACTGTCTATCTGTGCCAACTCTCCCCAGTATGACTATGATTGCATAATTACTAGTTAACTACTAGACATACTCTAACTTCTTGAGTCTGATACTTAGACTTTTTCAATCCCAGTCACGTGCACTAACATGCAGTAACCTTTCACGCAGGTACAAGCTTATACAAGCAAACTTTCAGATACACGCAGACGTTGATTGAAGCATAAGCACTGGATCACATAGTGGCAAACATAGCTTGACGCTGAATCACATGCTGATTTTGTGTCCAGGTCACTTTTGTATCTGACATATACTCGCCTAACTGTATCTAACGTAAACTGTGCCTATCGTAAGAGGCGTATGAGCAAAAGTAGTCAGTGTAAAACCAACTGAGAAGACGTATAAATTACAATTTTCTAAGATGAAAACCACATTAAACTTTTAAAGGATCTGGCTATTTTCACATAATCAACCTTGTTGCTCTATGCAGTAGAAAGAGAGAGAGAGAGAGTGACAGAGAGAGGGAAGAAAGGAGAAATAGTGTAACAATGCATTACAGTAAATAATGTAGCTGCACTTTCTAGACACATACAGTCAAAGATTTACGGACAAAAATGTCAGACATGTTGGCCTATGGAAGCGATCAGACACTTGCGGATAGTGACCAATCACATGTAGCTAAAAACTTTCTTATCTCTCGTTGTTGTGAACACGCTGTTAAACACGAATAAACACATGTCTGATAACGGCTCTCTGATTAACTCCCTGTCGTGTTTTAAACTCATTCATCAATTGGACAAGACTCTGACCTGTTCTCTCCGAGTGTTGAATAGTAAATCTAAACTCTTAATTAGGATAAAAGAGCTCTTTGTAGCAATAGTAGCGACCTCCCACTAACTTATCTCTACATGGTTGCTCTATGGCTCATTTGGTAGTATTAAGAATTTTAAAGTAATGCTTGGCGCCAGAATTTCGAATCTTAACCAGGAACTCTTTGGAGTTAACAACGTACAAATATTTGATCGGTGTATAGGATAAACTACGCAGGAGTGTAGGTAATAGATAAAAGTGCGGCATGAATGGTAGTAAATGAATTATATACTAGATTATTATTATACTAGATGTCATCGTGGATAGCAAGTGTATCAAAATCTATATAATGTAATTTTTGCATGCCACTATTAAAGGAAAATGTTGTCTTAAATTAAATCCGCTCTCTTAAACACCAACACGCATTATAGTGAAATGATCAACCGTGTTGATGTCTATCACTTTTAGCGCCACAAAGTTAAACCTTTAGGAAAATTAGTCTATTTGCCGTGTCACGTGAGTCACGTGAATGTCCGAGATTTTACTCTCTTATCAGCACGGCCAGGAATCGAGTGACTCGAGTCCACGAGAGTTCAATTTACCTCAGAACCTGTCGCTTACAACTTCATGATGTTACCTGATGCCACTAAACACTGAACTATTGAGACATTCAATATTAAATGTTAAAGTGAAACAGAGAACTCTTTTGCCCCCCACCCACACTTAATTAATTGCGCTTGTAACATTGACTTATCTATATGATTTACAGACAGTAAGTAATATTGCGAAAACAATAACTTCTCTCCAACAATCTTTTTATACTGTAAGTATGACATTACAAATAAATTGAAAAATTAAAACTAATGGAAAAACTTAAACGTTAACGTAGTATTTATTGAAATAGATACCATTAAAGAATTAAAATTGTTGTGTAACTAAAAACACCAAATAGTTCAAAAGAATGCAAAGTTCAACGCAGTTGAGATCAAGTAGCAGCAACAGTAACAGCTTGTATTGAACATCAGTTGTGTTATAGTATGAGTTTGCTAGAGAAACTGAAGTTAAATGCAAGTTATTGGTGTTGCTTGCATTTCATCTTGTAGTCATTTAACTTTAAATTCCTTTATACTGTGGGATGTTGATTGTAACAAAACAGCTTAAATTGTTTAATGAGTTTAAAGATAAGACGTAAGACGTTTAATTTTAAATATGCTTTAGGATAAAGATAAGCGAAATTTACTCAATCGATTTATTGATTGATATTGAAGATTACTGTTATGTATAAGGACAGTGACTATTTCTGAAACGTGATCTGATTTATGGAAAACTGATAGTTAAATGTTGCCTGACTGTCTGAGTGATATTCTTACAGATCACTACTTGATGCTACCGTCAGGCAGCCTGCAGATTGCTAACGTGACGGCAGCAGATCGTGGTTCCTACAGATGCCACGCGCACAACCCTGTCACAGGGTCCCGCATACGTTCAGCCACTACCCAGAAACTAAGCGTCATCGGTTAGTCAGCGCTCTATCCATCTTCATCTAAGCGTAGCTTACGTACCTAACTCTTTCTCTCTCTATCTCTCTCTCTCCCTCAACTCTTTCTCTCTCTATCTCTCTCTCTCTCTCTCTCTCTCTTTCTCTCTCTCTCTCTCTCTCTCTCTCTCTCTCTATTATAGTTCATTATTTGTCGAATCACTGTTTTCTCTCTCTCTCTCTCACTCTCTCATACACTCCCACTGGTTCTCTAAATACGACGCTGTCTACCTCATACAGCAAACTTTCTATATCTCTCTTTGTCTAGCAGTCTCTCCTTTTCTTTCTTCTTTACTTTCTCTCCCTCTCTTTCTATATTTTTTCTCTCTCTAGCTTCTCCCCCCTCTCTCTCTCTTTCTCTCTTTCTCTTCATCGCTATGTCGCTGTAGTACGTATCTTCCTCAAATAACTTTTCCCTTTCTCTTATCTTTCTCTCTCCCCCCCTCTCTCTCTCTCGCACTCTTCATTAGAGACTTTATATAAACTCGTAATCTATCTTGTTGATCTTTCCTACAAACTTCTACTCACTACTTTTAAATCTCTTGACAGAACGCGAAATAATCCAGCGTTACGTTAACTTTTCTCTTCTGACGCCGAGTCCACATTAATCCCTGAAGAGCGAACAAAGATGCGCTGATATTGAAAAATGGCTGAGAGACAGGGAGAGCCGATGCGGCTGCTAAGTGAACATTAAGATGGTTTATTCAGCATGTTACAGCGTGTAGACGTGACAGTGTCGTCAGTAATGTGAATGTATGATCCCGCGTGACTTGTTTCCAGCATTCCTCTGTAGGGCCTCACTCTTCTAATGCTTGCGCTAATGCTCTTCATTCTGACCAGCGTCCAGTGAGCCTCGTAAACAAAGTCCTAGCAGTAATATCTAATATCTTAAAATGATTCATTATTAGCGGGAATCTGTAGCCAGTGCTTGAATAGAAGTATCGCATTTAAGCAAACTTCTTTGATTCTTAGTACTTCTTGCCGCTCTAATACTAATAATAATAATCATTCTAATAATCTAATCTAATATTAAATTATTGAATCGAATTATCTAATCTATATAATATCTAATCTAATAATGAATCTATTATTCACAGTCACAAAAGCGTAAACAGTAGTCTTGAAGACTAGCTGCAGGCAGTATGCATTTGGCAATTGCAATCTGTAGCGTTAATTGGTAAAGCTGGTAAAGCTAAGGTTAACGACAGTTTCCTCACTCGAAATCGATGTCAGTGACGGGCGAGCCCAGGCTTTGAACCCGCACATACTAATCCGCGGTCGAGTATCTTGGCTCCAGCCAGTGGCGAAGTGCTTATGATATTTCTGTGATTAATGCTCGTTTTCGAAATTCCAACCTTTTTTCGGTTTTCTTTAATGTGTCTTACTGTCAATTTTTGTTCTGGTTGCTCATGTCGCGTAGTAAAGCTATATACAGTATATATATATATATATATATATATATATATATATATATATATATATATATATATATATATATATATATATATATTCACACCGCGTCACAAAATGGCCCCCTACAGAAAATTTTCCATAACTTAAATCTGTTGCCATGTAAATTTTAATGACCATTCTATTCCTGGTTCAATTCCACGTTAATGCTAAATATTTCATATCTTTCTCCATGAAAGATGTAAATAAATTAAATATTATCCATATTACCTTAGAGATCTCGTTTTGCTGGCAAGTGGACTAACCATTTGTTCAGCATATTATGCCATGATATACCATACGTAATAATGTACAGAATGCAAAGTGTGTGAGTGCGAAATGGACTTGTGAAATGTGCAGCCGAGTTTTCTAATGTTGATATAGCGTGTGTAGCAGTGCGGAGATTTATTCAGTTCTTCAATAGATCCTCCGTTATCTATGACATTGATTGCAATAATAATGTCATCAACTCGGTCATAACAATACATACAGCTTTAGATCTCATACATTTATGCCTCATTTATGTCCATCATCTGTCTATGACACAATGGTTCTACGAACATATTACAGGACTCTAGCTGCCGCGGAGTGCTCTATGATATAATTCACTGACATACAATTGGACGCGTGATAGCTGGTGTAAAATTATCAAAAGATCGTAATATTTAAACCGCACTAGGCTCTCCAGTGTCTCCACACACATTCCCATGGCTTTTGCAAATCTCTTTACAGAGTAATTTATTTACTAGAGTTTTTTATTGCAAGTCGTGAGTGAAATAGGATAAATATTGAAACAATTAAAAAAATTTATACGTTTTAAGCAATATATTAAGTAGGCTTACAATTTTTTTTTTTTTTTTATTATCAGATAGTTATTATTATATTAACATCATCATCATAATCATCATCATAATCATCACAATCATCATCGTCTTCATCATCATCATCATTATCATTAACATAGTCAGCATTAACACCAGCATCAGCAAGCTAATCTTTATCGTTGTCAACCTAAACTGCCTAATGAGTTTAAAGGCACAACTAATAATTATATATCTAGACGAAACCATTTCAACGTCTGATTTAACATCTCAGCGCTAAACGCAGATAAACACTGACACCAGAGCCGGTTGTGCCATTGCCTCAATTCCCTTGTCTCTTGTCGTTGCTGCTTCAAATCGTCAAGTTGAGATTTGACAGTTCGTAAATTAAATTATGACGCTCTCTATGTCGGTATTTCATTTGATCGACCGATTTATAGATACCGCGGTGTTGTGGGTTGTTCGGTTGTATCGCTATGTCGATGTCGCTACACACATTGACAACACGCCATGTTGCGTGACAACCCTGTGTTGTCATCGCTTACGCTGACACTAAATAGATCTGTCCGTAGCACTGTCTACGTACTGTCTGCTCTAGTTCTGTACATGAATAATTATGATGGTTAAGATAAAGGTTGAAATTATTGAAAATAGGAGAAAGGATCACAAATAAGGAGGAGGGTCACAGAGAAGGTAGTAAAATTGGAGAGGGAGATATGTATATATGTGTACAAACTGTACATAATACATAGTTGTACATTGTACATATTAATATATTTATTTAGCAACATTATGCGTTATTCCAGGTAGTTCATTCGCTGGTATGACAGCTTAACGTAGACTTACCATCCAGCAGGCAGGCTGGAGAGTTCGACATTAACTCCATTTTTCATGTATTGAGATTGGCTGCAATAACAAGCGACGAATCTCGAATACTCCAGCGACATTTACTTACTCTGCATCTTCCATGGCCCGTACGAAATCGATTTTCAGACACACACACACACGCACACACACACACACATATATATATATATATATATATATATATATATATATATACATACATGTATATATATTATAAACAAATATATATATTTTGTTTATAATATATATATATATATATATATATATATATATATATATATATATATATGAGGCAATGATGGAGGAAGCCATGGAAGACATGGAAGAAGGAATAAAAGTAGGAGGCAATTTATTCAAGATGTACGATTTGCAGATGACCAAGGAATGGTAGCGGGCAGCGAGATTGGATTGCAGAAGATAATGGATAGGCTGAATGATACGGCATTGAGATATGACATGAAGATTAATATAAAAAAGACGAAGGTTATAAGAGTGTCCACTAATAAAGGTGAAGTTAATATCACAATAAATGGTACGAAATTGGAACAGGTAAGGAGTTTCAAATATTTGGGTCATACTATAACCGATGACGGGAAATGTGAGACGGAAATATGCAGTAGGATTGCACAAGCAAAGACGGCCTTTGGTAATAGAAAAGAACTCTTAACAAAAGTCTAAAGAAAGACACAAAGATAAAGATAGTGAAAACTTTGGTTTGGACCACGCTATTGTATGGATTTGAGACATGGACCTTAAGGAAGGAAGATATTAGGAAACTAGAGGCGTTGGAAATGTGGATTTGGAGAAGACTGGAGAGGATTAGCTGGACTCAAAAGGTTACAAATGAGAAAGTTCTGGAGAGAGTTGGCACAGATAGACAGTTGATAAATGTATTAAGAAATAGGAAGAAGAGTTGGATAGGACACATACTAAGGGGGGAAGGTCTATTAAAAGAGGTCATAGAAGGTAGAATGGAAGGGAAAAGAGGCAGGGGCAGGCCGAGATTAGGTATGTTAGATGATTTAAAGACCCACTCATATGTGGAAATGAAGAGGAAGGCGGAAGATAGAGAAGAGTGGAGGCGTTATATACCATGGACCTGCCAGTAGGCAGTGCAATAAGATATATATATAAGCAACATTGGCATCTTTTCATGAGAGTACGGAAATTCACTGATGGAACTATTCGAGGCGTCTCTGCACACCATTGGCTTAGGCGCATCGTAGACTTTGCTAATGAAACGGCAGATTTAATTTTACAGTCGATGGTCAATATGAAAGCACTGTAACGAGCGAAGCCGCTGGTACTGGTATCATGTATGTAGGCTAGGTGCTTGGTCAGCAGTGTTAATCTTGACATAATTTCAAACTTTCGCAATGGAAACTTGGCGAGTGCTTATGAACGTTTTGCAAACTTTGTCTATGCCCTCTTTTGTGCATTAATATTACGCAGTACTCAACGTAAAATTTTCTCAAAGGCAATATTTGATAATTTCAATCAGCCGAGGCATTGTTGCTAACATCTCTCGTAGAATCTAGAATCGGAATTCAAAGTTTTTCTCGAGAGATTTGAATTATTAATTCATCCGTACGGCGCAGTTCAATACACAGAAGTCATTGAGTGCAGACTGATCGATTCGTGCGGATGTCATGCATGACTAATCAGCTGACGGCTGGGCTCAAGGCTTCTATTCTTTGTACCACTCGCTCGATTGAGAGGCACTTCCGCACTACACGATATTTGAATTTTGTTAATGATTTATATTTCAATGATCGCCAGACACTTGGGCGACTAGCTGCACATGCTGCAGAGCTCATCCAACAGTCACATAGAGGATCATCCTTTTATTCGTCCGTTAGATATTCTGCTCTTCACTTATTGCAGGCTCTTCATGATTATTTGTTCTGACACTGTCGCTGCCTAGTGTTTTGCACAATGTACAAGGTACGATTCAACTGTATCATCGTATTTCGTAAGAATACTTTTTATTGTATGAATTTACAAAACTGTTATCTAAATGCAAATTTTCTTAAATTTTTTTACAACTTCTGAAAGACAGCTCACGTGCTGAATTCGCTATGGCTTCCTACTTCTTAAGTGAACTGAATTTAAGTTTTGAACTAGCCATCTTAGGTGTACTGACTCTACTGAGGTCAATTTAATTTTCAGTTTCTAAGTAGTGTTTATTTTTTTCTGCGTGTATTGCTTTTTCTAAGACAGTGTAGGCCTATATAGTTAAATAATACTAAAGACTTCAGTTTTTTGTCTTAATCACTTCAGTGACGGACTAGCCGGATTTGAACCACATGGCGGGGTAATGTGTTATTTGTTTTTGTTCGTTTGTAATTTAACAAATTACTTGCACACATTTTAAGTCTTATACAGCAAAAGAATCATTACATCTCATTGCTTTTAATCTCTTAGCTAATTGAAACAAAGGCTATTGAGAGCGCAGTTTCGTTTCTTCTATAAGCCTCCAATAGTCGCTCACCTAATTGTCTTTCAGATGTTCCAATACTTCGAGCCACACGGCGCATAAACAGTTTCTGGCAAAGTGTCAACCGCCGATACTCACGACGTGTTCTAAGTGCTTCAGTCGAGTAGCGCCTTCAGGAAATAAAATTTGCGATGCAAATTGACTACGAAATTACCTCAACCGTCTTCCGCGGCACGATTGCCAACTGGCAGCCTGTGAACGAGCTTGTTTATGACCCAACAAACGTTCAAGCAACAATTCCCGCCCCAGGAGCATAGACATCTCATTACGACTCTATTGCTTTGCATTTTGTCCTGGGGCTTTATGCATCAAGTTATAGAAGTTGTCGTCACTTTTCTTTCCATTTTTCTTTTTGATGTCTATTAAAAAATAATTCTTACATTTTAACATTTTAACTATCTACTACTTCTGCTACTACAATACTGTAATGCCCAATGACAGGTCCATGGCATATAACTCCTCCACATACATGTATTTCTATAATTTGCTACCTTTTCATATCGAAATACAAATGAGTTATCAAATAATCTAACATTAAATTCTCGGTTTCCCTAACTCCTCTCCACTTCATTTTTGCTTTCTAGAACTTAATTTATCAGGCCATTCCCACTCATAACGTGTCCTATCCAGTTCTTCTTTTTATTTCTTAATGGATTTATCAATTGCCGATCTATTCCAACTCTCTTCAACTATCTTCATTTGTAATTTTGACAGTCCACCTAATCATCTCTATTCTTCTCCATAGCAATATTCGGAGTGCTTAAAGTTACCGAATGCTTTCTTTCCTTAACTGACAGGCTTATAAGAGTGTGGACCCACTCATTTTTTTGTATATTTATCTATTTATTATCTATTATCTATTTAGTGGATTTCTTCGATTATTTTGTTCATAAGTCGTTCCTCTCACAAAAGACAGTTTTACTGCCGAAATTTTATATTTTATATCTAGTTTTCCGTCACCTGTTTTGACCAAAATATTTGATGCTCTTTACCCATTGAAAGCTCCTACAATTTATTGTAACCATACGATACCATCTACCGAGCCATCAACTTAAGTCAACTCCGTAAAATAGATGCAGTAACTGTTGTATAGGATATGTTATAAGGGATGAGTCGTTGACAGATATAGTAGAATGAAATATGGAAGGGGTTAGAAGCATACAGAAATATAGGCCTAGTATGTTAGCTGATTTGGTAACTAATTCGAATATACAGAAGAAAAGAAAAGCCGGGGATAGAATTGATTGATAGAGTTATATGCCATTAACGAGCCATTTAGCAGTGCCCTAAGAGGGAAAGATAAATAAATTACTGACGTCCATGTGTTTAGTTTTAGAGTACGATAACATATTTAAGTTTAACATATACGATAACATATTTAAGTTAGTTTTTATTATAAGTTAAGTTTATAACATGCCATATTTTTATTATAGACTATAGGTCTATGAAGTCTACCCATTTTTTAAATCAATGTTAATTCGGTACTTATTTTTTTTATATTGAGGAATCTTTTGTAACACTCAAAGAGTTTTTCAACACTCACACGAGTTTTTCTACATTCATACTAGTTTTCTACACTCACACGACTTTCTATACACTCTACACGAGTTTGCCACGCTCACACACACTTTTTTACACTCACACGAGTTTTTTACACTCACACGAGTTTTTCTACACTCACACGAGTTTGTCTATATTCACACGAGTTTTTATACACTCACACGAGTTTTTCTACATTCACACGAGTTTTTCTGCACTCATACGAGTTTTTCTACGCTACACGGGTTTTTTCACACATCATCCTGAAGAGACCGGTTTGGAGGCGGCCTATAACTGATCAAGAAATCCCGGTAATAGCATAATGCGTCACATCTGCATCTTGTTTTTCCTGCGCACAACTTGCGGATTTGATTACTGATGGTCGGACTCAGAGCGCCTCTGTTGCTCATTTGATGAGAGGCGGCGGTGCGAAAACTGCTTCATCCCTGGAGGATGCGTTTCCGCTCTTCCTACTCAGATTCTACCCGTAGCTTTTATCTAGATCGTACTACTGATTTTGAGTAAATGATATTACCGTACAAGAATTTAAGTTCCAAGAGATTATAAAAACATATTAGAGTGAAATGATCATCTACAATCTATAAAATGATCATCTGAAATCTTTAATAGATTCTATACGAAATGGGGAAAACGCGAGAGTGGCACTGAAAAGTAATGAACTGAGGGTGAATAAGAAAAAACCAAGTATTTGGAGAGTAGATGGAAGGGTGCGATGATGAACGGAGATAGAGTAATTAGTCAGGGGGTGGAGGTAAAGAAGGTAACAAATTTTAAGTATTTTTGGTCTGTAACAGAGGATAATGGAGAGTTGGAAAAGGAGGTTACTAGTAGGATTCAGGCTGTGTGGGCAAAGTGGAGTGCAGCTAGCAGAGTGCTCTGTGATAGGAAAATACCGCTAAGATTGAAAGGCAAAGTTGTAGTTCTGACGTAGGGCCAGTAATGATGTATGGTTCGGAATGTTGGGCACTAAGAAGGGAACATTTACATAGTTGCTTGTGGCAGAAATGAGAATGTTATGTCTAATGTGTTGAATATCTGAGATGGACAGAATGGAAAATGAATATATGAGAATGAATTTGAATGTTGAGGGGATCGGGGATAGGTTGACTCAGTTGAGATTGAGATGGTATGGGTATATTGTGAGAAAGGCAGATGAGATGTAGTAAAGAGGGTTTGGAGGAAAGTGCTGGATGTTAAGCTAGAGAAAGGTAGACCACAATTGACGTGGGATGCGGTAATTAAGAAGGACATGAAAAATAAGGGATTGACTGATGATATGATGTGGGACAGAGAGGACTGCAGAAAGTCTATTCATTTCCCGACCCTGGTTAAACTGGGATTTAAGGGAGGAAGACGATGATTTTTCCCCGTGTTGTGCTCGGTTGTGGTTGGACCACTGCAGAATAGCGCAAACAATCTGCCGCGTGTACGTAAGAGGCGACTAAAAGCAGGAGCTGAGGATGGAAAGAGGGGACCCACCTCACCTACTTATTACATGAAATATTTTCCGAGGATTAAATGGCAATCAATCCACCTAACTGAGGAAGGCAACGGGAAACCACCTCAGAAGCCATATTTTTCCCAAGCTATAGGCTATATAAGGTATGGATAAGGCATAGACTTTGTAAAGGGATAAATTTGTTAATCTTAGGAGTGCTCTTATGGAGAGAGAAAACAGACTTTGAGTATGAATATGTACCTTGAACGTGCCACTTGGCAGTGCACTGAAGAAGAAGAAGAAGAAGATGATGATGAGTAGACTTTATGCTAGTTTTAACTCTGTCTTACATCGGGTAGGAAAGCCACTTTGAATTCATCAGTTATTTAGCGTTTCGCTTAACATTGTCACACCGCGAATGAATCTACCGCCTTTACTAGAAGTACAATCATATTCTCATGTTGATTACAAATCTAGTCTAATTCTGCAATCCCATGCTTTTTTTGAAAGTTGTTAACTAAAATAATACTTACTAAAGGAATTTTTATATCTATGGTAAACTTAAATGAAAACATAAATTAAAGATACTTAATTGCAAACATCTTTTGACATGAAGTGTAATTTAAACCGCGTAACTATATTGATATATTTTATACATGTATTAATTAATTTGCATGTACATTGATTCGAAGCCAGTGCTGTAGGTCTAACATTAACTGTGTATGACTTCTGCGTTGTGGTAGATTTCATTGTAATAAACGAATGTGTCATTGCTATTGATAATTTAATATTTTATTTTATTACCCTCAAACAAGAACTTAAATAATAGCCTTACGAGTTCCAATATTTCTAAAAATTCGACAGTGACCATGCATTTCACCAAGAAACAGACTTTTAGCTGACGTTTCATAGATCTCAAATCTGTAATACACTCTCATAGGGTAGTTAGCGGTACGATGGGTAGTTAGCGTTGCGTTGCAAGAAATGAGGAGATAATTAACTTTGACGGCTAGGCAAATCAAAGAGGTTTTTATTACATGATGTGAGACAGTTAAAGCAAGCATTCAATCGGTTAAAAATATTCCACAGTGAAATAATATATCCGGCGATAGTCAACGGCGTTCCATAGCAGTTAAATATGTGAACCGGTCTTCGAAATTGCTTTACACATTCCTGCTGCGATTTCTTACATTTTTCGGTCTCTGTTTCAACTTTGTGTTTACTCATACTGTAGAGCACCAATGACAACTACATGTAGCTCAGATACTTGATTTCTAGGACATGCACTTTTCCCTATCGTTTGATCCACGGGTCTGCGCTTTGTATATACTTACTTATATATCACTTGCTTTCGATATCCAACATAAACAGTTGATAGGCATATGCCTCATGAATTATAAAATAATTAACTTAACAAATTAAAAGTTGTAAATATTGTTGAATATTGGTTAGCTTATAATTATTGTGGCTCGAAACCTAAAGATACACTGTATTAACAATTTATGCTTCTGGTTAAGTCTCTCCCAGATAGTGATTTCGGACACTTCAGCTATTTATAACATTAGAGCAGTCTCTACTGTAGACATGGATGCCGAGGCTTGTTTATGTTGATGAAGATGTATCGGATGAGGGACATTCACGCAGTGGTTCAGATGCTAATGAATTGAAAGATGCGTCGATCTGTTGAAACAGATACAAGCAGCCAATCTATGCTCGTGCTGTAGACAAGTGGTCGTAGAGCCGCTGTCAGTGGTACATGATAGGTCTTGACTAACAGCAATATGGGTGATGGGAGAGTTTTTCAGCTTTTTTTAAAATTTATTCTTTGTACTAGAAATCTAATAAAAATCAATTTACTGAATTAAATGTTCGTTAAAAGATATTCTTCAGACTACTTAATTATTTACAAATATTCGGTTTTCTTAAAGAGATGGTAGCTGTGTTGAGGTAGAATCTATGCGATTTTTCTGACCTTAAAGGCGAAGTGTTAGTTCAAATTCGGAGAAACATGCAATAATTTTTTGACTATATAATTTTATAATTGAAGCAAGAAACTTTTTACTCAAATGAAATAACTTTAGGCCTATAGATTGAATTGTTCATGGTAATGTAACTATGTAACTATTTTAAAAATTGCACATTTACTGAATTATAAACGAGAATTTGATGCTTTCTTATGCTGTTTTGTCACTAAAATCTGATTAATTTTGAATGAACGTTACACATTAATCAAAATTGGTGGCGACATCGTGCGAATAATAAAACTTACTAATTCAACAAATCGGTGTTCTGTCAGCCATCTTTCGGAAGTCAGGAATGCGAGCTAGAATTTGAGAATTTTGCTTGCCCAAGACTACGTACTTTTTTTACCTATATAGGCCTTTTATAATATGTAGCGGTAACTCCGTTCACATAGTAAACAACGCCTAGTGGGAGAATTGGGAGGAGTGTGTGCTTCTATTGATGGCTGCAATATTCAATATATTCCTATATATTTATTGTGCATTTCTTCATTTATTAACAGAATGGTATTTTAAATAATTACTAATAGTATATTTCAATTTCTTGTTAAATGATGATAAACATATGTCTTAATTTACAGTTTATATACTGTATGTCTAGATAGAATATCTAGAGAGGATATATTACGTTTTAAGGATATATTACATTGCAGTTGCCTTCCGCAAAACAATCAATCTTATGATGCACAGTGGCGACGCTCCAACGAATGAAATAATACATAAGGTGATTTTTCAAAGTAAAGACCTTTTATGAAAGGTCTATATACATAATACTTTTCAATCTGGTTTCCTTGTAAACTTAGCTTTTTGGAGGTTCTCTTGATATTGGATTTGACGACTTTTGAACCGGTTTATTTTTTGTTAGTAGGTTTGGCTTTGGTTCTGTAGTTCTCGATAATTTCATTGGTAACAGTGGCACTCTAATTACTGCTGTTGCTTTGCTGTTATTGTTGTTGTAAGGCCTCCATTAATTTCTTAATGTCCATTCCAGAGAATTAAATGTCCTCCCATGGATCTCGTCATGGGAGTGATATATTTCTGAGAGGAATATTATAAGAACTAGAAAGCCAGTATTATTTGTGACCAAAATATTAATGAACTGGCTTCCCAGGCTTATTATAGGCCTACAGCTGTTCTAAATAATTTTCCATTTTGCTTTACTTCACTCAGCTCCGTCTTCAATTCCCATCTTTGGCCTATCGTTTTTGTGTATCTATTTTTTAAAATAACTCGCGAGTTGTGTGCTTAACTATGGACGTTACCCATGCATTGTTAGAGTTGATTTTGAGAGAAAATTTCTCGCAGTCACAATTGATTTCTCTCACTACAAGACACTCCATCATGCTAAACGCTTGGGGCTCTCACAGTCTCGTAAGTTAACCCTGACAGTCCTCAGACATACGTGCATGCCAGCAGCCATTTAACGGCAACGAAACCCTATAATCAACTAGATACCCAGTGGTCTATCAAGTTCAACCAGCTGCTCACAAATCAACCCCGTTCAATTAAAACTTCTGCAGTTACTGAAGGCCTACTACGCGAAGTGCACCTTTCAATTCAGTAGGAAATTTAATAAAAGGAAGAGAAACTAAGATAACAAGTATAAATTAATTCCTTAAGTGGATAAAATATTAATTTAGATTTTTCATCAGCGCAATATATGTGATGTGAAGGTTTATTTTGAGCGGTGCATTTAAAAAAATTAGTGATCGCGTTTTAGTGTAGTCAAAATGTAGCCGTTCATAAGAAATGCAGAAAGTAAAATATGACATAAAGGCCCGAAGGCACAAACATATGCCCCGATCCTATGCAATTAGATATCATTTAAAAGCAATATAAACTTAGTAAATACTTCATAAAATAATATATCGACATGCTTCGGCCTGAGTCGGTGACTTATTGGCATGTTCTTCAACAGCGCATCAGTAGGTGCAGGGTTCAAATTCAGTGCTCATTCCGTCACTGACATTCGAGCAGGAAACTGATGTTGAGCTTGAGTTTAGCCTTTTAAAAGAATATGCTAGCTTTGTCTTAGTCGTCAAAATTTGTTTGAAAACCAGTACTATATATACTGAACAATATTTTAAAATATTAAATGTCGAAATGAGTTACAATTTCTAAACATTTAGGAGATAATAGTAAAACTAAATGCACTGTTTCAGTGTAATATAGATTGCAATCATTGTAATACTATGCAGATTAATAATAAATAAAAAATACAGTTCATAAATTCATTTTTCATTAATAGTGTAAATTATAATTTATTGATGACTTACATAATATACTATTCTTAGAAATTAAAATTTTGTTTGATTTTAATAATTAATATATAGTTCCCTTGTTTGCCGATTAATTTAGTTATGAATTTCAAGAAAGCATCGTAATTACAGTCAGACTTGAGTGAAGCCTGGTAGAGAAGTTTTAATAAGTATTCTCTTATCTCTATAATTGTGTTCAGTCATACACAGTTCAGTGAAGCGTAACTCGATATTTGATCAATCCAGACTGACTGAGATAGTGCTGATGTAAGTGTGCGTGCATGTGTATGCGTATGGGTGTGATTGTGCTCGTATGTGCGCGTGTATGTATGCTTGTGTGTTTGTGTATTTGTGTGTATTTTCTATGCATTTTCACTTAGAATATCGCCGTCGTATAAATACGTGATTGTGAAGAAATGAAACTGTGCAGTAATTTACATAATAACGTTTGTTTACTGTGACGATTGATCTTGTTCTCCGACTAGCAATACTGATTCCGATTATCTGACAACTTGCTATTTATCCGATGTGTTCATATTTATCTGACGGATTCTTATTTATCTATCTGCTTCCTATTTATCTGACAGATTCTTATATATCTAACAGCTTCATATTTATCTGACAGCTTCCTATTTATTTGATTCCCTTTTATCTTATTATTTACAATCAGATCTATGATTGTATTTTTAAACCAATTAATTATTTAATGATTTATTTTTGAGTGATTCTTGAGTGATTTTGATTTGCATGACTAACTACTGATACATTGATAAGACGTCGGGCACTGTTCAAGTGTTAGCTGTCGACAGACAGACATGTGGTTCCAGTAGACGCGCCTCTCGGGCTTGACTTCACCGTCCACACATGTCTCATGTTCCCTTACCGACGTCTGCTGCCGGTCGAGAAATATTATAAATTAGTACCATCTTGCTTCACACCGCTAGATCAGTCGCCTCGGGATCAGCTATCGTTTGATCTTACGTTATGCCCTGTGCCACTTTGTGCCTCTGTGTACCCCTGCGTACCTCTTTGTGCCCCTGTGCATCATTGTGTATCGCTCCATGTACACCAAGTACTACTTTATGCCTCTGTGCATATTTGTGCACCATTCCTTGTCCCCAGTGTACCGCTGAATGGGATAGTAATTGCTTGAGAATGTAACTAGCTCCTGCCATGTCGTTCTGACCTGAAGCACTACACGGTCTGCCAATCCTGCAGAATATGATTGCAATATGTGTGATGCAATCATCAATACGAGATGTCAAGATGCCAAGTTCATTGATGATCAGACTGATTGAGAAAGCATTATCTGCAGTGTTGTCATGAGTAGCGCTGTAGGTGCAGCATTCCGACGATTTAAAAATATGATTAGAAAGTACCAAACTTTCAATAAAGGAGAATTTGGTAATAAGGGATATAAAATGAAACTCTTGATTTAAATTGATTTTGGGGCCTATGTCTTATATAATGCATAGAAAATTAGTTTCCTGCTATGGCACTGTATCACTATGTGTCAGGTAGAACCAGAAAAGAACATCAGTCAGTAATTGTTAAGCCGATTTGGCCACCTAATAGTGGACAGTCGTAGTATGCAGACACGTTTTGGCCACTGTCTGCTTACTACTGTGTCACACTCAGTAATTTTGATTTTGCACTTAATAGTGTCTACACTCCTCTTTGCAACTTGTTCCTTTGTCTGTAGCTTATGCACTTAACTAAGTTTAAAATAAATGAATTGGAGCATTGCGGTGCTTTTTTAGTTTAGTATGCAATTATAAATTCATTGGCAGCTGCTACATATTGTTGCGCTGCAGAGGTTACCAAACTATTAAGCAGCTGGATAGTTTCAGCAAATGATAGATTAACCCAACGCACTGGTGGACGGATAATATTATAACCACTCTATGCTTTCTTTGATTGCGTTTTGATTAGAAGCCACGTGACACTCCGATAGACTGTGAGAGTAAGTTTTGATTAAGGAGTCTATGGACTTTCTGTCACACTCAAGCCTTTAATTAAGCAACCTCCGTTCAGCTCTATGTAAGGGTCGCAGTTCTGTCATCTCCGCAGCTGCCATCCACTACTCTTTAATGTCTCCACCGTTAATTTTATTATAAAATTAAAGTTAGTTTTGCTATTAAAATAAAGCTGTCTGACTAGGTTTCTGGCTGATGCTTAAAATACTTTGTTAGCTTTTTAAAATTTGAACTCGAAGACATTATAAACTTTCAAAATGTATGTAAGGGTCGCAGTTCTGTCAATCAGGTATTTGCAGTTCATCACACTAGACTGGGCATATCTTTATTAATATCATATATTTTAATAAAATCGGTGTGCTAAGCGTAGGCCCCATAACGCTTGTATTCTTTCTGTTTCCGAGACTCTTGTATCTTTATTGATTCCAGGTTGACATTGTTTGTTTCTTGGTTTATTATTTGTTTCTTATCAAACTATGCAGGCAGCTCGGACGACGTTGTGAAGCCGTCGATCACTTGGAAACCACCAGGATCGATGACCCTTGTGCAGGGGCAAGAGCTTACCCTCGAGTGTGCCGCCGAGGGGCTGCCTGTCCCCCGAATCACCTGGGAGAAATACGGGGGGCATCTCCCTGTGGGACGATTCAGCCAAGTGCTAGGTAAATTAATATTACATGTACATGCGTAAAGTAGAATCGAGTCAAATAAAATATTTTCGTTCAACTTGATTTGAATACTATTACTTATTATTCATTCAATATTTCATCAAGTTAAAAATAAAAAATATTAGCATTAACTGGAATATATTCTTCCTATAATATGCTTTAGGATTAATATAATTTAGATATATTTTTGACTTACTGTATGCAATTCACTGTAAGTGACATAGCTTAGGTCAGAAGCCAAGTGTACTAGGGTTCATCATCAGGTTTTATGCATCATCTCTGTAGGCAAAATCTAAGCATGAAGTCTTGAAAAACTAAGAAACCGGGGTCAATATCATTAGTGTGTGCACAAAAATAATATTTAACGACGATGTCCTTCATTTCCAACTAGTAAAGCCAAGTTAGCTCTTCTTATATATCTTCTGGCTGGAGCCAGTGGCGATGCGGCTGGAGCCGGTGGCGATGTCGGTAAGATATTCTACCGTGGATCAGTATGTGCGGGTTCAAATCCTGGGTTCCCCCGTCACTGACGGAAACTGACGTTAACATTAGCTATACCAGCTTTGATATAAATTATATATTTGGTAAAGCAGTTGAAGCTAATTAGACTTATTGATTTAAATATCGAAGGAAAAGGTTAATGTTATCAGAAAAGAAATAGGTTTTAGAAAGTTATCAATAATTTGCCTATGTTATATCCGGACCACTGAAGGATAGAAAAATTGTAAACTCCGCGTGTTGTAAAAGACCACTAAGTAGAAATAAGTAGAACTGAGCTCCATATTCAAGGTAAAGACTACATTAAGTTTTGAGTACGACAGAGTTACTCAAAAATCTTAACTTACTCTTATGCTAGACTCTCTCTCGGGGGGATCTTTCGGGGTGTGAAAGCCTACTCTAAGCAGAAATGTGTACCGTTGGAAGAATTGACAATAGTAAGCAACATAATATTTATACTAATAGTAATTATTAAAAATTAATTTCATATCTAGCTTAGCAGAGAAGTAATTTATAAACTTAATTTATTATGTTTTAGGTAATCTAATAATACATGATGTTCAGAAGTTTGATGCAGGGACGTATCTGTGTAAGATAGCTCCGCCCACAGGAGGGGGCGTGGTTCTCACTAATGTTGTGTCTGTCGATGTACTAGGTATGAGCATTTTAAAAAATACTGTCATTAATTATAACATGTATCTGAGATATTAAAGAAGTATCAAATAGGTAAATAAAGAAATATCAAATAGGTTAATATAAACTGCCAATATGATTTATAAGTGTTTGTATCACGAAGGATTCATGTCCAAGGTTATAAAAGATATGTTTAAATGTAATCTTTTAATAGCGGTTATTACACTAGGCTTTCGGTATCCAATTATTGTTCTTTACATGCGAATCATTCTAACTTCTCATGTGATGTATTTCAAGGATGCTCATTATCAAATGCTATACCTATTGAAATCGCAACTTACACTCTTTTAATTCCTTTAAATTGTCATACAGACCTTTCCTTATGGAATCTTTGTAATTTTGAATTACTATTGAAAATCGTAGATTAGCATGTCTCATACTATTTTGTGTAATGTAATTATTACGTTACACAAAATACCTAGTGACATAATCATAATAAAAATAACAACAATTAGAGTGCTACAGTCATCAATGACAACATCGAGCACTATTGAGACAAAATCAAGCCGGCGAGCAAAAAGAAGGTCCAAAAACGGTGCAAATTCTATAATCCAGAAATTCAGTGCAAAGTAAAGGGAGTTAAAGAAAAGGTGGTTTAGGCGCAGGTCGCTGCTCATGGACGCTGGATGGAAAAGAGAGATGGAAAAGATATAGGTCTTCAACTGCCTATGGAACTGCTCGTAGGAAAGCAAATGCCGATGTGATTTAAATGAAGATTTCCGAAGATTGGTTGGAAGAGAATTCCAGATCTGCGGTGCAACATGCTGGAAAGAACGATTAGATAGCTTAGAGCGTGAAGGTAAACTAGGTCTCACGAGAGTAATTAACTTAGAAGACCGCGTAACAGCAGATTGCATCACTTTAATCAAGTGAGACATACAAGTTTGTCCAGGGATGGTGATGGACTTTAGGTTAACGAAGCTGTTTTGTAAATGATACGCTCTTTAATTGTTAGCCAGTGCAAAGACTTTAAAATAGGCGTAACATGTGAGTACTTGGAACTACAAAAAACTGCTCTCGCAAGAGAATTCTGAACAAACTGCAACCGATCAATCTCACAGCCAGGGAGATTTAAAAACAGGGAATTGCAGTAGTCCAACTTCGATTGCACAAGAGCAGCACCAATTGTAGCAGCTTTCTCACTTGACAAATATGGACGTATTCGACGAAGATCACGGATATGGAAGAAACATGCTTGTGAAGTTTTAGTTATTTGTTCGTGGAAGGTTAGGTGTTTATCAAGGATAACACCGAGATTTCTCACAGAAGAAACAGGTGATATTTTAATACCCGAAGTTAACGAAAGAGTTATCCCATTCAGCTTCAGAAGCTGTTGAGCTGTCCCAACCAACTAGAATTCGGTCTTACGTGGATTAAGTGCCAAGAAATTAGCAGACAGCCAAGAGGATAGACTGAAAACTTTGTTGCAGGAGGGTTTCAGCATCAGAATAGGAGTTAAGGGTGAAACAAGTGTACATTTCTAAATAAGTGACATATACGTAACATTTTACTGTTTCATAGATTTTTAAGCAAAAACTTTAGTGTTTCTTCTGTCTCCTTCTTTCTTTGTTTACTGCGGTGTTCAACTCGATATAGGTATTTCAGTACCCTCTCTGATGGCCGTAGTGAGAAAATTTTATTTTCTGTTTGATTCTACATATTTTGATCACACTTTTCTTTTACTGTTGATTTGTCTGCTTTCATAATTGTTTGTCAGTCTTTGAAGACCTTTTACTAAACATATACAGTATACTACTCAAATATTTGCGGCAGTTACTTTGTAAGTTCCTATCTTTATAAAACCCTTATAATCAGTAGCTTTAATTATACATTTATTTTAATGCTTAGGAATAGCCTTTACAATCCACTTACGATTAATATGGTAACTAATTGATGATAGCTAATAATTAAAGTTGACTTATGACATTTAGCCACCTGTTGGATTGATTGATGCTTCCAGAAGCTCCAGTGATCGAAACACCTCCTGTTGATCAGAATGCCAGTGAGGGAAGCACTATAGTGTTCAAGTGTCGGAGCCAGGTGGCCTCCAAGGCCTCCATAGAGTGGTGGTTCAATGGAAACAAGGTCACCAGTGAGCAGTTCATCGACGTTAGAGGTCAGTTGTACTCACAGTAAAATCACGTTGAAGCGGGTAAGGCGATAGGGTATGCGTCTCGGAATGCTAAAACCTGGGCTCAAATCTAAGATCTCTAAGAATTTTAAAGAAGTATTAAAGAACGATTAAGACATTATTGATGGAATTTTCACTCCCAGAGAAATTGCAGAAGGCGACTTCAACAAATATGCCAAAGCGAGTGATTTCCAAAGTAGTTTGAAAACCTTCTCTAAAATCTTGCTGTTTAAAACACATTTCTGTGTGCTTATCATTCCGAATACATATAGCTCTTTTGTAGTCTCTCTCTCTCTCTCTCTCTCTCTCTCTCTCTCTCTCTCTCTCTTTCTCAATCGACTGTCTACTGACAGGTCCATGGCTAATATCGTCTAAAATATTCTCTGTTTTCCGTTTTCCTCTTCATGTCCAAATATGAGTGGATTTTTACGGACATAAGTCACACTTATTTAGAAGATGTAAATAAATTTTTAACGCAACTTCATCCAGTGACATTCAGGCAATGAGCGACAAATGCGTTCAACGCTAGGCTCACGATTAATCAGCTGCAAGGCTTCAGGTTAAACGCGCTTTAGATTAAACGAGACGTAATTATTGATTGTCAATTAAATGAGTCTCATTTCATATCGTTTGACTTGACTCCAGACGGCCACTTATTAGTATAAGCTGTTTTATAATGAAAGGCTAAAGTTCTTCCGCTAGCTTTGCATTTCACAATAGTTTCCATTTATTTACATCTATTAAACAATGACATTATTATATCCGCAGTTTGTATGTCTTGAATCGGCCTTAGATTCAATAGAATCAAAAGAACGGAATTGAAAACAACTAACGCCACCTTAACTCACATCATTATATTTATGATATGCAATTTCATTTGGCAGTTGTTTATTACAAGTCTGTTTACAACACTACGCTAGGTTGAATCACTAATACACTGCACGGAGTGTACCACGAGTCTTGTTTGAATCATTGATTCATTGCACGTAGTTTAACACGAGTCAAGGTGGAATCTAGGTTGAATCATTGATTTACTGCACGGTGTTGACCACGAGTCTAGGCTGAATCATTGATTCATTGCATGTGGTTTATCACAAGTCTAGGTTGAATCATTGATTCATTGCACGTAGTTGACCACGAATCTTGGTTGAATCAATGATTCACTGCACGGATTTGATCACGCGTGGCATTTGATCAGCTCTCTGCACGACGAGAAATTAAACTCTTTGATCCTGACTCCGGATTGCTCAGGCGGCTGTGAGCACATTCCCTCAATCTTTGAATCCATTGCGGCAAGTCCCTTCATCCAAGCGATCATGTCACACGTGCACGTGATGGGATTTCTCGTTAGATTGATCTCGGTGATGCTCTCTAGACCTCTGGGCACGGTGCAATGCTCTGCGTATATTCCAGGCAGCTTGTTGTTGTTTAATAGGATTGATTGAATCTCTGCCAAACCACGGAAAGCATCTGAGGAAATATTTGAGAGTTCGCTACTGGAGATATCTATAGTGGTCAGCTTTGCTGCTCCGAGGAAGCTGTCGGCGGCCAGCTGGATGATACTATTACGAGAGATATTTATATAGCGCAAGCTTCTGAGAGTGAAAAATGCTGTGGGCTGAATGTCTTTCAACCTATTATCACTCAGGTCTAACTGTTCCAAGGCTTCCATACCTCTGAAGTCGAGTGGGTAAATGCTGAGAAGTCTGTTTGAGTTTAGACGAATGGTGTGCAAGTTGCGGCAATCCTCACAGGCCCCGGGTTCGATCACTGATATAAAGTTGCGACTAAGATCGAGAGAGCGCAGCCTCACCAAACCACGAAACGTTCCAGCACGTACCACCGAGAGACTATTGCGGGATACATCCAACTCCTGCAGACTGGCGAGACCATCGAAGAGACCTGAGGGTAGAGCGAAGAGAGCGTTGTCGGCCAGTGAGAGGTGCACGAGGAGGTGGAGATGACTGAAGACGGCCCAGTGAAGAACACGGAGGCCGGTATGGGAGAAGTCCAGTCGCTCCAGTGCCTGACTCACTCCTCTGAACGCTCGAGGTGACACTCCAATGAGAGGATTGCGAGAGAGAACGACTGATTTAGATCGAACGTTCTGGAAGGCGAGGGGAGGAACGAAGGAGATGTCATTGTGAGAGAGATTGAGATCCTCGTAGACTCGATGATCCTCACGAGCGAATGAAGGAATGCGGTCGAGTTTTTTGTTGGAGCAGAGGATCTCTAGACGAGCCGAGCAGCTGCAGGCAGAGGTGGGACACGCGAGGTTCTCCGAGGGGTAGACCATCAGCAGGAGGGTCATTAGCGAGATATAAAAGTACGGCTTTTCCATTCTCTCAGATCTCTAATGATTTCTTTGCAATGTAATCCAAAATATTAATAGGCCTATGGAATCGACTTGGAGTAATGGCAGTGCTACTCCTATTAATAATCTGAATTTCACATATGGACGAATATTATACGTGTACACCCCTTCACTGTAAGAGAGATATTGCTGCAAGATATAAGTAAATAACTTATTAATTAGCTATCATTTACAATTAAAATTTAAAGCAAACATAAACAAATTGCAGTTTGTATTGCATATTCTGCTTATCAATAAGTTGATTCTGTCCGCTACTTTCTCTCTCTACATCCCGTCACTGTAAGAGAGATATTTCTGCAAGATATAAGCAAATCTCAATCTTTCATGCTAATATGAACAAATATAACATATTCAATATGTTGAATATGAATATGTTTGGGGACATGGCTGCCTTAAACTGTCCTTGTTATATAATTGTTAACTTACGTTATTGCTGAAAAAAGCTAAGTCATAATTAAACATTCTATCCGCATTTTAAGCATCGCCGTTTTGACGGGACCAAATTGATTATTGATCGACTTCAGTAATTTGTTTAAATTTAATATACATGTACAATTTTGTACATGTATGAGAATACCTTAAAAACCTTAGAAAATAAAATATATCTTTTAATTCAATAAAACAAGATTTTCCAAAGAAAATGAATTTAACATTTTCTACGCAGAGCTATCCACTAGTGAAAGGTAGCAGCGTTACTGAAAGTCTAATAATGGACTACTCTATTCGATGAACTATGCATCAGATAGATCTGTAGTTCTGCATGTGTACTGCGTGAAAAATCAACACAGCTGGCTGCCATTCAGCAAGCAGTAGCTGCTGTCACCGCAGCGACTGTCTCGACGCTCCTGGGTGGATCAGAGGAATGCGGGACCAGGACGTCCTATCCACTCGTTAGTCCGCACGAAACTAACCTGATAGATCTGATTTCTAAAGGTGAACTCTCATGATCAGCTCACCTATTGTGAGTTGATGTCCCGTTATACAACATCATCGCATGTGAAAACAGATATCAAAGTTTTGCATGGATATTTTATATTTTATTTAACTAAAACTAAGTCAGTGGTTGAAATTATGAGTGGTCAAAGCTTCTGATATGGCCTACCCAAGTTGTCTGAGAACCGGCGTAATCGCAAACTAAGCTTCAATTTATTCGAACGACTATAAATTCACTATGTAACTTTTTCTATATTCATTAAAATATATTCTATATTGTTTAAAATTCATAGTATGGTATTATTATGATTAATCGAAAGTTCTTAATTAAAATCGCTGAGTTTAGTATGCCTTTCCCCCATCCGATGTGTAACTACTTTCAGGGATTTGACTGAATCGATATTCCCATTGGACGCAGTCCACGCTGTAGCTAAGTCCAATCCGCTGCTTTATTTTCGATGCCGTATCTGCAAAATCGTGACGAATAGAAGAATTGTTTCATTGAAGATTCTGTTTTAAACTATAAGCTGTTGAAGACTTGTCGCCTCGTGCTGAGAATATTACATTGACCGAATTTTCACTCTGCAGTTTGCAGCATACTCTCAGAAGTAAAGAGGTCCTCAGCATCCACCAAACACTAGAGCCTGGATAAAACAAAGACGCAATAGCGACAAAGACAGGCGCGATAATTTAACAAGTAAAGCCGATGTTAACGTCAATTTATCCCTAGAAAGCGATATCAGAAATAGGAGAGCCCAGGCTTTCAACTCACACATACTGAATCGCGATCGGATATCTTACTGACAACATCACAATACAATCAATGTCAGTGACGGGCGAGCGCAGGATTTGAATCCCGCACATACTAATCCGCGGTCGAACATCTTACCGACATCATCGTTGACACCGATGTCGACGACAATAAAGGCCACAATGGTAAAATCTTACGAGATGAAAAATAAATTATGCAATTTATTATGAGAGTGAATATCATAAAAAGAATATGCAAGAATACACATGTAGGCCTATATACAAGAATATACATATATAGCTTAAGACTTACCTTTTCCAACCCTAGATATAATCGATCTACCCTGACCATTTTTGATCACCGGACTGGCTTTCGTGTAAACCTTACTTCTCATCAGCACATATTTTTTGCCGATTGGTTTGGGTGAATTGATCTCTAGTGATGTGTGCTTTGGGTAGTCCCTGACATCCTTGGATGATGAAACGGGCGCTAAATCTTTATTATTTTTATTTTTATGAAAATACAATTGTATTGAAAACGTTGATTTTCTTGAATTAATTTTTGTTTGTGTCTCCTGTAAAGGGTTTTTGTGCTCGCAATTTTAGTTTGCACAATTTTGTGGTCGCAGTTTTTCACTTAGACCGCTCATTACTATAATGTAAGCTAATTAAAACGTACAAGATATTCGCGTTGAGAATATTATTTTCTTAAATTAAGATTAAAGATTAGATTAGATTTAGTAGAAGCTGAGGAAGTCATAGGGGGCCCACCTCGTCAAAATCAGAATCCCCCAAGTATAATGGTACATCAAAAGGAATGTTAGGTGATTTATATATCCACTGATGTGAGAATATGAAGGGGAAAACGGAAGATAGAGATGAGTGGATGCGATATATAGCATGGACCTGCCAGCAGGCAGTGCACTGAGATAGAGAGAGAAATCAAGATTGATATAATACACAGAAGAACTACTGTATACAAAAAGAGGCAAGGATGCTAATTTAGAGTTTGTGGAAAGAGAGTTTGAGTTGAATCGCCCGTGTTAGAAAGTTAAGTTGAGAAGTCTTTAATACGCAAACTCAGCAATAGCAATATAGGCCTACTGTCGAAGATGGAATTTCAATTAATCAAGGAACAGGAAGAGAAAACTGTTTGCGGCAACATTGTAACAGCTAAGTGAGAGCTGTCAATATTGTAGCAATATTGTTACATCATCGGTCTCAGGACGGTTAAAGGCTTTTCTCTTTGACCTCTCCTATTCAACCATTACACAGGAACTGAGATCAACACGGAAACCTCCATTCCACTAGTATCCTTCCTCGAATCGATCTCCCGGATTTTGGCTTGTACCGTTTTGGACTCCACACTCTGCTCATCAGGTTTGATTTGGTACCACAGTGCTCAATGTTGTCATAGACGACAGTAGCGCTCTAATTCTGTTGTTGTTGTTGTCAGGATCCTAACGTTGCTGGTTCGACTCCCACACTCGTTCATAATTTAAAAATGACACGTTTTTAGGAATCTCGAGTTTGTATTAATTTTTAGTAATCGCGAACCTTTAAGAATTAAGAAGGAGTCGCTTCGCCTTCCGGGGCTTAACCCGTCAGTTGACGTGCTTAACAGCTATTAATCGACAATTATATAATATATATGCGCATATGATGTCTTGAAGCTTTGCGGTGCCTGCAAGTAATAATCTCTCATTAATAACTTGTCAAACTAGCTTGTTTATATTGTAGACTCGACCCTGACGTTGTCTAACGTGAGGAAGCGACAGTCAGGCGCCTACCAGTGCATAGCTCGTAGCGCCGCGGGGCTCGCTTACTCCACCGCCAGGCTGACTGTCTACGACCCCCTCAAGGGCAGAGACAAAAATAGTATGTTGTTCTTAAACTGTTATATCATCTATTAATAGCTTAGTGTTCTAATACGTGTGGAATTTAATCAATCTTCGACTAAAAATATTTGCCTAAATAACTACACTACTTGTCTAATTAATAAGGCTACTTCCTGAATTTACTAGGACCTTCTAGAATTAATTGGGCCCGTAAAGTTAAAGTAAGCCGACATATTTAAATGCGACTTTGGCATTTGACTTTAGCGTGCATTATTTAGCCCTACGTGCAGCATGTGGATTATTCTTGCGTTATTCATATGTTACTAATGTGATACTAATTAGTGCTACTACAGTATATGTTGTTCATGCGCCTCTATTGTGTTATTCATGTGCCATTATACTGTCATTCGTGAATCACCATTGTGTTTTTTCTTGTATATCTCTTCTGTTATTCCAGCTGATAACAAGGATTATGATGATTATGGAGACGAAACTGATGAGAATGATAAACAAAGAAAACTTTCCGGCAGAGATAGCACTTGTATGTATTATGTTGTCACAAATTAATTAATTAATCTTCATTTAGATTCTTTTAAATCCGTCAGCAGAATTCGACTATAAGTCATTGCTGAATGGCTTACAGTCTTATATGTAAAGACTGTAGATACTTCTATAATAATTAAAAATAGAAATAAAATAATAGTAATAATAAGAAAGCTGGTAAAGCTAATGTTAACGTCAGTTTCCTAACTCGAAAATGATGTCAGTGACGGTCGAGACGAGCCTTTGAACCCCTCATATACTGTCGAATATCTTACCCATATCTTATCTTATTATTATTATTGTTATTATTATTATAGGCCTAATATTTGTTTAACTTTTAATTAAATAAAGTCTCTTTTTATCATATTTTTTTAGACCAGGACCCTATGCAGCCCGGGGTATTTAATAAAATATAATAATGATGTTTAACTTTAAATTACATTAAGTCTCTTTTTATCTTATTTTTTTAGCCCAGGATCCTTTGCGTTCCAGGACATTTAAAAATAGTAGTAGTAACAGTAATACTTATTACTATAATAAGTAAATTTATATCAACGCCGCTTTATGCAATAAGCCACAGTAGCGCTTAAATAGCTAATTATATGCACGATTGAACAAAAACTCTCCTAAGCTTCAAATAAAATCTCAGAACAGATAGACACGACTGTCTAAGACTAGCAGGTAGATTGTTCCAGAGAGTTAATCCAGAAAACAGCATTTGTGGAACGAGATAACTGAAGTTTAATTTCGATTTGTTAATTTTTTTATTGCTATCGAATCTTATTCGATTGGTCAAACTATCAATTGTTCATCAGTCAATCTGTTGATTACTTAATGAGCCTAGTATTTCTTGTCGATTATAATTCTGTCATGTGACTGATTTTTTTGTAATCAGCATTCCTGATGTCGCCTTATGGCGAAGAACCGGAAGCGTAATTCATATTGATATTTAATTTTAGAGGATACATTGACAAACAGTTCTCCTATTGTCGATTTGCAAGCCCTGTCTCAAGCTTCTTTTGTCGATGATTTGTCAAAACCACCATGACGTGATGTCGTCAAGTGACTGGTATCTTTGTTGTAGATGACTTGGTAACGCCCTCTCGTCCTGAGATCAGAAGAAAGTCTGACACATCAGTCACGGTATACTGGTCGATGCCGATGACTCTTGGCCCAGGACCCAAAGTCATAGGGTTCAAGCTTCAGTACCGGGAGTTGAGCGAGAGGTCAGGAGAGTGGGTAACGGTGGAAGAGGAGATATTAGCGACTCAGAGGCACATTGAAGTGCAGCGTCTTAGAGCGGGTTAGTCAATCAAGCGACTAATCAATGAATTATTGAAACAATCAACCGACTTATCGCCGAAAAGACGGATAGAAAATACCGATACCAATAATATTCAATCAATCAGTCAATCAAACATTTGAGCGACTTAATCAATTCATCGCACAGAGAATATCTGAGATCTGAATGTGATATTTCGACTAACACTCAGTAAATTAATGAGAATTTAACGCATGGTTCCTTATCTGAAAGTTAGGTCAGGGACGTCAGGATTTATGAATGGTTCACAAATCATCTTATCTTTGATTTGAACATCATGATGCTCCTGATCTGTTAACGTCTACGCATGAACAACTCCCTTCTTTTCGTGACACAATCTCCTCCTGGTAGTCATTTGTCGGTAATGTACACAACTAAGCGCAGCAATGATAATATTAGTATTTAAAAAACCTAAAGTTAAGTTTAATAAATATCACTACAAGATAAAAGTTTGAGTTTTAATACGTAAAACTACAACCTCAAAGTTTTGCGTCTGTTTTCGCTTCAACTGTCAGAGACCGTTCGGCTGAGATTTGAATCGATAGCATATAATAATCAGGCAAGCATGCTCCTAACATGGCCACACGCTGTCCAACCAGTATATATACACTGTGTTGGGGTAAATCGAGTGTGTATTATGCATACTATTCGTATTCTTGTATATGACGTCATCATAAAAAGTGAGGTTTACTTGTCCATTTCCGTATGCTTGAATTAAAAAGTTCACAGGAAGTTGAATTGCAGTTCTTTAATCCGTGCCGGCTGCAATCGGTGCGCTATCAAAGACAACGATTACTGTTAACCATAGATTGGAAGGAGCAAATCACCAAAACTACAAAAACAGAAATTAAGCAAGAAAACTCTGTTAAACATGCGGCTTGTTATGTGTATAACCATGCGATCAAACAAAAGAATGATTTCGGCACGGTGGTTGTCAAATTCCTGATGAGAAAACGAACGTTGACCTATAATTCTATTGCTTGCAGGCGGTTCATACCGGTTTAGAGTGGTTGCTGTATTCACTAATCACGAGACGCGCACCAGTCGCAACTCTTCCAAGGTCATTCTGGACTCAAGGTCACAGTCACTTCCCGCTCCAGTCATTGTCGAGGCTCGTCCGCTCTCCGTCACAGAAATATTCATCGGCTGGCAGGTAGGAATTTGTGGTTTTTAATTTTATTCCAAACATCAATTACTTAAATTCCTATATTTGAAAATTCATGATAAGTAGTGACATCCATGTCAGTCAGTCCGATCATCGATAATAAAGTAAACAATCAGATTGAATCAATTGATAGTCAATCACTTACGTTATCTTCAATTGATCAAAGCAATACAATCAACTCGATCAATTAACGCTTAACTCTCCAACTCTAGTTCCGTCAGGATTTTAAGTCTACACGCTAGAACTGTCAGAATGTTAACTCTATGATGCTATGTTATAATGACTACAGCAACACGACACTGACGGATGGCCGGTGGACGGGTTCCACATCTATTACGCTCCATACAGCGAGGAGATGACGTATCAGAAGCAGACGGTCCTGGGTTCGACTGTGCGTCATGCCGTTCTCTCTCACCTACAACCCGGTACCCCCTACAGTATTCGTCTGCAGAGCTTCAGCACGGCTGCGCGCTCAGAGAGCCCCCATAGTAATCCTATCGTCAAGCAAACCCTAGGTAGGTTCTCTTTCCTACTGTGTATTTATGTAAACCCGATGAAACGAATTGTTATTTATGTTAAATTTATGGTTGTTGCCGTTGTGGATCAATCGATAAGAACAGAAATTCTCTATTTAAAATCATATAAGTTAGAATTGTGTGTTCCTACTTAATTCATAGCACTCGATCACTATTGAGTGCTAATTATATGTAACTATTACGTGCTGATTGTATGTCACAGTAGTGTGCTAATTATGTGTCACTATTCCGTGCTACTTGTTTATCGCGGAATCGATTTCTATTCGGGTTCGGATCTTACATGTACAATGCTGATGTGATATATGGAAAATTAGAAGTTATATTTCTTTTTGCAATTACTAAATTAGTGTTGTTAATACGTCATTGACATCGCTTTCGGGTTGAGGAGACTGACGTTAACATTAGCTTTATCAGCTGATGTAAAATTTCAAAAGAACCTTTGGAAAACTTTAAGAATAACACAAAAATCTCACAGAAGCACAAGCAGCAGAATCATATACACTCTTAAACACTAGGGAGAGAGAGAGAGAGAGAGCGAGAGAGAGAGAGTGAAATAAAGAAAGAGAGGGAAGAGAAAGAGAAAGCCACGCAGTATTGTGTTTATCCCATATTCAACCATGGCATGTAATGATATATCCATAAATATAATGATATATTTATAATATCCATAAACAGAATTTATGTGCTGTTATGTTCGCTCAAGAGCACTTTGTCGATTAATCCATTGCTAGAATCTCAGTAGCTGTATCTTCATTAAACCTCAATATAGTCAATAACAACCTTACATGCTAAAATCCTGTGTGTTAATCAGTCAAGCTCTGCTTTCAGATTTTTTGAGTTAAATAAAGAAATATATGTGTCGAGGGTAGGGGTAAGCTACTTTGATATCACCACTGTGTGAACAAATGCGTGCATAATGCGTGAAATTGTTAACACATGTTGATCGTATATCATTGATAATCCTGTTAACCTTACGACCAGGATGGTATCAGGCACGATGAACTGGCTCGTGTGCCGCTATCGTCGCTCAGTGCCGCACCTCGCTGCTCGTGCCTGATTGTGCCTCATCGCCTGCTTGTAAAACTCCTCGTCTAATTTGTCTTAATTAACAGCAGGCTAATCGTCGAGGCTTGCGCGCAGGAGCATTAGTAATATTGATATGTAGTTACTAGGCAGATGATGGAGTGTTTGATGATTTCTGCCTGCTGTGAATCTGTGTCTCTTTCAACCCCTGACCGACATATTTCTTAATTCTTCAGTTGGTTTAGTAAAGAAAATACTCGTATGGCCTTTGCTATAGTTTATATACAGTTCAATTGTGACAAGTTTATTAGGGTCGTATTAACCGCTCAATGTCCAATACCCTGTAACACATTACAACTTTAGAAATTAAAAGGAAGCTGTAATGGCATTTTTTCTCATTGTATACCAAACAGCTTAAATAAATGTCGTGCATTTTACTTATGTTATATCCAACACAATTACATCCAACAGTAGTAAAGCATAATAAGCTGAACCTAAACAATGGACTTATTGGCTTCACCTTTAAGTATATTGACTATGAACTTCATCGTCTAGTTTAATAATTTAATTATTTAGGTAACAACATCGCACAAACACCATACACGTTCCCTAACATTGCGACGTCCCTGATATTGCCTTATGGCGAGGAGGCGATGAACCAGACGTTAAATTCTTATTGATTGATTGATTGATTGATAAAATCTATCTATTTTTATTGCAGCTTTAAAATGTTTCCATGTAATCTTCGTTACGTTACTCTTGTCTGCTGGAGAAGCTCTTGATTGAACCTGTGCCAAAATGCGACATTGCTCAAATAGCGACTTGTTTTGTTTAGTTGAATTGGTGAATTGTATTTTGAGATTCGCTGAATAGATTATCATTCGGCTCTCGTTGAATTTGGACGGGTTACAGATACCAGGTCGTGTCAGTGCGCCGTATATGTTAACATCGGAAACTAAACCAAGTCGTGTCATTATATGTTAACATCGGAAATTAAACCAGGTCATTGCGTAGTATGTTCTAACGATTGATTCAACATCTCTTGTGTGTTCACAGGTCACCCGAGTGATCCCATACCTGACCCTACTGGCCTCGATCACCCGCCTCTACCTAAGAACGGTCGTGCAGGCGGGGAGGACCCTGCCCTCAGCGTGCCCTCCAGCGATCCTGAGGAGCAGGGGGGCCTGACCGCTACGTCAAAGCGAGAGGGCCACATGATGTACATAGTGATCGGCGTGGTGCTCGGGGCGGTGGCGGTGGTCGTGTGCGCATGCGGGGCCGCGTGCTTCTGGAAACATCGATTCGCCAAGCGATTCAACAACGGTTAGTATTTCTAATGACACATGTATTTCTAACCTGTATTGATGTCGATTGTTGTGGTTAGAATGTTATCTAAGTATTTTACGCCGTCAATTGTCGAGTCATCATCCCTACTGAGTGGGATATAGTGTTCATTTATAGCAGAATTATTCAGTATAGAAAATATGCACCTAATTAATGAATTTGTATCCTAAAGTTAAGAAATTGTCATTCACAAAGAAGAAAATAGCTTCAGCTACGGGGGTGTAGGAGTTAGGTGGTGAGTAAGGTTGGATGACACTACGGAAGAACTCTTCAAATAGCGTGGGATTGAAATCATTGCTAATCTACTGAATTTAACAACATTCAAAGTGTTTGGTTTGCTGGTCAATTTAACTCACAGTTAAATCAGAAACTTTCTGTCGAGATAACAACAAATATTCCAGATCTGAAAGCAACTTCGACATGATCGTAGAACATAGATCTTACAGTCAACTGTCGTTTGTCCGACATTAGGTCACTTGTAACTGACGTATTTCAGGTTAAAAACTTTGAATGTCGATATTGCCGTGACATGTATTGATGAGGCTCATAACTGTAGCATGTTTTATGGTAATAGTTTAATTAGCTTTTTAGGACGCCTTGATAAGTGTATGAACCAGTACCAGGATCTCTAAGTATCCAAATGGGGATAAGCTGATGCAGGATTCAAATCCAGTACTCGCTCCATCACTGGCATGCCTTCGAGACACCGACGTTAAACACGGCTTAGCCTTAGATTTAGGCTTTACCACTTTTACCGATCATTTCTCGAAATTGTTTGTGACTGAACGGAAATAACGTATACGTGTTTCTAAATGCGTAATATTATAATTTTTGTATGTACTTTTTGTATGTATTGTTTATTGACAAATCCACTAATTCTATATTAATAAAAGTTTTTGGCGTACGAACGTATGCAAGCGTGTTCCCTGAAGTGTTTAAAAATAGTTGTAGCCTTGATGGGCATACTTCAGAGAGCCGTTGGGTTTGTATGTCCTTTTTACGTCGCTTTTGCATACTGTACTGTGTCTTTGTGATTTTGTGAAAATTAATACAGTATGTCTGTCTATCTATTTTGGTTATCCACTATTGACTCATAGTTTCATATTATAATGATTATTACAACTGATAGTTTGTTAAAACTGCGCTCAATTTTTTACACTTGTACACCACACTGTCATGTTATAGTTGTGATAGGTGATGTTTTCGATTACAACTGTAAACATGTTTACGGTTAAAATTCGAAATGGCGATGTTAATTACTTCTAGAAGGAACGATTTAGAACTTAACCTTGAACCCCAAAATTCTATCCATATGGTTGCGATACTTTATTACAACTGATGTTAATTATTGGAGGCGTTCCTGCTAAGTTATTTAGAATTCATTGGTAACACTTTCTGGATTTCTATATTTTTATTGTCCATAAAATCATCGAGTGCTAGTTTGTTCGTGACACAAAGATCAAACTCTGCAGACATTTCGTGCTTCAATTGAATGAAGCCCATAAAACTTAACATTTTAGGAGAATTCGTTTCTTCTTTCTGTTTTGAATGAAAGTCGCAATGGAAAAATAACTGCGTGCTTCCTGAACGAAACATTTGTTGCGAATTGGTTAGCGGTGGGGATATTTTTGTTTAATGGGTTTGTCAGAAAGCTAGATGTTGCTATAGCGATAATGGCCGTGTACTTTAGACTGGCCAGATACGCCTGAGTGAATTTTCAAGTTAGCGAAATTCCTCAGCTAATAGAATTAGTTGTTGCATTCATTTGTCGATATTGCCTAGTAATTATATTTCATTTTGCCTTGGGGTCTAATCCTAAGTTAGTTGACGTTTATTTTTTCCTTCACTTGCCCTCTGGAGTCGTTGATGGGAAGACCTATGTTATTTGAAATTTAATGTTTTGCAATTTAATATTTAAGCTTTAACTAAGTATGGAAACGGACTTTTATTTAAGTTTAACTTACCATTTTACGTATAAGCCTTTTATGTTAGGGTTGTGTTAAACTGTAGTTTTGCCCTAGACTCCAGAGGTGGCAAGTCATTTACTTAGGATTGCTGAGGTCACAGGTTTTGTAAAATATTTATAGTTAATTCGGGATATTGTGTGCATACGTCCAGCCGGAGAGGTTGACTGTAATAATGTGCTTGAGTATTTGAAGTTTCATAGAGTGCTCGTGTAAAGGGGTAAGGACTTCCTCGTGTTGGAAAGGGTTACCTGAGGCTCTAGAAAGTATCTTTTAAAAGATAATGTAACAAACCTATGTTTAACGGTACAGGTGTGCTGTTATAGCCACCGGTAGCCTACAGGTTGTTAAGGGTGTACCAAATACTTAAATACTTGTTGTGAACAGTACAATCATTTCCTGGTCGAGTTTGGAAGGACACTTTATAATTTTGTTTCGCTCATTTTGTGGAATGTTATGAGATTCCCTTCCGGTTTGTTTTAATCAGATGTAGGCCTACCTGTGCCTCAGCATTTCTCATTGATATCAGTTAAAAGTTATATATATATTTTGCAATTCTGGTTTATATTATTTTCTGCATAAATATGAATGCATGATTATTATGTTATTTCTTCTTCTTTTGCAATTGTGTATATTAACGGTGCTTGATGTCATTGTGAGCCTGAACTGTGTTTGAAACATTTGTTTATATGAGCTATAAATTGAAAACTGTGGACTTAGGCTAATTTAATATTAGCTCTATTTTCTGCCTATTTTTGCGTTCTACTTAGTTTGCATTTTCCTTCTTTCCTCTTTTCTCACACTTTATTTCTGTTATTTAATTAACATTTTTATATTCACACGATGATTTTAAGTTAATACATTGCTATCGTTGCATATGCTAATGTTGACAGTGCTTTTGTGTTGTTCATTAATAAAATATCTTATCTATTAATTACTAGGAAACCAATTAGTCAGTATTTCAAAACCATTAAAGCTGAAATTGAACCGTGATCCACTTCACGTAGAGTTTTACCTTGTAGTTCCTAACTTTATGTCGAAGTGAAATTTATGCTTCGGATACCCATTCCGTGACAGGGTTAAAGCTGTTGGAATTGTTTTCATGAAAATGTTTTTTCTTTAATTAAAAAATCTGGTAAAGCTAAGGTTAACGTCAGTTTCCTCACTCGAAAGCGATGTAAGTAAAGAGCGAGCCCAGGATTTGAACCCCGTACATACTGATTCGCGGTCGAGTGTCTTACCGATTTCGCCACTGGCTCCAGCCAAAATAAATAAATACTTTTCATAATTCAATGCTCTTAACGAAATCTGCTTAGTCAGAATTAAATCAATTAAACCATTTTATTTAATCACAAGTTAGTCAATTCTTCAAGTGCCATTTAAAATTTTTTCTTGAGCTGAGCCTGTATTATGTCGGTAAGTTGTCCGACTTCGCATCAGTAGATGCAGGTTCAATAAAGTGCTCGCCCGCTACTGACATTCTTGTGAGACAAGAAACTGAGGTTAACCTCGATCTATCTGAAGCCTTTTTTCTTATCATATTTGTTTATAAGGAAAACCAAAGAAGTGCAAGAACGCTGGGATGTCAGAGCAAGCCGAGATGTTTCTCAATTCATCCACGATGAAACCTTCCATGGAGTATTCTGACATTGGCCACCCTTCAAAGGTTAGCTCTTACCAGCTCAAGGTCAACGGAAGTCACGTGCCAGGGTGCGGAGGAAAGTGCAGCCTGTCGGCCATGCATGGGAACGGCGCCTGTCTCGTGTCGGCTGGGGAGGTGGGACAGATTAGAATGGGAACAAAAACGGTTAGTTCACTACTTGTGATTGTCTGTAATTAGATAAAGTTAAAAAAGCTCATGTTAACGTCAGTTTCCTCACTCGAAAGAGATGTCAGTGACGGTGAACCCAGGACTTGAACCCTGCACATACTGATCCGCGGTCGAGTATCTTACCGACATCGCCACTGGCTCCAGCCATTGGCGATGTCGGTATGTAGTCTATAAAGCTAAGTCTTTCTTAATTTTCGGATATGTAGTCTATAAAGCTAAGTCGCATAGTTTGACTAAGCTTCTGAATAAATTAATGAAAAATTTGCAGTTTAAAGAATATTTCTTTTAACTAGCTAAAAGTTTTTATTGTTTGTGAAACCATATGATCATGCGCAAGCGAGACAGTACATGTGGCTATACATCTATAACTTTTTCTTGTTCAATACCTGTCGATGCTAACATTCAATAAAATTAATTGCAGCTTTAATGAAAAAGGATTTGGGTTAATATTATGCTGCACGCGCGACAAGTGTTTACTTAGGAGATTATGAAGGAATATTTGATGCTTTGAAATTAAATGGAGCGATCTTAGCAATATTTAATTAGAACTGGGAACCGAGCGCTTCGGCCGTTTCACGTCAATTCTTTTTCAATGCTTGCTCACTGCCTTGCAATACTTGCTTCCATTCTTGCCCATTTGGCAACTAATAATTATACAAATTTTACTCTCTGATCTGCTCGACCACGAATTGATCCCACAACCTTATAAAGAAGTCCAAGAGATTACGTTTTGCTCTACACAGATGTATCGAGACTTTCAGTATGTGAATGAATTCAATAGAATCTTTTTATAGAATCGTTACTTTGCTACTGTGAGCACACTGAGCTATTGGTACATACAGTAAACTCAGTTATATGGAGTTAACGTAATAATTCAGACTTTTTGATTATTCATTACTCACTTGAGTTCGTAACATCAGTTCACTTCACTTCATTGAAATATATATATTTGCAATGAAAATTACATTGAGTTAATGTTTGAAAATAGGTTGATAACAATTTCTTAAGAAAAGGTAATTGGAAACGTCTCCATGGCGTCCTACAAAGATTCACAAGAATTATTTTTTTGCATTTTAGTGCGAAACTTTTGGCAATATAAAGTGAAGAACTATGAACATTTCAAATAAAGAGAGTATATGAATGAAAATAAGATGTCATAGATGTCACACGAAATGAAACGCTGATGACAGAGACTTATAATGAAATTTGAACTCTAAGATTACAACACATGTCGTGTGAGAGATACAAAGATGTAAGGGTGTGTATGATTGCCTAATTTGACCGGGTGACTAATGTAATAATTTGTATTACATTAGTAACCGGGTGACTAATGTAATCTAACAATGACTGATAGTAACTTGAAACTCGGGATCGTGTGATTAATAATTTTTTTGATTGATTGATGACATTTCAGAGCCCTCCAGAGCTTACTTTACCCCCGCCTCCCACCTCTCTACACCACTCCTACAGCATATCTTCCTACTGCAGCCCCACAGGTACACACACTCACATATACACATACTGTCATATACATGCACACACACACGTACACATAAGCCTGCACACGTTCGCACTAAGAGTAGTTGTTAATGTAAATGTTAAACATAAATGTTAATGTAAATGTTATGTAATGTAAATGTAATGTTAATGTTAATGTAAACGTTAAAGCTGCGCGTGAGCGAGCAACATACATTTCCCTTCTGAAGTCATCCCGCTCTACTCAGCTTAACCCAGAAAAAATAGTTAAATTCGTTGTACATGTTGAGTCTACTAAGAATTTTCAATTTTAAGATTTCTTCTAAGCTGGGCGCGCACTCAAGTTAGTCTAGAAAAATAAAAATAAAAAACACTCGTTTCTAGACGCAAGCATAAGCTCAAGTCTAAATGCTAACCGTTAAAGTCCATTTTGAGGTCGGCTTCCTATCTCTGAAGCGTGTATGCTGACTTGTGCGTCTTCAGATTCGCAGTCATTATGGTAGCATACCTAACCATCTTGCTACTGTATCGACTCAGAGATCGATACGTCGATTGATCATTATAATCATAATCAAAATAATGATTGCTCTGTGTCTACATTGCGATAGAATAGAACTAGAACTAATCCTTCAAAATGAATTACCTATTTGAAATCAGCATAAAAAGTGATGCAGAAATATATATGTCAGGTCTAGAAATTGCACCAATTACAGTAAAGATTATAATGTGCTATATTAGATTATTAGATTATTACTTTCAATCGATCATTAATTATATTAAATTCGAATTTATTTATATTTAGCCCTACTGATAACTAGCATGTAACTATCTATAACTTACAATTGTTTCACGTTTGCCTGCAAATTCAGGACTCGCAATTAATATTAAAATTTAGACAAAAAACAAAATTCTGTACTGTGTTTTATAGAGGCAAGTGCTTGACCGAGTTCTTATAGCTTCCTCAACTTTGAGCTGTTAGTTTTCGTTCGAACAGAAATTCCGATCTTAGTCATCAACACGTATGAATAAGTAACTAACGAATAAGTAAGCATAGTGGTTATGTAAGTACGGTATAAGTAGATACAGTAGGCATAGCTAACGAAAAATTTAAGGAAGTTAATATACATGTAGTGTATATTAATTACTTTCAAATCTGCATTAATACTGTTATCCAGAAAATGGTCCCGGATCGAATCAATTGCCGAGTCCCATTTACACAAAGTTGCCGGACCTGGACGAGTCCCGGTCTTCCAGCGCCTCTGAGCAGCGCCAAAGAGCGGCGCTGTGTTCATCAGGGTGGTCCCAGCCAGGCAGGCCTTCCCCTGACCACATACCCAGATCACACGAGCAACCACAGCACCATCAGCTGCATCACCAGGGCCAGCAGCCTTACTACGTGGCAGACCAGCCGGGCAGGAGGGTGACCTCAGGGTCAGGCAGCGGAGGCAGCAGTGGCGCTGAGAGCCGGGCTAACAGGCTGTCTGCTGAGGATGGAGGAAGACAGGTGGGTGGAATACTGAAGGGAAAGTCTATACCACTGCAGAGGTTCATAGCGGGCCCTTCTCTGCATGCTAGCGGTATATCTGATATATTTCTGCAATTAGTATATTTGATTTATATATATATATATATATATATATATATATATATATATATATATATATATATTGCTGAACAATTATATATATATATATATATATATATATATATATTATATATATATATATATATAGATATATATAATATATATAATAATATATATATATATATATATATATAATTGCTCAGCAACTATATATATATATATATATATATATATATATATATATATATATATAAATATAAATATAATTTATACTTATATATATTATATATATATATATATATATATATATATATATATATATATATATGTATTTCTCTTCAATGTTCTGTCCAAAGGCAGTTCCAAGATACTCAGTCCTCTTCATATTTTGTTATCACGTTTTATAAAGAACACTCCATCGATTAACGAGTTAATCACTTCACAAATGGTCATGCCTTACCCATACATTCATGAGAAGATATGGCTACTGAGGTAGTTTCACTGCAATCAATATTTACACAAGGTAAAGTTAATTCTATTTTAGCTCTTGAGATAGTTGAGACAGTTCCAAGTCTCTTAAATTGCACCTCAAATCATTGCACCTATATCATTGCATCTCATATCATTGCACCTCATATCATTGCACCTCATATCATTGCTCCGCATATCATTGCACCTCATATCATTGCACCTATATCATTGCACCTGTATCATTGCACCTCATATCATGGCACCTCATTATTGTCTGTTTTACACAACCTAGCTACGCCAAAGAACACTAAAAAATTTTGACTAATAGATCGTCTTACATTAGGTCTATGATTGCTAACTACTAACATTAAGCTATTCTCTGTTATGTTTGCAGCAGCCGGTAGCGATGGTCGCGGAGAGGACGGTCTCTCGGAGGTGTACGGGTCGAGACTGCCTCACAGAGCGAGCAGTCACGACAGCCTCACCTCGGCCTCGCTGGGGGGCGGGGACACCTCTGCTGCTCCTGGCAGCTGTACCTCACTGGAGGCCCCCTCAGACGTCTTCTTGCCCTTCTCCCGGCACCCCTGTGGGACAGACCCCTCCCCGGCCTCCTTCACACTTGCAGCTTCATCCCACCGCCCCGTCCCCTACATAAACCCCGCCGACTACCAGTGTAAGACCGGCACACCCCGTGAAACTGACTCTAGAGCAGGGATTCAGTCAGGCCATCAGTCAGGGCCTCAGTCAGGGTTTCAGTCAGGGCTTCAGTCAGGCCATCAGTCAGGTCCTCAGTTAGGAGGAGCTCATATTGAGTACAAAGACAGATCTAGCAACAATGCTGTCACATTGCTTCCTCGGAAAGAATATCAAAATCATCAGGACTACAGATAACCCCTTATTCTGCTAAGCTAATATCTACAACTGAATTTTGTTTAGTAGAGAAGTAAAATGAAATTTTGTTCAGTGGTCTTATCGTCTAAGATTTACAGAGTGGGGTGAGGTGACAGATGACAGATGGTGACTGATGATGCAGATTGGCGTGGGAAACCTTTGCCACATTTATCATGATATTTCTAGTTTAAATATAGGATTCATAGTTTGAGAAGACCGCAATTTTTTCTATTTCTCTCGCTATGGATCTAGTTAACCTGTGATATTCTATAGCGACTTTTAGATGTAGGAATGTCTATGATGCAATTTTCTTCTATTTATATCCAGGTCACTCGCTTGCCGCACAACGTAGTTAGTTTATTAATTATTAGATTATAAGATTTAAATAAGAATTTATTAAACTTGATAAAGTAATCATGACAACAAACATCATTGCTAAAGAGTCACTTAATCGCTTAATTGATTTTTCTACCAAAAATTACTTTAGCGCTTAATTGATTTTTCTAACAAAAATATGTACCTTTTCTGGTATAGATATCCATCTTTAGGCTACCTACTTTTTTCGTATATTATATACCTTTATTCCCATTGGTTCATAGTCTAAACTTATCTCAAAAATACATACATTCTCACTCAATTATTTGTCACAATAGCGTGGAGTATATTAGATATTTTTCAATTTCCTGAAAGTGCGCATTACTGTAAGTCCGCTATAAGTCCATAACTATGGATAAAGCACAGACTGTTTTACGTCCTACTGTTGTAGCTAATGTGCGTAGCCAATAAAAACTGTTTTTAAATGTTCTTATTTTTTAATGAATCACATTGTGCATGTGCGTTATAACTCGTTGAGTCAATTACATATAAGCAAGGTTCACATCAAAGCTATATATCTATGTGCACGTAAAAAGTATAGGACTGAACATATACACTTTTTTCATCCATAATGGGAAGCCAATATTTTAGATATTATTTTATTAATTTGTAAACTAGTTTTATCCTTTCAACTTTATATCAACTACATATTTATATGTTTTGAATGATCATTCATTTGTTTATAAATGTACGACGAAGTGTTTTATATCAGGACATGAGATACAACATTTGTATGAATTTTATATATGCTTAAACACTTTGCATTCTTAAAATGATCGCAGATATCATATCGAGCCAGAAAACATTATTCTTGCAGTCTTGCAGATGGATTTTTCACTTATGTAATCTAGATCTACGAGAATATTACTTTAGATTGTTCTCTTTAGATTGTTCTCATTTAATGTGCACGTAGACGCTGTAACATCTAGCCTCCAGAAGTTGAGATTATGTTGTTTATTTACAAGTTAGTGCTAAGTAAACGGACCACAAAAGAAATCTTAGTGGAAGACCATGATCGCCTCTTCATCGATATTCTGATAGTAAACAGATCTGTAGAGAGGTGCAACATGTTGATCTGCATGAAGGCCTATGCGCAGTCTATGTACAGTCTATGCGCAGTCTATTTGAATCACGTGATGTTTTGTCAGCCGATGTCTCGGACTCGAAGCTTTGCCGGGTGTAATTTTGATATGTTTTTGTGCCCTATTAGGAGAGGCACTTACGAAGAGTTCTGAAAATAGCTTTACACCAATGAATGGTTCAATTTTCGGAGGAGCAACTGCCCTCACTTTGCTCTGCCTCTCTCTTTTCGCTTAGCCTCAGAGCGAGGGTATTAAACTAGTACGATAATGTTTTGCATATTAAGATTTGTGTCATTGTCTAAATAAATTAATCTTTTCTGAAAATTTAAAGGAAAGGACGGTTCCAGGGATTTAATTTCTTGTAAATAATCACGTTTGAACGAAGTTGTTGTTGTTTATTTATCGTCTTGTATATTCAAACTGTGTGTATTATTTTCTCTTGCCACTCAATCATATTAACGTTTATGTGAAATATTTTATACGTTGCTATGCAATTATTTATGCAAGTTGTTATCGTTATATCATATAACTCTTATAAGTTTCTAGGGTGAAGTTGAAACACAAAATAGGGTTTGTGGAGTTAACTTCATACGCCAGTGTGCTCTCGATGCGCTAATAGAATCCAAAAAAATGTGTTGCCTTTCGTATTACAGATAAATCATTCTGAACTTCAATTACTCATTCAGAAATTAGATTAATGCAACATAGTAAGTCTTTAATTTCAGCATAAATGTAATCACGTTGGCAATACAATTCTAAATTAGTGTCAGATGTAAAATATCAAATGTCATATCAGCTGTAGGTATTTAAGAACCGTTGTCATTAGAATTGAGATGCTGTAAATGCGCATGTATCAGTACCTCCATTTAATATCTGGTTAATCATCTTCAGATATAGTCAAGACTCATTAGTTTAATTTACCACTTATGTCTTTGCTCATGGACTTGAATATGTTAACTTAATTATTTAGTTAAAATATCTGACTAATACTTTGATCATTGTTACTTTCCCAACTGGATTAAATATTTCAATTGTATTAAAAGTGTTATACAATTTTGTCAAAATTCTTTTCAAGTTTCAAAGAAGCATTGATAATTTTAACTGCTTTTGTTTATACGAGTATATTCGCTTAAAGTACTTACCTATTCGCGTACATGGATTTCGGACTTTCAGTATGCTCAAGCCTGCAGATTGCTAGTGAATGAAAGAAACTCATTGAATGGCTCAATTCCCAGCTGCTATTTTTTATTGTTAAGATTTTTTATCTAAAAATCTATTAGAATTAGAAAAAGAAAGAAATATCATTCAAGTAGTTACTAAGTATAGTTATAAAGCGCCGCTCTATGCTAAATGCCACAGTAGCACAGTAGCACTGAATGGACAGTCAAATCGCCTGGTGGTATAATGCCACAATCGATGTAGCGATTAGAACTATGCAAGTCTGGTGTAAGGGCGACCTATTGGTCTAAAACACAGAAATCATCACTAAAGGTCCCAAATAAATCATGGCTAAAGGTCCCTTCACTCTCTTATATGCGTCAGTCGCCTCTTACGAACACGTGCAGTTGTCGGTAGGTTCTATTCTCGATTTTCCCGAGGCTACTAGGGTATGCATAACTGTTCATGTTTAGCTGCTGTACACCATAAGATCTAGACGTAGAAGATGAGCGTCTGTAGTTTAGTAGCTAGTAAAAAACCTGGCCGGTAACAAATCTAAACGTTTTGATGTGACAGACAAACAGAGAGAGAGAGAGAGAGAAGTTTTCACCTGGACTATGACTTTATCAAATTAATCAAATTCTTTTGCAGCCAGATCATCATTGTCATTGTCTAGAATCCCAGTTTAGACAGTGTCGGGATACGAATAGAACTTCTCCAATCATCTCCGTCACACACTAATCACAATAAGCTCATACCATTCCATTCTTTTAAATTTGTGTAGCAATTTCTGGAGTCTAGGCTTTCACCAAACGAATGCCCCTTCTGACTTTGGTTTGGATCAAAGTGCTTTAGTCGCCTTTTACGACACGGGCAGTCGCTGGTTGGTCAATTCTTCAAGCAACCGGGATGCAGCACGGAGAACCCGGACTAAACACTAGGAAACGCAGAGATAAATTGGCGGCGGGATTTAGCGCACTTGGTTTAGCTGTGCGTCAATAAACGAAGTTGAGCTCTAACGACTTCGGTTAATACTTTGTGGGTACCTTGGAAGACCGAGTGTTGACAACTTCGAATGAAAAATCCTCAGGGTGTTGGAGGGTTATTCTTAAATCTGCGCCGGCTCCAATTGATGCGCCATCAAAAGGGAAAGATTACTAATAACCATGGAGAGAAGGAGGAAATGGGTCAACAAGCATCAGTGCTTCCTGATGCTTGTGGGCCGTTATGTTATGTTAAATTAATACCATTTATCAGCATTCTAGCGCTCACTGAAGCACAGTGGGCATTGGTCATAGTTCGGAGGACGTCTACAGATTAACTGACCCAGAAATGAACAGTGATTTAGGTCAGGACAACTGCTTCTGATTAGTTGAAATTTTTTAGTCTCGCAAAGGTCTGTTCTTAGAAGGAGAGAAGTGTAATAGAACTGTATTCCCTTTCGGTATCTATGGTGAGAAGTAAATAAATCCATAATATAAATAAAATCAATATAGTGATTACTTCTATTGATTTTAAATAATTCACTTTGAAACAAACTTATAAATAAATTGTTTTTACAATAACGCTCTATCCGCTCATAGGATCCGATTCATCGTTGCATATTGCATGAGTTGCAAAGACAAATTATTTCTATTTGCTGTAATTGGTCGACCTTCATAGCCTACGAGAAATTTGAGACTTGAAGGAGGCACTTGAATTTCATAAATGCACTTGCAATTCATTTCATTCAAAATTCTTGCTTTTCTTTAGATAAAACTCATGCAACTTTATGATACAAATCAGATTTCTAAAGTATTAGCAGAATTTGATATCTTATTTCTATTAGATCTATTCAAAAAGGTGAGATGAAAATTGTAAGTGAGAATGGTGGTGGTATAATTTTCTGCTTTGTAAAGCAATATGCCACTTTGTGTGATAAGTCAAACGGATTGGTTCTGATGGAAAGTTTTTTGTTTGATTTCAGCATGATTATTTTTGAGGTTATTATGCACACGAATGTCTTAATAGCGTAGCCCTGGGTAACGTCATGAAGTTTTAAATAACAGATCCTGAGGTGAATTGAACCGTCGTGGGTTCGAAGCCGCAAATCCCAGCCGCGCTGATGAGAGTAAAATCGCGGACATTCATGGGACTGGTTACACAGAAAATGGAATAAATTGCCTAACGGTTTAAACATGTGGTATTAAAAAGAGATAGATATCAACATAGTTGATCATTTCACAATATAATGTGTGTTTACTTTTACTTTGCACGCACACAAACACACACACACACACACACATATATATATATATAAACGCAGATATATAAATGCTCACACACACACACACACACACATATATATATATATATACAGTATATATATACATGTGTATATATATATATATATATATATATATATATACAGTATATATATATATATATATATATATACTATAGATATATATACTTATATATATATAATATATATATATCTATATATATATATATATATATATATATATACGTATATAGAAATTAAATGTGCTATGATATTATATTAATATATGGAGAGTTTAGTGCATTTAAGCAGTGGAATGAATAATGGCAATCTTTGTACTGTGAACTGCTTTTAATTTAATTGTAGCCTTTGTGGTCATGCGTTTCATATTTTCATGTTATTCTGTGCTTGGTGTACAGTGTCATTGTGATTTTCGTGAAAAAAATATAAGTATATATCTATAACCTCAAAAAAAAAGTTGATACGAAGAGAAAGGCTAAGGATAGAAATATATGGAGGAGTTAGTTATATGCTATGGAACTGCCAATATGCAGTGCACTAAGAGAGAGAGAGATAATTGGTGGAAGAATCAATAATTCTATATTGCTTAATACAGGAATAATCTCTTCAGCATCATCATCATTATCTTCCCTTAAAGCTCAGTTTAACCAGGGTTGGGATACGAATAGACTTTCTCCAGTCCTCCCTGTCCCACACCATATCCACCTCTTTTTCACTTACCACTACGTAGCAGAAGTACCACTTTTCTGGTGACTGGTATACATTGCACTGATTTCAGTTCTTTTAATAAAAGTAGTTATAAATTCAGTATCTTTGATATTTTGAATGTTTTAATTCATTACCTTTGGTAATAGATAGCTATTGCTGTGTTTAATTCAACTATGTTTTTATTGAATGTAGAGCCCTTGCACATTGAAGTAGAATATAGAAATAACCATGTCAGGCACTGCAATGCGCTATGCAGCTGAAAGGCTTTCAAGGCCGGTGCAGGCTTTCAACAAGCTGCATCAGATTAACCTACAGCAAGGACTTCTGAGCAGAACTCCTGCAGTGGTCTGCAGTCAAACAAGAAACGGCCACTCGTCGCGCAAGCGACTCAGGTAAAAATGTGCTTCATCTCTAAAGTTCAGTCCATTTAAACAGTGAAGAATGTTGATCTTGTAAGTATCATCCAGTTATTGGTGGCTTCTTTTCAAATGATGTCAGACATTTTTTACTGAATATAATCTATACCAATATTATGCAGGTTTGGAATTAATGTAATTTGTTTGCTGAAGAAACCCTATGACTTGTGTTATACAGTTTAGAGTAAAGTTTTTAACTTCAGAAATGAATTAGGAATAATTTTATATTTTCCATGAGGATTATCTAAAGATTTCACTAGTTTTATATCACAGCATTTTATTATTGCACACACACACACAGCACAGTACTCTAAGACTTTTAAAAGTTACTTCCATTTATAAAATAGTAGCTCTCTCTATCTATCTATCTATCTATCTATCTATCTGTCAGGGTTCGTGCTTCTATATATACAAGTTTCTTTGTGTTTTCAGTATGCTATATTGAATTGTTGTTGTTGTCGCACGTAGCTGCAAAGAAGATAATGCGGTTTGTTGTGAGTGATGTTCGGGGACTTGGGACTTTGGCCTGATGTTGATTAGTTAGATTTAGTTTTGAGGTGGTTTTCCAAGTCAATTGTTTGAGTTATAAACGATAGTACCAGGATACTAGTCGTAGGTATTTTATTTTATAGTACCAGAATACTATTGGTGTAGTTGTAGCCGTGTGGCATCGAGTTCATAGGTCTAGGAGCCTATAGTAATAGAAGGTTTTACATTAGTAGCTAGTTTTACAATTGGCATGCTAGTTTTAGTTCTAATTTTGCTATAGCACCAGGCTGCGTAGTTTAGTTCTAATCAAATCGTCTAGTTCATAAATTAGTTATAGTGGTTTTTTTAAGTGTGGTTGATTTAAGTTATAGTTTAGCTAGGTTGTATTGAATAAAGGGTTATGTGTTAAAGGTGATCTAAATATATTGATTCTATTTTCGTGGTTAAAGTAATTTATCAAGTTCTGATCGATAATTGTTCTTGTTTAATTGTGCCCTAATTAATGTATTATTGTCTTATTTTATTGTATTAAATTCCGCTTTCTTATTTAATTTCTAAACACTGATTTTGTGTTGTTTCTAATTAGTTAGTATACTGAAGTTATCGAGGTCAGAATAGGGTTTAACGTCCGTCTCTGATATTTTCTGACACGGGCTTAGATCCTGTTCTGACATTATCTATCTCTCTCTTTCTCTTTCTCTCACTCTCTCTCAGTGGTCAGTGCACTGCCTACTGGCAGGTCCATTCCATGGTATATAACGCCTCCACTCTTCTCTGTCTTCCTTTTCTTCTTTGTCAACATATGACGGGATATTTAAATCATCTAACATTCTTAATCTCAACCTGCCTCTGTTACTCTTTCCTTCTACTCCTATCTTCTATGACCTGTAATACTAAACTTTCCCCTCTTAGAATGTGTCCTATCCAGCTCTTCTTCCTATTTCATAATTTATTTATCAACTATTTATCTGTACTTACTCTCTCCAGAATTTCCTCAATAGTAACCTTTTGAGTCCAGATAATCCTTTCCATTCTTCTCCATGTTTACATTTTCAACACTTCTAGTTCCATGATGGATATCTTCCTTCCTTAAGGGCCATGTTTCTCATCCATATAATAGCGTGGTCCATGCCATGGTTTTCACATGATTATCGCATGATTAAAAGACACTCTTGCTGCCGATTCATCCACTATGCCCTGCTGTAAATGTTTGCGGTGTTATTGTTTGCTTATTATATTTTTGTGTTGTAGCCTGTTTGAACAAGGAGGACCCAAAGTGAGAGGCATTGAACTACTCAGAGATCCTTTCCTCAACAAGGTCAGTTTCTCAGCATTATACTGATGTGGCCTAATTTTGTTGGGTCTGGTTGTGAAAATATTTTAAATCATGTAATTTAATACTGAATTTCTTACCATTTGTTTGCTTGTAATTATTGAATATGCTAATTTATTTTTATATTGTATTTAAAGAAAATGTGAACATAATTTATCGGTTGACATTTCCGATTTAAATGAATTAAATGCTAATAGTAAGAATAATCATATTTTTTGTATCATGCACTAGAGGAATTCACTAATTCTTAATGAAGCGGCTGAAATTGGAAACTGTCAGGGAATTTTGCCCTGATATTTTGAATATGATGTAGTAAGATTACTTATATTATTTATATATAAGGAAAGTTATCTAATATTATTTTGACTGATTTTAGTATTTTTATTATTAGGGAGTTTATAGGTTAGTTAAGCTTATGACGTCACGAGAGTGGGCGGAGCTAAAGGGTTTTATTTAGAGAAGAGGAAGGTGAAGGTCACGAGAAGAAGTGGTAGATGAGATTCCACGTGTTAGTTTGGATAGAGGATTAGAAGGATCAAAAGAATTAGACTGTTATAGAACTTAGGTGATAACCAAGAGTTGATCAATAGTTGATCAAAGGAAAGAGTTCCCGAAGTACGATTGAAGTAAACTAACGCAGTTATTGAGGAAATAATCAGTGAGCATTTCCATAGTGGAATTTATGTTTTGACGCGTTAATTAGATGGAGCTCGGTATTGTGTTTTCGTTGATTTTATATCATGTAAAGTCGTTTTAGTGCTACGAGTTAAACTTGTATGTGAATATTTCGCATTCATAATAAGGACAGTCAATTTGAACTTACTTAACTTTTCGTTGATATTATCTATTTGGATTTTTCTTTATTTTCTTGATCTGTATTAAATTCGCGTTTTAGTTTAAATTAAAATAATTAAATATTAAATACTGTAGTCTGTCAGTTAATCCGTAAAGGTCGGGGTCTTTAGATTAGTGTAGTTTAATTACGAGGTCAGCTGCTAAATCCATTGAATTAGTACATTTAAGAATTAAGCGTCTGTTTCGGGTGTGGTTAGCCTTGCTGAGGTAGAACACCACCTGACAGAAACCATCCCTGAAACCTGATTATCTCAAGTCATCAGCTTAGATCAACCAACTGGTGATTGAAAAGTTTTTCTGATAAATTTACTTTGTGATTGAATGTGTTTTATTCAGTGATAATGTTTTAATGAATATTTGAATATGAAGTGTAAATTCTTTATCTTAGATCTGCTGAAAATAGAATAATAGTGTGTCTCGATATTTGTTGCCGTTGACTTCTTTGTTATGGACTGAACCAGTAGCCTGTTTGTTCTTTATGTGACCTCAGGGATAAGTGCAGGATTCATTTTCACTTCTCACTTCTTCACTGACATTCCATCAAGACAGGATGTTGAACTAGATTTTAGCATTTATGGAGCTTCTGTATGATACGAAAATTATATAAGAATAGTTGATTGAAGATTTTAATTGTTATGCACATTGTCAAAGTCTAACTTTAACTGTTTAAACTTTTTCACAAGTATTTAAGTATAAGCTGTCATTAGTATACTGTTAACTGTTGTGAACTATTGTTAGGTGATGGGATATTCTATGTTTCTATTGTTTAGGGCATGGCTTTTACTCTGAAGGAACGACAGATGCTAGGTATCCATGGACTACTTCCCCCAGCTGTATTCTCGCAGGAGGAACAAGGAGTAAGAATCCTGGCTAACTTCAGACGCTGCTCGACAGATCTGGACAAGTTTATCTATCTAACGGCTCTTCATGACCGCAATGAGAAGTTGTTCTACCATGTAGTCACCAACAACATTGAGGAGATGGCTCCCATAATCTATACCCCTACTGTCGGTCAAGCATGTCAGAACTATGGCTTCATCTTCAGAAGACCGCGGTTGGTCGAATGTTTGAGATATAGAGTACGAGAGAGAAAAATATGTAGAGAGACTTAAGATATTGAGAGTCTTGGTCAGACCACATGACCTTCATGCTGACTTATTGTTTCCTACTAAGTGCGGCTACTTTGTTACAATGTTAAAATTATATTTTACTGGTTTTTACCCTTAGTAGCGGTAAAATAAAAATACCTCATAATATTTTAAGGCATAAAAATGGTAAAAAATGAATATTCTCTTTCAAAAGTCCAAATTACGCATTTAGTCATTAGTACAAGTAAATATTGTAAATGTGTTATAACTCAAAGATTAACTCTCCGTACGTGTTGAGAGCTTAATACTATATAGGAGCCATTGTAAATGTACTTTGTTACAATATGTCTTATTTTTAAATTGAAAATGGATCTCCTACATTACATCGTTCACAATTTGTAATTGATTTTTTGAAAATGTTTAATGAAATAGTATATTCTGACTACCATAATATAACTAATTTGATTATGTGGGAAATGTTTTAGCATTTGTACTGTGTTTTGGAATTACAAATAGTCAAAATCAGATAAAAATCGTTTTCAAAATGGTGCTATATGTGTTGTATGTTCTAGAGATGTTAAATGTTAAATATGTGTTATATATGTTGTATGTTCTGTAAGTGTAATGTGTTTTATATGATTTATGTTGTATATGTGTTATATTTGTTGTGTGTTCTATGTGTCATATATGTTATGTGTTGTATGTTGTAGAGGTGTTATGTATGTTGTGTGTTCTATGTGTCACACAGGCTGCGCATTAAAAAAATATCCCCCTAGAACAATTACGATAGCTTAACCAATTATTGACATTTTGCCTTGAAATTTTAGGATTCTCTTGTGGAGGAATTTTGTCACAAGCTGACCAGATTTGTAAAAATATATTTAAAAGAACCGGGGTTATCCAAGTTTTGCGAAAAAATTGATTTTTTTCATCTAAAACGCAACATAAAGCGTCAGTTAGAATCAATTCCTTTTTGAAAATGTGCTGGCCCTGAAAAGGGTCGTTAGATGATGACGCCTCTGATATTGTGCTACAATGTATTACACTAACACTATTCTACCGAAACTGATTGAAGACTGCAACAAGTTAAAGCCATATGATTTCTTTTTCAACCGGACGGCGCGCAGGCTCACACTTCACGTCTTGCGCAATACTTTCTTGTACAATATAGCCCAGATTTCATAAAAATTGGATGATTGGCCTCCTAATTCTTTAGACTTTAATCCACTTGATTTTTTTTGTCTGGGGAACCATGTTGGAAAAGTATCGTGCTTTCAAGCCCAAATCCAGAAAGACAATGGAATTAAAGGCTGTTCTTTAAGAGATCTGGAAAGATCTACCACAACAGTCCATTGACAGCGCAATTTTGTCGGTAAGTAAAGACTTCTGACCGGCATTAAAGCCTAGGGCGTTCATTTCGAGCACACATTGTAGCACAAAATCAGAGTCGTCATCATCTAACGACCCTTTTCAGGGCCAGCACATTTTAAAAAAGGAATTGATTCTAACTGACGCTTTACGTTGCGTGTTAAATGAAAAAAATCTATTTTTTCGCAAAACTTGGATAACTCAGGTTCCTTTAAATATATTTTTTACAAAATTTGGTCAGCTTGTGACAAAATTCCTCCACAAGAGAACCCTAAAATTTCAAGGCGAAATGTCAATAATTGGCTAAGCTATCGTAATTGTTCTAGGGGGATATTTTTTTAATGCGCAGCCTGTATATGTTATATGTGTTGTATGTTCTTTTTTCTAAAGTTGTTATGTGTTGTATGTTGTAGAGGTGTTTTCCTCACCATCAACGATGCAGGTCATGTGCATGAGCTCCTGTGTAACTGGCCAGAAAATAATGTCAAGGTAATCATGACATAAAATTGATTGTTGACTTATTCGAAGGATTCTAGCTGAAATCTATAACTAGAATCAAAGCAACCAGTCGATATTAAGAACTTAATTTATACCTTTGACCTTCTATGAGTTCAAATCCAGTGTTTTGAGATTATTAGCATATATTTATTATGATTATAATCACATTCATTCTACCTTATCTGACTGAAATATGAAAAAAACATGTCCTTAAAAATGTCCCGAAACATGTCCTTAGTCACCTAGTGGCAGAAAATTCCTATGCCAAATGAATCTGTTGCCAAACAAGACTATATAAAGTTTCAGAAACTAACAAGCAAGTCACAAATATGTAACCTAAACTGGGTTAGCATCAAATATCTTAACACAATATTGTTTCCATACTTTAATCGAGCATGCCTTATGTTGATAGTGTGTAGTGTTGCCAATTCATTGAATCTGAATTTGCAACCTGATCAGACTATATGAAGACCGTGAAATCCACAAGTAACTTAACTACAGAAATTGAAATACATTGCACGTAATTCATTAAGCAATTTATTTACTTTGACCTCTATTTAGTGGTACTTGTTTTCTAATTATTTTCAATCAATCAATATCAATAAGAATTTAACATCCGGTTCCTCGCCATAAGGCAATGTCAGGGAAGTCAATTTTATGTATTATTTTGTAATTTTATTATAAAAATACAGTATAACTGTGTTTATGCCGTAGTTAAAAATTTTGGTGCATGTTTTTAGGGATTGGGCAGTATTAAATCATAGTGATTAATCTTACCTTTATGAGCATCTCATTTTCACACTCATTAATTTGTTTTAGGCAGTTGTAGTGACTGATGGAGAGAGAATTCTAGGACTGGGTGACCTCGGTGCATTTGGAATGGGTAAGTGGTTGAAGCCGAGATATTGCGTTTATGCGATACCGATGTTTTTGGTAGGCTGTGACTTTACACAGCTACGTTTTACCATGCACCGTCAATTATAATGCATAGGAAACCTATCTCTCTACACAGGTCATGTTTTGCATAATGAGTAGGCATACCTTTAGATAACTTATCTCTACACCGTTATTAATGATATTGTATTGTATAATTTGTAGGCTTACCTTTAGGTGGTAACCTATCTGTCTACATCGTCATATGTGATCTTGTATTGTATTGTAGGTATACCTATTGGTAACCTATCTCTCTACACAGCTATGTACGGTCTTGTATTGTATAATTTGTAGGTATATCTATTGGTAAGCTATCTCTCTACACAGCTATGTATGGTCTTGTATTGTATAATTTGTAGATATACCTATTGGTAAGTTATCTCTCTACACAGCTATGTATGGTCTTGTATGGTATAATTTGTAGGTATACCTATTGGTAAGCTGTCTCTCTACACAGCTATGGGAGGTGTGCCTCCTCAGCAGTGTCTGCCTGTACTGCTGGATGTTGGTACAGATAATGAGGTATTGCTAATGTTTATCTGTCTTCCTCTTACATTTACTATTTAGCCAAGGAGTGAGAAATCATATGATGTTCCTGTGTCTGTCAATGATGCAAGTGTTTATTTAGGATATGGCTTTGGATTAGTTTTGGCTGTTGTAATTACATTGTATATCTATTGAGCTGTATATCTTTATGAAAATTAATTGGTATTTATGCATATTAAGTTTATTATGAGATTAGAATGAACAATTATCGAAGGATCTTTTGCTTTTTTTAATGACTCTTGCAGTGGCTTGTGCAATAATTGCTCATAAATCAAACACTTGTCTAAATGCATTAATAGCAGATGGCTGACCAAAGACAATCTTAAGTTCGGAATAAAGTACGGCTGATGTCTATCTCTTAGCTGATAGGAGTACAACAGTTACAAGTTCTCACAAGTTGTCAGATTGTTTGTGTATATACTCACTGGTATAGAAACTGCTTGATAACCCGATGTACATTGGACTGCGTCACAAGAGAATCAGGGGCCCGAGATACGACGACTTCATTGATGAGTTCATGGAGGCAGTGGTGCGCAGGTAGGCTTTCCTCTATCCTCTCTTCACGTCTTGCATGTGCAGCACCTTCTCTCATTGTTAAATGCTGATTCCGGTGTGTTTTTTTTATATTTAATATTTCAACTATTGGTGTATATGTGCACCTTTAGACGGTCGAATTGTTTACGTGTTAACATAAGTGAGCAAGAGACGATGTGTTCTAGTATGGTTGAGTCGTCTCTATTATTTAAATTTCTTTAGATACAGAAGTAGATCTTCCAATTTAACTTGATCTGCATTTAGCTTAACGTTGTTATGTTTAATTAATTAGTGACTGATTGACAAATTGTTTGTAGAGTACTGTTTGTATAATATAGTAATTGTTTGTATAGTATAGTAATAGTTTGTATATTAATGATTTATTGACTGAATTTAAATTTGATCCTAACTTTCACTGATTGGTTGATGTTGTCTCAGATATGGTCAGGATACTTTGGTTCAGTTTGAAGACTTTGCTAATCACAATGCCTTCCGTTTGCTCGAGAAATATCGCAACAAGTATCTGACGTTCAATGACGACATCCAAGGTTCTTATTGCTTGTCTCGTATACTAAGTTTGCAATTTGAAATGCTGTTCACTTTTCAAATGAACTGATTTAGTTTAGTTTAGTTTTTAAGAGTAAATTGTTATATTCACATTTATTTTTTATTATTCACAATTTATTTTGAAATGTAGGAATATATGCTGGGCTGATCTTGAAAGCAATTCTTCATGAATATTGAAACTAATATTTAATATAAAAAATTTGATAGAATGAAAAGTAAAATCTGACTTTCTGCACGTTTTTCTGCTCACCTGTGCTTTTTATTTGTATTTTTTTATATGTCTGTTCTCAAATTACTATCTGCAAAATATAATAAATTAAAATTTATAATGTATATAATTCAGAAAATATATGTTGAGCAGTTTGATTCAGTTCTGCATAAGATGTCTTTTGAGCTTAGCATTGTTTTGTGAAAAGGAAATGGATGTTATTACTTTACTAATAACAGATTATAATAAATAGATCAATATTATTACATTATCAAACTTTTTTGTGTTGTATAGGTGAACCTATTAATCAATATATTGATATTAATTATATCTAAACGATATAATTCATTATCGTTTAGATATAATTAATTATATAATTAATTTCTGTTATCCATTCACTAAAGGCTAAGCCTTTTGTAACCTATAGCTTGACGATATTACGGCTTCTGAGGTGGTTTCCCTTTGCCTTCCTCAGTTCTTGCTCTGCCGCCTTTTAACATGTGCAGTTTACTGTTCATCTCTTCTTCATTAACTCGGACACAACACGGGCAAATATTTTTATTATAATACCCTTAATTTAATCTAATGTACGAATTTTTGCAACATACTGTGGCACTAGATCTTTGAGTCACAGGTTTGTAGGATTGTTCACGCCTAGGTCTGTGGTCTATTGTGTAATTTGTATTTCAATCTTTTCTTCTAGTACAATGGGATATGATGTTTTCAGGCACAGCATCAGTGGCAGTGGCAGGCATCATAGCAGCAATGCGTGTGGTTAAGACACGCCTGGCTGACCACAAGTATCTGTTCCAGGGCGCAGGCGAGGTCTGTTCTACCTTTCTCTAGCGTTATCTCTGTTCCTTTGTTTTGTATAAGTGAATCTTTGTGCATGTGCTATTACTTGTGGATATGTATATGTGTCAGTTCGTGTGTCAGAGTGTAGCCTTTTAATGTGACTCATGCAGACACAAAAGTTACATCAATATACTCCGCAAAAATTCTGAGCTCAATTCTGACTTCTTTACTCTTTAAGATAACGACGACAAGAAGTTTCTCAGTGTATGGCACTTTCTACAAAATTCTAGGGCATTTAAACCGATTTCAATGTAATATTAGCCCAGTGACATTACTCTACAGTCGGCAATTCAATTACTATTGATGACTAAATTGTCTGTTGTACCATCTCAATTCTGGTATAGATTCTTATTATGGCATGGCATGGGTATTTGTTAGATGAACATAACATAACATAACATTTACAGAGTCAGGAAGCAATTATATGCTTGTTTAAGACTCCTCAGAATGCTCTTAAAATCTAAATGAACCTAAAATGAATCTAAATGAAATAAAATGCTCTTAACTAAAACCAATTAATATTAATCAAATCATACAGACTTCATGTCAACATGTCAAATTTATACATAGCCTATGTATAACACTGAACATGCAATTAGCATCTAATTTACATGTTCTTATGTTTATCATATTTATTTTTAAAAGCATTCACTGATTCTGCTTCCACAACTTCGCTTGGCAAACTATTCCAAGCATTTATAACTCTCTGACTAAAGAAAAATTTCCTTAAATCTAGTCTACTTCTAAATTTATTAAGTTTATAAATATGTCCCCTTGTGTTTCTGTTGTTTGATAAATTAAACTAAATACTATGATTAACTTTGCTGAAGCCTTTGAGTATCTTAAAAACTTCTATTAAATCTCCTCTAGTTCTACTCTCACTTAAAGAGGTTAATTCTACGAATTTTAATCTATTGTCATAACTAAGTTTTTGACAGTCAAATACCAGCCTTGTTGCTCTGGCTTGTGCCCTTTCTAATTTGTCGATATCTTTCTTAAGATATGGGCACCAAGCCTGAACGCAGTATTCAAGTTTGGGCCGTACAAGAGCCTTATATAGCCTTACCACAATATCTTTATTTCTACATGCAATTGTTCTTTTAATCATTCTTAATACACAATTAGCACTGTTTACAACTTTATTACAATTGTCACTAAATTTAAAAGAGCTATCCACAAAGACTCCTAAATCCCTCTCACTGTTTGTGGATTTTAGTTTAATATTGTTCAATGTATACTCAATTTCTAAATTATTATTCCCTATATGCATAACTCTACATTTCTCAGCATTGAACTCCATTAGCCAATCTCTAGACCAGTTCTGTAATATTTGTATATCATACTTTAAAATCTCACCATCTTCAATGTTGTTTACTACCTTTGCTACTTTAGAATCATCTGCAAATTTACTAAATTTAGATACAATATCTATGTCAATGTCATTGATGTAAACCAAAAATAACAGAGGTCCTAAAACAGAGCCCTGTGGCACACCACTCTTCACTGCTGCCCATTCCGAGAACTCGTCCTCGACGAGTTCTCCCTTTGTTTTCTAAACCACACCCTTTGTTTTCTATTGCTTATCCAATTACCTATCCACTTTAAAAGTTTGCCCGTTATTCCATGTGCTTCCAACTTACTAAGTAATCTTTTATGTGGAACTTTATCAAACGCTTTAGCAAAGTCTAGATATAAGATATCAATGCTATTTTTATTATCTACTTCCTTTGTAATATATTCTAAAAAATCTAGCAAATTAGTTAAACAAGAACGCCCACTAATAAAACCATGCTGACTATTTCTAATTAAGTTATATTCTTCCAAGAAACTAATTATTTTATCCTTAATAATGCTTTCAAATGTCTTACCAATTATACTTGTTAAGCTTATAGGCCTATAATTTGCTGCTTTATCCCTATTTCCCTTTTTATGTATTGGTACAACATTTGCATTCTTAAAATCTTGAGGAACCACCCCTGTTTTCATTGAAGCTTTTAGTAGGTTTAATAGAGCTGGTGCTAATTCATCTCTTAGCTCCAAAATCAGTTTTCCATGAATCTCATCTGGACCTTGACTTTTATTGACATTTAGCGAATTTAATTTATTTATAACATCATCAATATCAAACTCAATATTACGTAAGGAGCATTCAAAGTTACCTTTGAAGATCCTAGCCGGTACTGGCATATTAACTAAATCTTCTTCCACAAATACAGACGAAAAATATTTATTAAAATAGTTTGCAGTATCTTTATTATCTTCTATAATGTTGTTATATTCATCTCTTAGAGGACCAATCTTTTTAATAACCTTTTTGGTAGCATTTAGCATAAGCAAAAAAACTCTTTGCATCATTCTTTATATTACGAGCTAGCTGTTTTTCAAATTCTAACTTGGCTTTTCTATTTTCTGCAACCGATTTCTTAAGCTTTTTTTTATATTCACAGTACAATGATTCATCATTATTACTATTTTTATAATTGTTCCAAGCATCTTTTTTGCCTTTTCTTTTTCTTACCATTTTAGTAACCCACTTACATCTATCTCTATTTTTGGCTTTCAATAAACTCATCACGAACCATCCTGAGTCCTGTGTTAATATTATTCCATAAGCCCTCTACGTCATCGTTATTATCATTATCACTTAAAACCATAAAAAATTTCTATGCTGTATATTTCTTTTAATTTCTTCATAATTTACTTTAAAATAATCAAATTTTTTGGACTTTCGTACAGATCCAACTGCACTGAATTACAAAGTTAATGGTTAGATGATCACTTGTCTCAAAATGTTCACCTATAATATACATCCTTAATTATTTCTTCAGAGCACAAAACAAAATCAAGGAAATTTTTGCCTCTAGTAGGCTTATTACAATACTATTCTAAAAAATTATTATTTATATATTCTATAAATAAGTGAGATTCATCTATGTTTTCTCTGTTTCCCCAGTCCAATTCAGGATAGTTAAAATCACCCATTATTACAACCTTCTTATCATACAATTTATCAAACACACTAAACATAGCCGCGTCATTAGTGTTTGAACTATCTGGGTCTCTATACATAACACCAATAATAAGATTAATGTTACACTTAATATTACATCAAACACTTTCTTTAAAGTTAGAAATACATAAATCATTAACTTGACTTGGGTTCAATTCATTTTTTATATACAGCAAAACGCCTCCACCTCGTTTCTTGACTAAATCATTTCGATCACATCTAAATACACTGTATCCACTAAAACTAATTTCACTATCACTAATGTCATCAGACAACCATGACTCCCTGATTCCCAAAATATCTATATTTTCATCTTTAATCAACAACTCTAGTTGAGATATTTTATTTACAATACTTCTGGAATTAAAGTAAACACATTTTAAGCTATTTTTAATATCTAAAGGCGACGACAACAGACTCGGCTCCGCAGATCCTAAGTTTTCATCTAATTCCGAGGTGCAAACACTACCACCTCGGCTCCATTTACGTTTTTTATTAGCTTACCTCTCTTAATTCTCACATCCTTATCCCCCCCATCTCTCAATTCCTTCAATTTATTTCTTAGTACCTTATCCTCAGCTTGTTGCTTCCTAGTTAGATCAGGCACACAATATACCCTCCTGTATTCCTCATACTCCTTCAGGTTCTTGGACTTCCCCAAAATTTCATACTTTGTTTCGACATTGCTCAGGCTAATTCTGATAGGTCTGACTTTATGTGATTTTTTCCCCATTCTATCTAGGCATACTACTGCCGTTCTTCCTTTTGGTCCAACCAGTTTGACCAGAATGTCCTCTATGACCTCTTTGTCATTATCTCCTCCTCTACTCCCATTATCATTAAATTCTTCTTATGCCTTTCAATCTCTACCCTTTCAAGTATGTCCTCACTTCTCATTGATTCCTTATTTGCCATGTCACTACTACTTTCAGCTAGCTTTCCGCTATTCTCCACTAACGTTTTCACTTCTCCTACACACGATTCCAAATTCTTTACACTTTGCACTAACTGCTCCAACTGCTTCTTCGTCTCTGCTCTGCCTTTCCTCCAATACTGACATACTCTTCAGGAGTTTAATTGCCCTCGTATTGCACTGAACACAAAACCAGTGTATGCAATCCTGATTTAGGAGATTATAGGTTTCCGCACTTATGCTAACGCACGAGATGTGAAACCATGCTTCACATAATTCACATTGAACCGCCTTCTCTTATGAGTATTACGTATGAGTAATATTCTCGTATGAGTATTACTATCGTTGTTGTTGCAGGCATCCATAGGAATAGCAGAGCTCTTGGTGGCAGCAATGATGGAGGAAGGTGTGTCTAAACAAGATGCAATCTCTAAGATCTGGATGGTGGACTCTAAAGGTCTTGTTACTAAGGTACGTTGTTTCAGTGGCACATTTGCGACATTTACTCTAGTTTGATTGTTCGATTGATTGTCAACCAGACTGTAGCTTGTTATGATGTAGATTGTTGGATTGATTGTGGCTGACTGCCTGACTGACTGACTGATTGATTGATAACAGAATAGAGCCAGTGGAGGTATAACGGAGCACAAGGCAGTGTTTGCTAAGGAGCACAAAGACATAAAGAGCTTGGAGGAGATTTGTGCTGAGATCAAACCTACCGCTGCTATTGGTGCAGCTGCTGTGGCGGGAGCTTTCACTGAAAAGTTCTTGAAGACAATGGCTGACAACAATGATCGTCCAATCATATTTGCTCTCAGTAACCCAACGAGTAAAGCTGAGTGCACAGCTGAGCAGGCTTATCGTATCACTGAGGTATTGTTCTTCCTTCTGATCTTTGATCCAGGGTTTAAGCTTATTCAAATATCAGTGTCCTGTTTTCAAGGCATATCAGTGACGGGGTAAGCTCATGATATGTACTCTGTATCTACTGATCTGCAGTCAGACAACTTGCCAATCCTGCTATTGGCCACTCTGTAATCATCTTGCTCGAGGTGGGTGCTGTGAGTTTCATCAGAGTTCAGATCATCGTAGTTCTTTATCACAGAGACTCGATAAGCTACCGTCGTAATTAATGCCTTGAACGTATATTGTAACTTTAGTCAACATTATGTTCTGCACTGTATTAAACAGCACCCTATTGAGCAGAAATGTTTGTTTAGAATATAGCTGTTTTGATAAAATTTTGTTAAATAAATAGAAGGTATTGGACTATAACTCCATTCACTTTTGAGAATTATCAATTATATTTTGTATAGTAATGTGTTTATATTACGCAGAGAGACATTTGCGAAAAGTATCACAGAAACGCAAATTCAGTTGCATTTTAAAGACGGTAACTGGCATGCATAAATTATGTGTTTTTTGTGACCAGCTGTGTATACAGAATGGCGTAAGGACGCTGTGTGTGTGTCAGTCCACTTGCTGTTGTAAAGATGTGGGACACTAGAACCAGGCTGATATTGATTGAATGTAGGGACGCTGTGTGTGTGTCAGTCCACTTGCTGTTGTAAAGATGTGGGACACTAGAACCAGGCTGATATTGATTGAATGTAGGGACGCTGTGTGTTTGTCAGTTCACTTGCTGTTGTAAAGATGTTAGGTGGGACACTAGAACCAGGCTGATATTGATTGAATGTAGGGACGCTGTGTGTTTGCCAGTGGCAGCCCATTTGATCCGGTAGAGATAGGAGGCAGGACTTTATATCCAGGCCAGGGAAACAATGCCTACATCTTTCCAGGTGTAGCTCTCGGCGCGATAGTGGCCGGTACCCGTCACGTTACTGATGGGATGTTCCTGAGGGCCTCACAGGTAATGTTCTCAGTAATATTCCTATCTCTAGCGTCAAAGGTGCAAACAAATTTTAGAGATTGATTTATTGACCTTGTAAAGATGTGGTTAAAAGATTTTGTTAGTGAATTTATTGCTTAATAATTGCTTAAGAAAATACAATGACTCAACCGGAGTTTATTGATCTTAGGATTATATTTTTAATAAATTATCTTTCTTTCAAACTGATCCATCTTTTTACTGTTTATCACTCACATATTTTGTTAACTAATAAAATTCTGGAGAGAGTTGGTACAGATAGACAGTTGATAAATGCATTAAGAAATAGGAAGAAGAGTAGGATAGGACACATTCTAAGTGAAGATATTTTACTAAAAGAGGTCATAGAAGGCAGAATGGAAGGAAGTAGAGGAAGAGGCAGGGCGGGAGTAGGAATGTTTGATGATATAAAGATCCACTCATACGTGGACTTGAAGAGGAAAGCAGAAGACAGGGAAGATTGGAGGCGTTATGTGCCATGGACCTGCCAGTTGCCAGTGCTCTAATAGAGAGAGAGAACAAAATTCCCAATTATGACGTATTTTATGGACTTTGATGGATGATTGAATAGTTTATTTGTTGTATAATTGGCTGATTTTATCACACAATTTGAACTGCTGTTTTCACTGACTGATTTCATTTGATCAATTGAATTGTTTGCTAATTTTAACTCAAAATGTCGCAGGCACTGGCCGCCATGGTAACTGATGCTGACCTTGCTCAAGGTCGTGTGTACCCTCCACTCAACAATATCTTTGAGGTGTCGACGAAGTTAGCGACCGGTATCGTGACGTATGCCTATGAGAAAGGCTTAGCGGGAACTTACCCAGAGCCTGTAGATAAAGAAGAGTTTGTTAGGATTCATCAGTTCACGCCTGAGTACGAGAGCTTCATCCCAGCTACCTACGCCTGGCCTGGCACTCGCTAGGCTTCATCCCAGCTACCTACGCCTGGCCTGGCACTCGCTAGGCTTCATCCCAGCTACCTATGCCTGGCCTGGCACTCGCTAGGCTTCATCCCAGCTACGTATGCCTGGCCTGGCACTCGCGAGGCTTCATCCCAGCTACCTATGCCTGGCCTGGCACTCGCTAGGCTTCATCCCAGCTACTTATGCCTGGCAGAAGACTCGTTAAGTTATCAAAGGATTTAGATTTTGTTACCTTTATAATATAATCGTACTGATGTTCCTGGTGAGTAACTCTAGAGATTTTATGTCTTCACTTATTCGATAAAACTATCACCGTAGTTCAGTTGTTTCTGTTGTCTTCTGACTACTTTGACTTCCTAGCTTTAGCTCTGCTGTCGTCTTTATAGATAGGAAGCCGTGGATTCAAATTTAACCCTCCTCTTAATAAACCTGCTCTTAAAGACTGTCTAAAACAGTAATATCTGTTCACAAAGTACAAACCAATGCACATAATTCTTTAGATGATGACATGTTATTATGATCTTCATCTTATAGATTTGTCTTCAAATGTGGCTCAAAGTTATAACTCCAGTCTATCATTGCATCTAAATTCTTAAAGTTGGTGTTGGCGGTATCAGTGCGGCTGGTTGACTTATGCTTCACAGAAGACATTTGCATTTAAGATGAGCTGGACAAGATCTTTGTTTATGCCATTTCCCCTAGTTCTCTTACAAGTGTAAAGAAATTTTATGCAGTATTGACTGTTAATAAATAAAGCCTAACGAACAATATACTAAATGAGGACGTTGGTTCTAATCATGGTTATGCTCTTTCTTAATAACAAGTTATGTGAAATTTATTACTCTCCCTAGATCGTCCACTAGGTTCCCGGTCTCCTAACCTATCTGTCTGCCAACAGACAATAACAGTAGCGTGCCTGGACCTCACAGCTTGTACAGCGTGTCCTCTTAATCCTCTGTCTGTACTTGGCGCTTGTTAACGTCTGTTCGAGGGTGAACACTGTTTGTAATACTTCTTATCCTGCATCCTATTGTCATCTTAAATGAATGTTTTGCCATCTATCTTTAAACTTGAAATGTATTATATCAGATTTCTGCTATACTACTAAAGCTAGTAGTCTGCCTGGTCTGAGCTGAAGCCATGTGATTACGTCGCGGTTTATCATCCATGTGTTTACATTGTTAACATCATTTACATATGCCGTTCTGGTTGCTTTTCTTTCTTTTTGATTTTATTGCTGTTTCTTTTAAATGTTAAATTTTGTTCCTAAAATCTACATTTCGTTGAACCTTTAAAAATAGTGTGCGGTTCTTAACATAGCAATGTGTATATCTGGTAAATTGTAGCACCTACTCGTAGGAAGCTTTTCTCAACTGTTAGCTTAGGATCTGATACAGCGTTGTTAGTGTTCACTGTAGGCTTATTCTTAGTGAAATGTATTGCTTGATCTTTTAGAGTTTACCAAATCGGCACACTTTATTACTTTAAACTACTACTAATCAGTTTCCTATTTCCTGAACATTTCAGATCCGTGGTTTTCTAAATTCTACAACAGCTGAATTCTTAGGTACTGATGATGATACTGTTAGTTTCCAGTATATTATGAATTAATGTAACCAGTAGATTTATTCATTGTTTTATATGTTTAGATTTTCTGATACGAGAGTTTATAGTGGCTGTGTGTTTTTTTGTGCTTTGTGCACTATAACAGCTTTAGATGAAGAATTGGATTTTAAATTTATTAGATATCAGTTCTATTGCTGAACCACTGATCTGCATTTTACTTTATATTTGGTGCATACATTTATGACACATGCTTCTTAGACCATTGAACTTGTTGATTCTGAAAATATTATTGTTTATGCAACTTTAAAAGTTAGTTTCTAAAGCTTCAGTTATGCAAATGTGGGACATAGGAAATGTAATTATAATATAGTTTTTAGAAAGCGACAGTATGGACTTGATTATTTTAAAGTTTGGTATACCTGCATTTAGAATGTATATTTGAGCATTGCGATGCAATTACTTTATGTATTTTAATTAGGAATTTCACATTATTTTTGAACATTTTTTGACATCCCTAGCATAAGGATATATCCTTGGATAGAGATATTTACTTCAAATTAATCTCTTTTCGTATTTATATTATTTGATTTGCAAATGCTTCATATTATTGCTACTTAGGTTACTACAAAATGCAAAGACTCTTGAATTGTTTACTGCGACGCCCTGTGAGTCATTGTTTTATTATCTGATTATGTCTGATTATACTCCACTTATATTGTTTTGTCACGTCGGACGAGTCTCTCTAACCTTAGTGAAAGCTCAGTATTTGATACTTCTATGACATCTCAGTAATTAAAATGTTAATGAAGTCTCGGAAATTGGTAATTATTCATGTATTTATGTCGTAGTAATTCAGTGAATTGAAAATGATTAGTGTGAATTTTTCACGGTAATATTGCGCTGCCTGCACCACGTCTTGACTTAATATTAGTGTACTATTAAAGACAGTGTAGTTACTACACTAATAGTAACTGATCAGCCAGGATAATTTCAAGCTTCTTTATCTCGCTAAGGCAAACACATTTGTTCTGTGGACAGGGTTATGTACATTGTCTTTATTCTCCAGTAGCTAGGATCAAGTTAACTTTATATTTTCAACTCAAAAGTTGGGAAGCCCGCACAATGAGTAGTGACATTGGTTATGATTACAAATGCTGTTATTTTTAATTTTGCTATCTGTACACTCTTTTATTCGTTTAGTTTGACGTACAGTATGGACACTATCTAAGCCCCGGTAGTTAACAGATCCTTAGTGGGATCTGTTAACTACTGGGGCTTAGATTAACTTCAGACAACTCTGATTGTCAGAGCACATATTGTAAAGTGTCTTATCTGTAACAGAATTAAATTTAAAATTTAAAGTGAAAAAATATCCTTACTAGTCAGATAACGTTCAATTCATATTAACTTAAATCTATATAAGTGTTTTATTCCCAACATGAGGCGTAGTTGATATTTAATTTCTCTTAATTTTGTTTATTCTAATTGGATAATTATAATAGATGTAATTCTTTTTTTATTTTAAGTACATTATAGAAGCTTCAAATTCTGATTTCGCTAGTCTGCTGTATTTTTTATTTAAAGATTTGCTTCCGTAAATAGAACATTCTGCATAATATTTGTTTAGCCCTCCCCTTATGTAACCATGTAGTTAGAAGTTCTTTACACTTATGTAACTTTGTAGTTTCTTAGTTAGTTGTCTTGCTAATTCAGTTCGGACACGTATATTATCGTATACTTTTGTGTCGTTCTAACATTTTTTGAAAGTATAATTCTCTGTGTAACATCATTATCATAACGTTAGCTTTTAACCGAAGCTATGGTTAATTTAGGAATAACTGTTAGTGTGTACACATGTCAATTGAGAAAGTAGTGTGGAATTTTTTCAAATGTTTTTACTGCTGCTGTTTGACAGTAACTGTCGGCTTGCTGTGATTGCAACTTATGTTTTATATGATGGTTTGTAAAGTATCTCATTTGCTAAAATTTGTTCAATGGAATCATTTTGTCTAGAATTTTATTCATTAAAAATGAAAATTTCTTTATTTAGTATCATTATTCACACTTTTTCTCATCGTAATTTTGACGTGCAATTTACTAAATTTAAGTGGATAGTTTACCAGTTTAAGTGGATAGTGAGTATGGTTGTGCTGTTTGTGTTTGAGAGTGTAGACAGTGTAAAGTCTGTTTTCTGGTAACACTACTGTTAACATCAGTTTCCTTACTCGAAAGCGATGTCAGTGACATCTAAAAAAGTCTGTGTTTTCTTACATTTGTTCGCACATATCGCGTCATTAGCGGACATCCATCAATACACTCGTACATCAATCAATATACCCACAAGCTCTGGATTATAAGCACTGGGACCAGTTTTTAAAAAAACCTGTTAATATTAGTCTATTAGCAAATGTTCTCAATCTCAATTTGCGTATAGTAACTATTCTGAACTGAGCGTTATACAGTCTGCTACTTATAATCGCTATACAACAATTGAAGAATTTATTTCAGACCACTTGCTGATTTTATTCCAAATGTATGATTTCTATTGTAAAATCATGTTGTCTATCGTTTGGCCTATGTTGTTGTGGAGCGGTAACGTTTAACATATTTTTATTTGATCTGGGACCGTTTATCTTTTTTTTTAAACTTCTTATTTTGAAAAATGTAAGACGTAATTAAATGAAAGCAAGCAGGATTGGCATGCTGGTTGCATTATAGCTATCTTTATGCGTTTTTTAGTTCGTCAAAAATATGGTAGCAGATGTAAGTACACAATATATAGTACACAATACAAAGTGAATGCACGAAAGATGCCTAAGAGCTGTAGATAGAGTACTAAACAAAAAGAACATGAAACCTACTCAACATGAACCCGAAAAGCAGTGCGATAAGTAAATAAATAAATTTAAATAGATATAAAATGATATATTTTGCTTTTTAATTACCGTGCATTTATTTTATATTTTATTCAGTTTATTATTTTTGAAGAAAAGAGGCACATAAAACTTTCAGTTTACTTTTGAAATAATTGCTAAACTTTCTATCAAAATCGTTTTAATTTACTGCATTCACCTGAATTTCGTCGGAATATCGAGAGAAAATAAGTTAAACGCTGGTAAACGTCAGTTTCCTCACTCAAAAGCGATGTCAGTGCCGTCGAGCCCAGGATTTGAGCCCCGCACATACTGGCCCGTGATCGAAGTTGCAAACTGACCAGAAATAGTTTGCATATCACCTATGCCGATAACAGTTTCAGTGTTCGACATTGGCTTTTCAACTTTGAAGTTCCAAATATTGCAGAAGTTATCAAAGTCATCGTTATGATTAATGCTGTGAGATAATATCTGTATAAGTGAGTGGAGATGGGTCTAATGTCTCCTTGGTTTGTGCCAAAGCAGAACTTATGATTTATTGCGAGAAAGTTTGCTATTATGTGTAAATGTATGCGTGTGTGTTGTTTTATCGCATGTATGCGTGTAGTGTGTCTACTTGTTGACTTACTGTATGCGTAGCCTCGTGTAGAACCGGTAGGATTGTGTTGTATACAGTGTATTCAATTCGCATTTAAATCCTGATGACTAGTAAGTAAAATCACTACGCGAAGTCAGGATAAATGAATTCTGGCGGAAAGTTTTGTATTATTGTAGACCACTAGATCCTCTGTTTTTTATCGAATGGCTACTTTATGGGGTGAACAAGGAGCAAGCTTTTGTTGATCGAAGAAATGCACTTTATGAAGCATGAAAAGAGACTATGAGTATGAATATAAATCTTAAATCGGCCACTTTGCAGAACACTAGAGGGAGAGATAGTACTTTAGAATGCCTTGTCTTTGTTCCGGACATAAACTGGGCATCAAAATTCTTTTGAAATTTCCTTTAGAAATTAACTTTAGCGACTAGAGACATAGCGCTTTAACGTTTACTTTGTATAATAAGAATGGCCTATAAATATAGGCCATTCTTATTATACAATCATTTGTATTTAGTTATTTAATTGTATTTAATCATCGCTTATTTCTAATTATTGAAAACTGAAATTTCATGCAGCGACTTTTGTTAAGCATTCTTATGTGGCTATTTGAAAACGTGAATTGTGTATTTGTGTTTCAACTTATGTTTTAATATCGGTAGCTGCTTCTGTATGTGTTGCTTTTTAAATTATATTCCAGTATATTTAGTCCAATTAGATATGAGTTTAGAACATATAGAATTGTTAATTTTTATCTTGTTGTAACTGTAGTTGCTCGTAGATAATGGTGAAGAATTTATTATAGTACATATATGATATGCTATACATTTTTGAGTGTTGTTGTTTTCTTTGATGGAACAGTAAATAGATCATTTGTAAATTTAGTTTCAATTTTGACGGTCTTAGTAGCTATGACATGACTGCTTCTGACTTTAATCTAAAACTTAAATTTCAGTTAAACAATCACAATCATCACTTTGAGTGTTAATTTTATATATATATATATATATATATATATATACATGTTATATATATTATGTTGATATATATATATATATATATATATATATATATATATATATATATATATATATATATATATACATGTTATCAGTTCTGGGAATTTCGAGATATTATTGTCTCTGATCAGCTCTACCGGAAATTGATCCCAGGACCTCAGGAAAGCAATTCTAAATGACTAATAGTCATTTAGAATTGCTTTTTGAACTTTCTATTCCTCAAACCTAATGACTGGTGGCTTTTCTATGGCAGGCCTACTAATGGTAATACACAGAACCCCTGTCATTATCTCTTAGCTCTTCGACTCCGATAATACAGAAACCTGTTCACTAGAAGAAGACTGGAAACCGTCCGAACTGGAATGAGCGTCCACTCAGCAAACACGAGAGAGTGAGTGACCCAGAGAAAGAGAGAGAGAGAGAGAGAGAGAGAGAGAGAGAGAGAGAGAGGAAGATCGACCCCTAATATACAATGTGCGGGACTTATATAGACTTCCAGCTCATAAGCATACGTACACACTGCTCGTATTGTTAAGATCACACTCCAGAGCTACAGGACGAAGTTAAGCTAAAAGAAACCCGTGTAACGGTCACTGAACGATAGAAGAAGTGGTACAACGTGCCTATAAGATGTCCAACCTCTAAACTACGTAAGATATACGCAACCTTTTATTACACCGAAATACTGTCGTAACTCATTTATCTGAACATACTTCTGCAGTTTGCTTCCTCTATGCGAATAGGCACTATGTGCTCGACTATCTGAGCATATCTATATGGTGTCTACTCCAATGCGAATAGGCACCATGTGCTCGACCATCTTAAAATATCTCTATGGTGCCTACTCCTATGCGAATAGGCACCATGTGCTCGACCATCTTAACATATCTCAGTGGTGCCTACTCTATGCGAATAGGCACCATGTGCTCAACTATCTTAACATACCTCTATGGTGCCTACTCCAATGCGAATAGGCACTATGTGTAATTGACTAACCAACCTAATCTCTATAGTACTTGCGATGTGAACAGGCACTATGTGCTGAAGGCTAGTTTAACGTGTTTATTATTAAGTTCCTGTTATCTAGATATCGCATTGAGATACTGACCTCAGTGATATTCTGACATGAAAGCTTAGATTTATTAGGGAATGAGCTCTGTTAACAAGGCAAAATCTGTAAACAGTTACCAAATTAAACGATGTGAGCTCTTTTGATACTTCACACGGTTTGCTAAATTGTGCGATGTTAACTCGTTAATGGAGTCCACTCTGTCATGGATTACAATACATGTATACAAAAAGTAGTATGTAGGAGTCAGCAACGTTCTTGTCGACTTACCGAGCGCTTAAAGATTTTTCGTCCGTTACATGATCAAACTGAGTCTAGAGACGGTATAGTCACTCAAGTGTAAATTAGTCTGATATATGGTCCACGTTTAGACTCTTGATTGACAAATTGAATACCTGCTCAAAAAGAAGTCAGAACATCGCTTTGCATTTGAAAACTTAAATATGTTAGAACCGGAACCGGACGTTTAATTCTTATTGATTGATTGTTAGTTTAGTACAGTTACGTTGTGTTGAATTGATTGTTTGATTGTTTTTAACAATCGCTACAATGGATGGAATTTGATTAAACTTATACTATTAGAATAATAGTGTATCGAAAGAAATGTTATAAATGATTTAGATATCTAGATGGCTGTTATAAATTATTTAGAATGTTATAAATGATTTAGATTTAGATGGCTGGAGCCAGTGGCGAAGTCGGTAAGATACTCGACGCGGATCAGTTGATGCGGGTTCAAATCCTGGGCTCGCCCGACATCGCTTTCGAGTGAGGAAACTGACGTTAGCCTTAGCTTTTTTTAGCTTTTATCTACTCGTATATGAACATGAAGAGAAAAACGGAAAATAGAGATGAATGGAGGTGTTATATACCATGAACCTGCCAGTAGGCAGTGCTCTAAGACAGAGAGAGAAAGACAATTATAAATCTATAAAGAGCATAGAAAATTGATTCCATGTTAGATAATTAAGTCAAGAGATCTGCTGGACTGAATTAAGAATTAATAGCTACATTAAGCTCTATCAACAATATGCCAATCATTAAGAGTGCTGTCTTATGGTGCATAACATTATTACTGAAGTTGTTACTATAGTAGGCCTAATGTTATCTATGGATGTTTTGAAATTTAACATTTTATGTACTATATCTAATGGCAGTGTTACATATCAAACGCTTAATGGCATGCATATCTGATGTCTTCGGTTAACTAAATTGCTTTACATTGTTTAAATTTACTGGAGTTGGCTCTTTCAAGACGCCTTCAAATATTGGCCAATATTTCAGAATGTAGTCTCTTCTCTCCCATGATCCGTCAAATTGGAGATCTAAGTTACATATTCTCACTCTGTTTGCTGGAAAGACTTCTGGGACCAATAAGTTCATCTTAGGCTGCACTTGTTTTAGCTAACATGCTGCATCTAGCAGAAATCTTGCTTCTGAATTAGTTTTACCATGTACGCACTGTCTTCACCTCCATAATAGCCTCATAGAGTGTCCAGTGTCCTTAATAGCCTCATAGAGTGTCCAGTGTCCTTAATAGCCACGTAGAGTGTCCAGTGTCCTTATTAGTCTCGTAGAGTGTCCAGTGTCCTTAATGCCTTCTGACGGCACATCAGGTGCAGCCGGCACCGATTTATGAATACACTTCCAACACCCTGGGATTTTTTCATTCAAAGCTGCCAATACTCGGTCTTCCAAGGTGTCCACCCAACCATCTACTAACCGAGGCCATGAAGCTTAACTTTGATATTGTCGCGCTACTACACCAAGTGCTCTAAATCCCGCCGTCGTAATGTCTGAATCAATTTATTATACTGGTCGAATGTACACTTCTAATGTGCCAGATATTAGAGTAGACATATATAGAAATTTAATAAGCTCTCATTCATAATTGTGTACAATCTTTAAACAAATTAACTATCACATGCTCTTAATATGCAGTATAGTTAGATATTTTTAGAGTTTTTACTAAATTGGCTTGTTTTGGTAAATTTAAATAGCCAAAATATTTTGGGTAGTCTACAAGCCGATGCGTAAGGGATTTATTAAATTAATTAAAAGCTTTCACTCGCATGCAAGTAGGCCTATATAAGCGGCAAAGGTCGTAGCCTACGAATTATACAGAAACGAACACACACTGACAGAAGCAGACAATATCTTGATTGATCAACTCTTCAGGCACTAACTCTCGCAGTCTAAATTTAGCTAGGCGACTGATACACTTATGAGTTTAGACTATAAGTATGTACCTTGTACGTCCAGCAACTTCTTATCGATTATTGATTATAGTTTTCTAGCTATCACGTAGGCGAGAGTCTGCACTAACATTGTGACTTATTGAGTGGTGGTAGGCCTATGTTACACTGGAAATTCATTTCTAGGCGTAGGGTGTACATTAATAACGGCCAAAATTCTTCATTAATAGACTCGCACCACTTGAGTTGTATTGCGCTACAGATCTAACTAGTTATTGTAGTATAACCGCTTAGTGTGCTGTCTGTCTATATAATATATATTAATCTTATATAGTATAGCATATCTTACATTTTTTTTTTTTTTTAAACTCAGCTATACATGTAACTACGTATAACCTATGCTGGCTATTGTATTTTAGTTTTTAATGTATTGATTTTATTAAAAGCTACTCTAGAACACATTACTCTAGAACAATATTATTTATACGTGAAGCCTTTTATAGTAATTATTATCTTATACTAAATACAACACCGTAAAATAGTCATGATGACCCGCAAAATGAAGCAGCTTAAGAGATCACCGTTAAACCATCTGCAAATCTCACATATATTGACGTCCCTGACATCATCCCTAGATGAGGAAACGGACGTTAAACCTTTATTATTTATTATTATTATATGCATACTATTAAATGCACAATATTTATAAATTTAAATTAATGATAATAATATATGAGTGTAAAATGAAAGGAGGAAACTTTATGCTCTAAGAGTAAATAGAAAAATACTGTTTAGCATTTGTAATGACTAATTCATGAATTTGTATGTTTGATTTCTGGGGATTTATATGTATCTACGTTTACACTGCCTTCTTGACGTTAATTATATAGCAATTTTGTAGTGGATACTCATATGCACATAAGTTCAATATTAGCTACATTAAACGAGAAATTAGCCATGTGATAGATAGACCAGAGATGTTAGACTGTTGTTACAAAGACAATGGAGAAACTATTGGAGGCTGTTGGTATTAAGCTGCCATGGCTAAAACACCTGGGCATATGTGACGATGACCGAATAGACAGACTGAGTCATCGCCACACTACTATCATGTTGATCGTCCTCTCCATAATCGTCAGCTCCAAGCAATTCGTTGGGTCCGCCATCAACTGTTGGGTCCCGGCGGAATTCACGAGCGACCAGCTCGACTACACTAACGACTTCTGTTGGATCAGGAGCACTTACTACCTGCCGCACACAGAGAACATTCCCAAACATGATGATAGAGATAACATCCCGTACTACCAGTGGGTGCCCATCATACTGCTGGTCCAGGCACTCTTGTTTTACCTGCCCTATGCTCTATGGAACGCCTTCAGCACACACTCAGGAGTAGACATCAAGAACCTCGTGGAGGCGGGACATATCTTTGTGGCCACCGAGATGATGGAAGTGAAGGATAAAACGCTCTCGCATATTACTGTGCAGATTGACAGGTGAATACTTACATTCGTATACTGTATTAACTCATTACCCAATAACTTTATCTGACTTTTAAATTCATTACCTAGTGACGGCAGAATATGCACCTTATTCATAGACAAACCATATTCTTATACTTTAAATATACAAAATGAAACTAGGCCATGATAGTACCTACCATGAAAGATATGTGCAAATTTCTAATAATTGCTACTGAATCATTGTAGGCTTTAGAAATCAATACACCCATGTAATTTACCAATGGCTAATGTATTAAAATAAATGAAGAGATACTCATTTTAGGTAGTTGTAGTTTTTCTTGATTAAGAGTTACCTATCTTTGTCTCATTGCAATCTAGTGCTTTTTTGTCTGCTTTCAGGTTTTTAAATCACATAAACTCAAGCGAATCCCGGTTGAGTACCGTTAGCCTAAAACACCTGTTCACACGCCTGCCCTGCCGCCCATGCTCTAAGAGAAACTCATATGGGATCACATTGAGCGTCACATATGTAATTGTTAAATCAGTCTATATACTGAACGCCGTGGGTCAGCTCTTTCTACTCGACGTTCTGCTTGGCTTCAGTTTTCACTCCTACGGCGTTGATGTCCTCATAGCAGAGCTTGGAGGTCAGAACCGGACCATGGACTCCTCCGAGTTTCCTCTCACAGCTATGTGCGAGATCAAGGTTCGTCGTCTGTATGTCGTGCATCCATACTCCATCGAATGCGTGCTGCCCATAAATGTCTTCAACGAAAAAATATTCTTATTCATCTGGTTCTGGATTGTTGGGATTATCACCATAACGTCCATATCTCTGATTACGTGGGTTATGCGCCTGTCACAGGCACACGAGAGGCGCCATTATATCAGGCAACATCTTCGCTTCAAGAAGAAGCTCAACTCTGATCAGGAACGCAAACAGTCGCGTAGGTTCATAGATCAATACCTGCGGCCTGACGGCGTGTTTGTGTTGAGGATGCTTGCCAGTAACACTGACACCATCACAGTGACGGAGGTGATCAATGATCTTTGGAAGAACTTCAGCGAGAAGCGAAGATCTGAGGAGCAGAAGAGTCCAGCAGCTGCAGAGACTGAGCAGAGAAAACACAGGACAGTGAGAGGCAATGCGTGTGGATTGTGCTGTGTGCGATAAACTTCTCCTCGGAACATTTTATTAGCTTATGTACCAATTTAAGGATCTCTAGAAAACTGTGTATGGAAAACTTTGTTCATTACGAAATTGGCAGCAAGGTTTTCAAAATGGTCAACGGTTTTAATCGCAGTCGGATCGTCTCTGGGTATTTTCTTATCAACTTCGATATTAACTTCTGCGCTTGGAAGAAAGCATCGTTAACCATTATGAACACTAAATAAGCGTAACGTCTGTTTATTTATCGCTCCAGACAGGTACTGCCAGAGACGTCAGGTTGTGCTTTGTACCGTAGCCTACTAATTTTCAGTCAAAATGGTAACTCCGACACATTAGTAACTTTGTTATTTTCGATGTTTTATAGTATGGCACCAATATTAAATTAAGCAACACTTTAAAATTAATACCATTTAAAGTATTGGTAAATTTGCAATTAAACCATATACAAGTGAAGGATTAAGTGGTATGAAGTTGGTCAGTGTGCATAATTTATAAGCTCTGATTAGAAATTCCATAACAACAATAGCAATTAAAGTGTTACTGATATAGGCCAACACTGTTTTTTCTAGACCTTTTATAAAAGGTGTCTACTTTGAAAAATCACCTATGCATTATTTCATTCGTTGGAGTGGCGTGTATGAGTGGGTCAACTAAAGAATTTCCAGTATAGAAATACAGGCATGTTACATACAGCGTAAAAATTCTTTATGAAAATATTAGGGCACAATGCCTGTGTTGATATGTCCTTAATTGACAAAATAATTGCACTTTTATTGCTTGCAGCCTATCATTTGGCCCTCTCGTGCTAGTTTAAATACATGACGGTGGATTCTCCGCATGCATCGCATTAATTAAAAGTTAAATAACTTCGTCAACCAAGAACACTTACGCACGTACTTATTCTCGTTTTGAAAATAAACGATTGCACTTCGAGATATCATTTGCATATTATAAATATGATGTATTCTTTAGTGCTTACTGCTTAATGGAAAATATTTTGGATGCATGTAGCATGCCTGTATTTCTACATGTATACTGAAAATTTCATATTTGACCCCACTCATATTCACATATTTATAGCTTTACTATTTAAAGATATTCACACGAAATTTCTGCATGAATGGCACATGAAAAATTGGCTGCTGCTCCGTTTTTGTAAATTTCAAGAACATCGGTCAACTCATTACGACGTTATTGTAATAACAATTTAGTTGTGTTCTCACCTATAAAAGATTGTAAATGACAATATCGAGTACAAATGAATTGAAATCAAATCAAATCAAAGCTGACGAGCAAAATAGGGTCCAAAACTATGTAAGATCTAAAATCTAGAAAATTAGTTCAATGACATGAAATTAAAGAAAAGGAGGTTTGTGGGCTGGTCGCAACTCATGAACAATGAATAGGAAAGAGGCATAATTAAAACGGTGTTCCTTTAACGGCCCATGGAATTATTAAAAGTAATTGAGATATGAAAATTTTACGGATATTTTTGTTACATTTATGGCACTTAAGAATAGATTTCTTTAAATCTTTATCCATTATAGACTTTAAATGTAGCATTTTGCTCACTCTCTCGCTCACTCACTCTCTTTCTCTCTCCCTTGTCCTCTCTTTCTCTCTTTCTCTCTCTCTCTCTCTCTCTCTCTTTGCTCCTCTCTCTCTCTCTCTCTCTCTCTCTCTCTCTCTCTCTCTCTCTCTCTCTGTGGTATCTCTAGTCACCTCTCTAATGTTCTCTAGTAGCAGGTACATGACACGTCATATTTTATTATCTTTCTCATTTTCATGACTAGTAGGATCGAAAGACACGTGTAATTTGCGGCTAGTATATTCGTCAGTGACTCGGAAACGTACGATACTGAAAAAATAACAACAAAATTTCTAAAATTTAAATATTATTCATACATGTATAAGCAGAGATATCTTCATCATGGCTTCATAGGCCTGCTAGTTATTCACTGTATTCTACATGTATTTACTGACTCTAGCTGGCCTTCGTAGGGCGTTTAAATTGACGCGTCATTCCGATTAAGCATCTAAGTCCTAATTGTTCTTAGTTTTGTACCAATTTCAATTAGAGTATTGATACCAACAGAAGAAATACTAATTGGATATCCAAGTGCTCCGGACAGAAGTATCGATCGGTTAGCCGATCGGTAAGCCGTTCGCAAGGAAGACGAAAGCCACGGAGTTTACTTTTGTGATGCTGAGATGAATGAATATTTGATCTTGAAACTATTTATACTGTATAATTATATATGTATTTATTATTATTTATTATTATTCATTTATTAAATTTGAATCTAATGAACGCCATGCCATGATCATACATGTAGGTTTTGTTTTAAATACAATCTCGACCCAAAGAGAACAAGAGCTTGATTCGGAGATACTATAGGTTGATCCCGAAGTACTAGAGGATGATCCTGAGATAATGTGGGTTGATCCTGAGGTACTGGAGGATGATCCTGAGATACTGTGGGTTGATCCTGAGGTACTAGAGGATGATTCTGTGGTACTGGGGGATGATCCTGAGATACTAGAGGATGATCCTGTGGTACTGGAGGATGATCCTGAGATACTGTGGGTTGATCCCGAGGTACTGGAGGATGATCCTGAGATACTGGAGGATGATCCTGAGGTACTGGAGGATGAACCAGAACCTCAGTATATTAAGTAAGAATATGGGCTCCTAGGTCTATACTCTTGATCCTTTGCCATTGCATATGATTTATGCTGGTATTTACTCAGCTCGCCTTAAGGTATGAACAAATGAACTAGATATATTGGCGGCTGGATTTAGCGCACTTGGTTTAGCTGCACGTCAATAAACGAAGTTGAGCTCTATCGGCTTCGGTAAATACTTTGTGGGTGACCACGTTGGAAGACCGAGTGTTGACAACTTCGAATGAAAAAATCCTATGGGTTTTGGAAGGTTGATCTTAACCTTGCGCCGGCTACAATAGATGCGCCACAAAAAGGCAACGATTACTAATAATCATGGTCCATTCATGGAGAGAAAGGAGGAAATGGGTCTTAAAAAGAAGCATAAGTGCTTCCTGACCCGGTGTGCCTTTATGTTATGTTATTATATTTTTCGGTCATATAAAGTATAGACTGTATTCATAGATCGTTGGAGGGTCGACGATCAAATTTGATTTATAGACCTTTTATAAAGGATGTTTTCTTTGAAAAATCACCTCATTTATTCTTTCATTCGTTGGAGGCGCCACCGCGCAAACATAAACTTGTTTGTTTTGCTGAGGGCAACTGCAATTACACATCCAAAAAAATGTAACATATCCTTAATAGGTATTCTATCTAGACATAAATTAAATTATTAAATATAAATAAAAACATATGAGAACGGGGCAATTTGATACTATTTTAACTTTATGCTAAAAGTAGTAGTAGGAATTATGGGGGGCTGGCTAGTTTTGATGTTCCAAGCACAGCCCCTGCCTTAAAATCTAGCTAAATTCTATTTTAGCCTTGCTCTGCCTTGATGCTTAAATGTCGCTATAATTTAAGCACAGCACAGCTTTAAAACATAGCTAAATCCTATATTTAGCCTTCATGCTTAAATGTCACTATAATTTAAGTACAGCCCAGCCTTGAGCTTAACTAATTTCTATTTTAGCCTTTCAAGTTAAATCATTTCTATTGAAGCACAGCCTTGCCTATCAATAATCTAACACACAAGCGTAAAATCAAGCACGTCCACACAACCTTGAAAAATTTCATGACTCATAATCATTTGACCGAGAGTAGAAACTATCGGAAAAAACCCAGTCTCTATTCGACTTGTCATATTCGTGTGAGTCACGCGCCGCCCAGGGCTTCCTCGAGAGCTGAGCGTTTCAATAGTAAATATACTATTAAAACTATTATTCAATCATTGTAATTTTATAACATCCATCAACAATCTTCCCATTGTTTCTAGGAAAGTATTTGAAATGACATTTAGTTACTTTAGCAGCTTGATACATAGATTTGAATTCCTTAACTTCACCAGTGATTGTATTTTCCCATCTTACAGGTCTAGGCTTAGTTCTTATAGGCCTCAGGTGCTCATACTTTGGATCTTTAAACTTGTTCGGATCAACCTCTTTTGGTGGATATTTTCTCGGTCTTCCTCTCCTTCTTTTGTTCTCATATTCCTCCTTTGATGGATCTGTTTTTCTAGATGTTGTAGTAATTTGATGTTCCATTTTATATAGCCAAGAAAATATATTTAAATGAAAATAAAAAAATTCGTTACTCTTATGTTAAAATAATAATTACACGTAATAAAAATGGCAGACACAGTAGATGGTACATCGCTTTCGAGTAAAGTGAAAGCGTTTTTAACCAGAAAACTTGAAGAAAGGCGAAGCATTGTTTACAAGCTGAAACGAAAGCGAGTTAACCTTCTAGCACAGTTTCAACTGTGTTAGCAGGTTTGTCGACAATTGTAGGATTTCCCGGTATGGTTATTACCATACCTTCAATTACGAGTGCATTACTGACATCAATCAGTCTCAAGTTCAATTTGCAAGATAAAACTAATAAATTAAATGCAGAAATTGAAAAACTAAATAAACTTAATGAAAGATTTGACTTTGTTGTCAGTTGTAACGGAAATCTTACCGAGGCAGCCTATAATCAGATTATTTCTGAATTCATATAAAATTTGTTAATACATTTATTAACGAATTTAAATATCGCAATTTACGACGACGCTTACATCACAAATTTTTCTAGCAGAGAATCTGAAACGTAATGAAATCCTAAATCAACAAACGTTATATTTTTCGCAATATTAATTTCAAGTCTAAATTCTTTCGATCTGGGTCTAGATCTCTTAAAAGTTTTGAAATGTATCGCCTAAATTTCATTAAAGGTGTACCCTCTTCAGGTGTTACTATTAATTTAGCACGAACTAGATTTATTTCCAAATCCATAAACATATTTCTCGGTAGTTCTCAAATTATTGTTAAAAGTAAACATTTCAAATCAGTCGTAAAAACTGAAAGAATTCCTTTCACGTCAGAATTAATTTCTTCATCATTAAATAATTTAAGATATTCTAAAGTAATATTTTGCAAATGATTATATTTCGTAAGATATATTTTGTTGTATTTATTTTGCAGGCATAATGGTTAATACATGAAAACAAATTGCCATTAATTTCTTCAAATCAACATTATCTTTCATGCCAGCAATCTGTAGATACTTCTTGTTTAGCGCATCAAATTTTTCACTTGGGAAACCAACATTAAAAATTAAATTATGCTTCATATCTAAATCTCCGTTCATTGATCCACCATTCACACTAAGTTTCGTATCGATATTGTTCTGTAGTGCAATGTCATTAGCAGCTACGTTTTGTTCTACTTCTTTTAAGATGTCTACTGTCTACTCTCAAATGTTCATCAAATTCGTTAACATAACGATCGCAGTACCCCTTTGTGATGACCTCCGCATCGGTTTCTGGAGGGTGTTTAACATTTAAAATTCTATTGTTGCTCATATTAATGTCTCCAGTGATTTCTCCTCCAGTTTTATCAACTTTTATACTGTCGAGCTTATCAATAGGATTGACAATAGGCCTGAAAACTGAGTCTACATGCCTCATCAAATCGCCAGTACTTGAAAGTGATTTACTACTGCCAGTTTTCGATATAGTACTCATTTTATATATTAAAAATGTAAAATGTTATATAAAAAATGCCAAAGTATACAAGCTATGATGTAACGTTGACTAAAGGTCAGGTCCAAAAACTAAAGAGCGCGTGCGATCATGATAGAGGTTAATATACGAATATCAAAAAAGAATTTATCGGGTAATGTGAATCTTCCTCTAACCCAAACTCAAATTAACAAAATAAAAAAGGCTACGTCAGAAATAAAATTGTGTGTGAGCAGAGCACAATTAAAGTACATGAAAAAGAATGGAGGATTCTTGCCGTTTTTGGCAGCAGACATTCCTGCCGCCTTGGGAGCAATAGGTGGATTGGCAGATGGAATTAGCTCGGCAGTAAACTCGACTAGACAGACAAATGAATTGAAGGGACGTAATCAAGAATTGGAAAACATAACCAAGCAACAACTCGGCGCAGACGTACTCAGCGACACACTAGCTCCAATTCCGGTTGCAGGCAAAATGCTTTCGAATGCGTTGAAGAAATTTGGACTCAGTGGATGTGTCAAGAATTTGAAAGGAGCTCAGTGGGGTAATGGATTAAATCTACAGAAACCAGGATCAGGTCTTTTTTTAGCGAGACAGGGGGAGGCATAAACTTCCCCCAATTTCTAAAATCGTTCAAAACCTTTAAACCGCTAAGTAATTTTGATAAAATAGAAAAATGCCAAGATTTGAAAATTAAACATTTTAAAGGTGTATGCATGCGTGATGAATTGAAAGGATCAATTAATAATAACGAATGGATAATTCTTAATATTGACAATAGTTCTGGAGACGGAACACATTGGACATGCGTCTACAACAAAGATGGCAAATGTTTATATTTTGACAGCTACGGTTTCGTGCTTCCTTTAGAAGTTCAGAATTATTGTAAAGGAAAAGAAAACTATTACAACACATTCAAAATTCAAGCACCGAACGAAGTCATCTGCGGTCATTACTGCATTTACGTGCTTTATAAACTGAATAATGGGATTCTATTTAAGGATGTATTAGATGAATTATAGGGAAGAAACAATTTAAAATAATAACTACTGAATTAAAAGAGACATGGTAGACTTGAATACTGACTATTCGGAAATTTATCAGAAAATTTACGGTAGCAACTATGAGAGCAAACACCACGATATATTTCCTAAAAATATATTTATGATACTAGCAGGCAGCACCGGTTGCGGTAAGACAAATTTAATGATGAACTTTATTATGAAAACATTAGTGCATTGCGACGAAATTATGGTGTACACAATGACATCAGATCAAGACGCGTATAAATTCCTTCGAGATTGCAATCATGAAGTTAAAAAGAAATCCAAAGCAGGTAAAGATATTGTTACTTTTCACAATCCAGATGATGGAATTGCTCATCCTTCTGAACTCGATATGAACCAAACACATGTTGTAATATTTGATGATGTCATGAATGAAAATCTAAAGGTAATGACAGATTATTTTTGTCAAGGTAGACATAATAATGCGAATGTGTTCTAATTATGTCAGAGCATACATAAACTAAAAAACATGGCATACGTCAAAATGCTAATATTTTTATTTTATTTCAACATGATAGGAAGTCGTTGGAATATTTTTATGAAACACACGTATCGGGAGACATGTCATTAAAAGAGTTTGAAAAATCTATAAAGAAGCGTGGAAAAGAAAGCATGGTTTCGTTGTTATAAATCTTTGGGAAGAACCTGAATGTGGTCGCTATATTTTACATTATAATGTAATTTACATACCTGAACAGTACCTAAAAATACCTAAAATACCTAATACATAATAATACATAATAATACCTAAAAATACATAATACTTAAAATACATAATAATACCTAAATACAAAATGAACAATTTTATGTCTAATAAAATGATGAAGCTGTTTGATATTAGCCGGTTTACAAAAGCCAAGAACGAAGCCAAACAAATGTTTCGGAATGACATACTTGACAATCAACGGCTATATGAGAGTCAAGCAAAATTATTCAAACAGTTAATTGACACTACAAGAGAAACAGCTAAAACTCTAGAACAACAGATTGTCGACGATAGACAAAAAGTGAACAACGTTTTAGTTCCCTTCACTGATGAATTGATGCGTGCAAATAACCAGGAAGAGGCTATACAGGCAATGCCATTTTATGATTCGCCAATTCCTGAATGAGAATCCACACCGAAAAGGATCCTTTAATTATTAATTTAGACAAGAATCTCAATGAAAGTTATCGAGAGAATCTAGATCTGCTCGACCTGAAGCTTCCAAGTGAAGTATATGAAAACAATGAAATAGAAGCAACATTGAAGGAGATTCAAACACATAATAGACGAATAGGGCAGTTCCTGGGAAACAACAGTAAGAAGAGTGCAGCTGAGAAAATGATATGCGAGTCTCAACAGAAAACACTGGAAAAGTACAAGAGCATATAGACTAAGGTAAAAGCAGGGAGCGAGCTCGTCGGCGAAGGATTAAAGAAGAAGAAGAAGAGAAAACTTGTAATGCCTGTCGGTAAACAAAAGCGTGGTAGAGGTAGGCCTAAAACAGACCAGGTTATAATTTATGAAAGCCCAGATCAATTAGTTCGTCAATTGAATGAAAATCTTGCGGCTCTACATGTTGGAAACAATGCAACATACAATACGGCAGTTGGTATTTTGTATGAGTTATTAAAAATTAGAGCAATCACCAAAGAGGTATATGATATATAAATAATTTTAAAGTTATAAAAAATGAATAAAATAACTCTATCGAGTAGGTCAACAGATTTCACTACACATCTCAATCCTCCAATTACATTTGATAGAGACAAAAAATACGAAATTGCATTTAAAAAGCTGATAACGTACAATTCGATACCTAACATCACGGAAGCCAACAATGAATATAAATATTCCACCGACGGCGGAAGTACTTGGAAAATACTCACACTTTCAAGAGGAGCTTACGAAGTAAGAGACATTAACGCTGCGATTCAAAAGGTAATGCAGGCAAACGGCGATTGGGATGCAATCAATGACAAATATTATATAAACATAAGCCATTTAATTTTCAAGGCAATTTTGATTATATCACACGAAAAGTTCACGGTTGACTTTGGATTGGAAAATTCGATAGGGCCTACTCTGGGCTTCACCGATGAAAAACTAGCATATGGAATTCATCAATCTCCCAACTTAATCGATTTAGAAAAAGTCAATTCGATTCATGTACATTGCGATATTGCCGGTGGTAGCTACATTAACGGTGAGAAATCTAATGAGATTCATACGTTCACCCAAACAGTAAATCCAGGCTATAAGATAATAGAGACACCTAAACCTCAATTGGTATTTCAACCAATTGTTAAAAAACAAGAAATTCATTGAATAAACCTGCAGTTGACCGATCAAGACAACAAACTTATTGATCTGATGGGTGAACGACTTACTATAGTATTATTGATTAGAGAAAAAAAAAAAAAAAAAATATATACTGTATTTATGACAAATGATTGTCAAGGAGAAATGCAATACGTATAGTTCAAAACAAACGTTTATAAGCGGACGTTGCTTAGTCGATAAGGTTTCGGTTCGTACGTCTATCAGAATAATGATTTAATTGAAAGCCAATTTTGGGAGCAGTGGGAGATATTGCAGCATTTGAAATGACAGAGGGTAGTGAGGCTCTAATTAGAAAAGCGATGGCTGAAAAAAGAGAGACTCTAAATCCTGAATCGAGACAAATTTTAGAACGTTTAAAAGTAGGTAATGGAATCAAAAAGTTTTAGTTTAAAAATATTTTACTTATATATGAAATGGAAACAGAAGTTCTAAACGAAATATTCACTCACCCATCGTCAACAATTGTTGACAATAGCATAGACAGGGTAAAATACTCGACCTTTATTCCTCAGAGTATAGCTGGGATTAATCTTGTCTCTGAAGTTATTGAAATTGATATACCAGCTAGCGATTCATATTACAACATATCCAAGTGCTTTCTTAAAATAAAGGGAAGATTAGTTCGAAATGACAATGCAATGTTTACGATAGAACAGCTCAAATAGCTTTGATGAATAATGCCATTCCGTATCTGTTCGACGATATCGAGTATTTCCTAGGACGAAAGTCGATTGTAGCATTACATCTTCCAGGACAGACTTCGTCAATGTTGGGTTATCTCTCTTACCCAGACGATTTCAATAGCAGCGCGGGATTGAATCAATGTTGGAGAAAAGACACAAATGTCGGCGCAGTATCCTCCAAATATAGACAATCTCCAGCAGTTGCAGCAGGCGCAGCCATTGTGGCCGATCATTTTACAACGCGGGAAAATCTAGATTACAACGAAGGATTTGCGATTCGCCGACAACTACTAATGAACAACGATGCACCAGGCCAATTTTCATTTAACTTTCCATTTTCGCACCTATTTGGATTTTCCGAATATAATAAAGTACTTTGCAATTTGCGACATACGCTGCGACTCAATAGAGCGGAAAACACATCGTCTATTCATAGCGCAAACAATTTACTTGAAGGTAAAGTTTTGCTAACGGATATTAGGTGGATGATGCTACGAATAACACCGTCAGTTGAAACGCCAACTTTACTGCGAGAGTTGGTTGTAAGTAAAAGGAAAATTCCAAAAAGTTTTAGTTTTAGAAACATCCAGCACACTACAATTACACAAAATGTTCGAGAATTTGAATTGATGATCAATAGAGAGAGTGGAATTGAAAAGCCTAGATGGATAATTGTGGGATTTCAAACTAACAAATCACGAACACAAGAACAGAATCCAGCCGTGTTCGATCGTCTTAACTTGACGAGCGCTTTTGTTGAGTTGAATGATCAGAGTTATCCTGCAAATGAACCAAGAATAAACTTTGCTACAAATGATTATGTAGATTTCTGCGCCATGGCAGATGAATTAAGACAGAATGCTATTCATTTAATAATTTGATAGGAGGTACACAGATCGATATGATAAAAAGCAAATTACAATTAATTACAAAAAGCTATTTCCACTTGTAGTCTTCGGTGTAAGGCATCAGAGTGAAAAAGTCAAAGACAACGTTATGTGTATGAAACTTGACTTTATATTTAGTGAAAATGTTCCAGCACATATGTATGTTACAGTACTTTCCGATAGACTGCTGCAACTAGCATCCGATGGTCAGACTCCAATAATTAAAACTTAATTATTATAGCTTAATAATTACATTATAAATTTTATAATGTAATTTAAAATGTACTGTTTGAAATGTAAAAGGAAAACATATTCTTTACAGACACAAAATAGGCTAATTGCTAAATAATACAAAACGGCAGAGTGCAGTTTGCAGAGTGTGTGGAAGTAAAAAGTGGAGATTCATCTCAGGCCAGGGCATATTTAATAAGGTGTTATCGGCAGTTGGAAATACTGTCGGAGAACTACATTTACCTGCCAGACGTGGAGAGTATGTAACTAATGGCTTGTTTAATAATTTAAATAAGTATTCCTATTGCGGTCCAGGCACAAAGTATGAACAGAGAAATCGCGAAGGCTATCAAGGTATAAATGAGTTAGACGGAATGTGTAAATTGCACGATCAGTTTTTTTACCGCAAATACCGATACTGCCAGCAGAAATATAAGCGACGAAGCTTTGGCCCATCGAGCATACGAAATCGCTAATGATTCAAGTTTTGACAGTCGGCAAAAAAGTATGGCTCAAATAGTTTACCATATCATGGAAAACAAGGCAACGTTTGGTCTTGGAGAGTCAAAAAACGAATGGAGGGGTCCAGCGAAGAGAAAGGCTTGAAGCGAAACGTTGGACCCCTTGAAGATTTAGCTAGAGAATTACACAAACCGATTCGTAGAAAATTTACAAGCCAGCGAAGAGAAAGGCTTGAAGCGAAACGTTGGACCCTTTGAAGATTTAGCTAGAGAATTACACAAACCGATTCGTAGAAAATTTACAAGACGGCAAGTTCAAGTGTTTGAAGCTGATGGGGAGCAGATTTAATCGAAATGCAGGAATGGAGTCGAGCTAACAAGGGCTACAAATACATGCTTAACGTCATTGAAGTATTTTCCAAGTATGCATGGAGCGTTCCGTTGAAATACAAGAGAGGTGAAACTGTAACTGAAATCTTCAAGTCGATTGTTAAGAGCTCAGATAGACTGCCAAAATTCTTGTGGGTTGATCAGGGCAAAGAATTTTACAACAAGAACATGGATGATTGGTTAAAGAAAAATAGTATAAATAGATACTCTATATTTGGTGAACATAGATCAACAAAAAAAAAGTAAACACGAATTATAGTGAATAATCAACTATGTTGATATCCATCACTTTTAAAACCACATGTTTAATCCGTTAGGCAATTTAGACCATTTTCCGTATAAACAGTCCAGTGAATGTCCGAGATTTTACTCTCAGATCAGCGCGGCCGGGATTCGAACCCACGAGGATTCAAATCACCTCAGGATTTGTCATTTAAAGCTTCATGACGTTACCCCTACACTATTTAGACATTCTAAATAGACAACAGATCGACTGTTCGACGACAGCAGTCGTCGAACTATTATAGAAGTATCAAGGAAAAGATGTGGAAAGATTTACTGCGGAAAATACGAGAAACTGGATTGATGTGATTGATGACTTAATTGCAGAGTATAAGAACACAAAGCACTCTACCATAAAAATGACTCTAACTGAAGCTAGTAAGAAGGAAAACGAAGCATTTATAATTAACAGTAGGAAGTATAGAAATTTGGAAAGCAACGCGAGTCGGAAATTCGACATTGGTGACAGAGTTCGAATTAGTCGGATTAAGGGTGTATTTGAAAAGGGTTTCCTAGCAAATTGGTCCGAGGAGGTGTACGTTGTAGACAAAGTAAAGTATACATCGCCTGTTACGTATATATTGAAAGATCAATCTGGTGAGGTATTACAGGGAGGTTTCTACACAGAGGAACTTCAGAAAACTAATCAAGAATTATATAGAATTGAAAAGATTTTACAAAGGAAAAAGATTAAAGGTGTGGAACACGCCTTGGTTAAAAGGGTGGGTTACAGTAAGGAATTTAATGAATGCATTCCCGTAGATCATTTGGAAAGTGTTTAAAGAAAGAGTTTTGTAAAAAATTCGAAATCTCTATAAATATTAATTTTGATTTAAATAAATTTTCTTACATTTATAAAATGACGGCTACAAACTCAAACTCGCAAATATTCAAATGTCAAAATCTCAAGATTGAAGATAAATAAAAGGATTGAAAATCATAAACACAAAATTTGGTAAATCATATATACTATACGTTGTACAAAATGAGGACGATACCCCTCAACAAATATGGTCTACTAAAAAGATTAATGAATATATTACAGTGAAAGAGTTGGAAGAGAACCCTGAAAGATTTGAGTTTACAGTAAGAAAACTCAATTATGGAAAACATAAAGGAATGTTGTATGTAGAGATTGATGGTTGCAATACAGATAGCGATGATGCTGGAGTTATCTGGTTGTAAAGGAATTATTTCCAAACAAAATGTGGTTTGAAAATATTAATGCATGTGTGCAATGAAATTTATCTTTGACAAAAATTAGCTGTAAATACGTTTTATATTTAGTCACCTAATCTACAATGACCATACGCAAAAGTATGTAGCCCATCATCTGAAATTTCTCGCTTGTCATCATCAGCGCTAAGAGCAACTTCATTTACTTGTTCACTGTAAACGTCATGCAAGGAGATCTGATGACATTCATGCTTCTAATATAATCTCTTTTCTCAAACAGACAATTTCTGTAATCATCATGCGTTATTGTTCTTTCAACAACATTCTTTTTAACTCCTTTACATTTCTTGTGTTCCTCATCTGCCAATTTATACGAGTACAGCTTTGCTCTCAATCCAACAAATTTCTTCAATTTCCTTCCCACAAGCTTCGTCCTTGAACATTCCAATGGCTTTCTTATTATTTCCAGTCTTAATGCCTGATGGATGAACTCTGGGAAAATCGCTAATGTCAAATCTGCTTTCGACGTCATTAGAAATGTCTGCATAAAAATCATCCTTCTGTATTTCGTACATCAAGGAATCCGTGTCTGTAAATAACAGCTTGGCTTTATCATTGTATTTTTCCATTATGTAATTATAGTGAAAGTCGTACATCAAAGTTTTACTTAAATCTAATATAGACCTAGGTAGATTGGCTTACTATACAGCAATTTAGTTTTTCTCATGTGAACGCCAACAATATTTTCGTCAAATATCACTGTTCGGTTATAGTACGGCTTTGCAGCCAATTTAACAGCCTTTTCCCTATCATCAACCAATCTGAAATCTATCCCATTTTCAATATTTTCCATTGTCTTTCCAAAAGCGCTATTGTTCATTAGTTTAAAGAAATCTTTCTCAAAGTCGTTGGCAGCCTTAGTGCGTAGCTGTGTATTTAAATCGATGTATGTCCTAAGCCATGGACTTTCTTCAAATTGTATGCCTCTGTTTATTTTAGTAATTTTCAGACGCAAGCTTTCATACAGTTTCAAATTCTCGTAATGCAATATGTACTTTGTTTTATCATTCAAATTCGGTATCAGCTTTTTCACTTTATTCACTTTCACATTCTCAGGCGCTAAAGGATAGTCATTATGCAGGTTGTGTAGCGCTGCAGGATGTTCCAAGTCAACTTCGAGGATACACTTCATTTCTTTCCAATTTTCCAGATCTTTTTCTGTCATCCATTCGAACCCGTGTGTGGGTAGGGGCTTACTCATCGAGTACCCATAAAGCTTATTTGAATCTAGGTATTTGATAAATTTGGAAGGTTCATCAACGTTAAAATTCTCATCCATGTATTTATTATTAGCTTTCGCGTATCGGTTTGAAATAGTGCTTACACCGCCTCTTATTCCGTGCTTAATCATCAACAGCATGTCGTAATCACTCAACAATTCGAGTTCAACTTTAGTTAATTTTAACGCAGCATCCCAAGCCAGTCCTGGCAAAGTGTAATACCATGCAGGATCCAATTTATAGTGGGTCATACATACATCTCTAAAATTTTCAAAGACATCTGCTAGTAAAAGCACATAGTACAAGTCATGATAGTCTCGAAATGTATTACAACCAAACTCTCTCCAAACAGTCTGTGCGTGTTTATAGTCTTCATCACTGATATTGTATCGTTAAGTTTTGAGTAGAAAGCATCCTTTGGCGGTAGTTTAGTTTCATCAAGTCTTTCTAACGAACTTACATAATTGTACGGGTAAACTCCTTTTCTCAAAAGCAAATCCAATTGGTTTCCTCCAGAGTACTTACTTGCAATATTTTTACACTGATCCTTACTTAGATTCTTTGAAAGTGTATCAAGACTCGAAGCCATAAACCTGAAGCTGTCGATAAACCGCAATTCACGTTTCACTTGGGTTTTCTTACAGTCTTTATTTAAAAACTGGTCAACCAAGACTTTCCTAGAGAATCTGATGTACTTTTCTTCATTACACGGAATGCAATTGATGTTTCCACCTGCCAACTTCTTTATAAATAATTGACTGTCGTATCCTGATAAACTGTAAAAAACTACTGGAAAGAATTTAGTGATCTTGTAATGTAAATTGCAATTATCGGAACTTGCCAGAGAGATGCCAGTGATCTCTAACACGATCGCCGCCCAGCTCCTTTTCGCATATATGACACACTGTTGCTTCATTGAATTTATTCGCGGATGATTCATCGTATATCATTGGTTTAGGAAACTTGAATTGATTGTATGTAATAACAGAATGAACTAGGCGTGTGCTTCTGGTATCAGTTAGTGTATGTATCAATAGGTTTTATGAATGACTCAAAATTTGCATTGACGATAAATGGCACTCTCATGGATTTTTTTATAGTGTCCGAAATTCATAAACGTTCCAGGTTAAGGTAACTCTATTTTTGAGCGTCATGCATGACTCTTTGTGATTATTAAGAGCATCTGCATCGGTGACACCGTTTAAGCATCTCCTACAGTTATGCATAGCATGATGATTTCCATCTATTGCCATCAATCTATTAAAGTTCTTAATCCAGCAGTAATGATTAATCTCATCTTCTGAAATTAGTAACACATCTACTGCGTTTTGACTATATAAAATGTTGAAATCCTTTATGGTATTTTTTCTTCTTCGCCCCACGTCCCTAGCTTTTCATATCCAAACACATCTATAGAAATATTAGTATTCTTTTCAAATGTACCAATATTTTTTAAAATATACCAAGTTAACCGGAAACTAAATACCAGTCCAGTTAAAATTTTCAGCCTGCACTTTTAATTGTTTATCAATGAGCTCAGAATTTTTTTCCACTTGATTGAAGGCTCTTGTAATGCACCATTTGAAACATCGATCGTCATTATTCTTCATATTTACAATTGCCATTTTAGCAGCTAATTTTTTAGGAAGAGGAATGTAGGCACTACCTCAAAGTGGTTTGTATTCAACAGCATTGATTTCTAATTTCATCACCCTTCTAAATCTCCAATTACTACCGCGCATCTGAAAATTAGCCATCGAATCTAACATTTGCCTTTAGTCTTTTCGAACACCGCAGCAGTATCTGTCGATGGTAAAATTATTTCATTTTTAGAGAGAAAAGGGGCGTCAAACGATGTAATTTCCCCAGTCTTCAAATCTACCCTTTCCATTGTACATGTGAGTATTAGATTAAACTTTTGTTGTTGTTCAATAAATTTACCACATTTGGCTTAACATAATTAAGAAATGACACCGCATCGACCCTGTCTCTACCATCTATGGTATAGTGCGTTGTAAATCCCTTTAGTGCTGATTTAGTTTCGCGAATTTCGTATTTTTTCTTAAAAATACTATTAAACACTGATTTAAGTGCATCCACTTTTTCATTAGTTTTTTTTCTTGCCGATTCAGGTAATGAATTAATAAAAAAATCAGCAAATTCACGTAATTTAGATTTGGCTTCCCCCTCAGTTCAATTTACCTTAACAGCTTAGTGATCCTCCATCTTCACCACAGGTAAATGTACACTGGGCTAAAGAAGTGGAGTGTTAACATTTGGAACGTGAGTTTCTAGAATTGGTTGTTTCAACAGAGCAATTAATTCAGCCTTACGCATTCTTGAATATCCACGTAACCCTCTTTCTCTCGCGATAGTCTTCAGTTGAACAACGGTTTTAGTTTTCATTTTATATTGCCAAGAAAATATATTTAAATAGAAATCAACTTTTTTCAGAACATTTCTCATCTTGTCTACCAATCGATGGCGCTCGTGGAATGACTACCACTCCATTATTGAAGCTGAACTGCAACGCCAATGTGCAGCAGATTATTATTAATGGCTGTATACATGTAGCTGAAGGTTTTACAGTTGAACAGTCATTCTCTGATTTGCAGCTATTTCTTCACTTGGAGAATTAGCTGAGGTTTACAGTTGAATAGCCATTCTCTGCTTTTCAGCTATTTCTCTTCTGCTGTGAAAAACTTTCTGTAAATGTCTACGTGTCAATTCATCAATAAGAATGCGCAGTATCCAGTAAATAGGATCTCTATTTTCAAATCAAGAAATTCATAATTGTAGTTCCTTTATGAAGCAGCCAATATATTAACTGCTATTCAATATAAAATGAACAGGTAACCAGAAAATAGATTAACTGCCTATTTTCAGTGTTAGAGGACTTTATAAAATTAGACACGCTTACCTCTTTCTTCTCTCTTTAACGATCCTATTATACTTATACAATGATCCACGCTCCTCGGCTTATCATATGTTTTATTGTTTACATCTACTCCTCTAGGGACCAAACTTTTCTTAAGCTCTTCCTAACACAGACGTATCCTCTCTTGCTCATTGTTAAACATATGATCTACATTAAAATCTGTACTTACATCAAATATCTTTTCCCACTTTGCTAAGTAATTGTTCCCTCTAGTGACAACTTCCTTTCGTTTTTCCACTGGCATTAATTCTAGCATAAAACTATGAAGATCATTAGTGTCCTTAACGAATTCTTTCTACTCTGTAATATTTATGAATGTAGCCGCCATCTTCGCTGTGTCTTTCTAATGCTAACGTAGAACACTGAATAAGCTAAGTCCGACTTACAGGGTTTACACGTATGCATAAAACTTCAAGCATCTAAGTTTGCAGCCCAGCAGCTAAAGCCTGCAACCTGCAAGACAGACACAGCTGCTAAGTTTGCAGCCAGCAGCTAAAGCCTACAAGACAGCCACAGCTGCTGGGTTGCAGTTTAGAGATGAGAATAGAACCGAACCCGAACCCTGGTTTCAAGAAAGCCGAACCGAACTCGAAACCTGGTTTCAAGAAAGCCGAACCGAACCGAATTCTCGAATTGTTGAATGCTAACCGAACGCGAATCGAACCGAACTTTCATTTTCAGCAAACCGAACCGAATCGAACAAAATTCCCAACTCTACTGCATCTCTACTGCAGGGTTTAGCAATGATCAGCTGGCTGCAGTAACGACTCGATCTCAATTAGTCTAGCTTTTTTTATAAAGTGAGCAGCTGGTTGACTTAAAGCTGTGAAGCTGTGTAATTGTAACTGTTTTATGTCTCATGCACGTTTCGTCTTTTATGTTTCAAGCATCTTTACCATATATTTACAGTAGGTGTATTATTAGATTATAAACCAAATTATTAGATTGTAAATTAATTGTTTGTAGCATTATTAGATTGTAAACCAAATTTCAAGATTCTACGATGAAAAACGAGTCTACGACTACGACTAATCTGCTACTGCTAAACTTACAATAATAACTCAGGACATTAACAATCCAATATATATATATATATATATATATATATATATATATATATATATATATATATTATTTTAGCTACATCTTTCAGTGATACATTCAATGATACAAATAAACAACTAACAGTAAATTGACTTCAAATACCATAACCAAAATTGTATCATCCTGCCCCATAGCGGGGTAAGTTGATACTGACGAGGGGCAAGTTGATACGCACACCAGTAGCTGATTACTTGTCGCAAGATAGTTATACTTAAAGCTAGGCCTATATATTATCTTATCTCCTAACTAAGAATTCAGAAAAGTCAGTAGTTAAAGAAAACTGCTTAAATCTATGACTTTTTTTTCTCATAACGTAGATCCATGTGTTACCACATAAGAATTTGTTATCGTGAAATTTATTTTGGAAATTCTGTGGCTACATATCATCAACAGAGTTGCAAAACAATTTTTTGCTATTATCAGCTAAACCTCTTATTTCATTTTCTGACGGAAATGTGTATCCTGTAGGAAGGAAAATAAAACTGGCAATTTTACGTCACTTGTATCAACCTACCCCCGTATCAACTTGCCCCGCTTTCCCCTATGCTTACAGTCATTTGTTAAGTATTATTGAAATATATTTTTGTGCAATTTTTAAAAATGTCATTCTGCTAATAAATGTAAAAACGAATAATTTTTATTTCAATTTAGTATATTCAAGGTTTAATCCGTACTTTCTCTTGTTCTTTTCGTTTTATTCATGTCATGTTCTGTGTTTGCTGCCAGGCATTTTGACCCGTGAATAAAGATCATTTATTACATAAATGATCTTTATACATGCTTGATATATGCGAATATAGCGAGCATTGCCAGCCGTCAATATAAGCACACACCTCTCCCCACTCTCCCCACTACTCCCCCACTAAGCCTAGGCTTTGCTTCTTATGTGAGCAGTGCTACCACTACATAAAGGTCTATATATCAACTGAATCATTACAATATGATTGCAGTAATCTATGCAATGCCTATAGACCTTTTATAATATGTAGCGGTAACTCTGTTCACATAATAAACAAAGCCAAATGGGGGAGCGGGGAAGGGAGTGTGCTTATATTTCCGGCTGGCGATATTCTATATATTCCCAAATATTTACTATATGTTTTCGTCATTTGTTTTTCGTCATTTGTTAACAGAATGGCGTTTAAAAATTAGAAAAAAATTATATTACCATTACTTATCAAACGATGATAAACATACGTCTTAATTTACATTTAATATAGGTCTAAATTGAATATCTAGAGAGGATATATTACATTTTTACGATAAACTACGTTGCAGTTGCGAGCCACAAAACAATTAAGTTTATGACTGGACGGTGGCGCCTCCTAGCGAAAGAAAAATATAAAGTGCTATTTTGCAAAGTGAACACCTTTTATGTAAGGTCTATAGCAGAGTAGGCGGGCCTTCACCATTGAGTACATTAATTATAAGAGAATTAATGCACTGCTTAATATATGTACTGTAAGCTGCACAGAAACGTTTCATCGATGAATCTAGCATGACCATCATTGTGTTCGGCTGCTAAGCAATATCTTAATTACTAATTACAATACTTTAGAACCATAAGCTTATATAGGCTACTTTACTACAATTCATTGACCACTATTTATTATTTAATAGATCCAACATATTAATATATATTTGGCATTTGGTCTTAAATGCTTCTAATCAGCATCATCACTCGTTTATTTCAGACAACAGTCCATAAGACATTGCACGATACAATGACAGAAAAAAAAGAAAAAGACAGAGAATTACGTAATCCACATGTAAAGATAAAAAAGCTAAACATAAAACAATGATCAGCTTAGACAGAGCCTTGACATGGAGGACATAAGAGCATTACGAGACTCTTTGACACGTTTTAACAAACTAAACGGAGAGTTACATAACACCGGCAACCCAGTAGATAAAAACATTTCAGTGACACTACTATATTTTGGGAAGTTAAAAAATGATGTAACGCATTTTATATAGCAGGACTTCAAACTACTAAGAACAGCTAATTTAAAAACCTTCCACAAGGCTATATCATAGAAGCAAGAACAATAACTTCTAAATTATTTCAACTTAACAGAAATTGAGCATAAGCCAAATTTTCTTTTAAGAACATTAGTATGATTGAAAAAATTACTTATCTCGCGATTAATGTCCAAATCATCATGAAGATCATTCTGTATGATGATTCCATTCCAAATCAACATGAAAGTCATTCATTATGATATGACCGAGATACCTAAAGCTGGATACAAATGAAAGCTCATGACCATTAAGAACAAAATACGGAAAGTTAGCACAAATAAATTTACATTTGATAAACGGATTAAACATAATTGTTATAATTAACGAGTAAGCAAGCGTAGCTTCAGTGATCTGTCATTTATGCACTTCAATCCACCCTTCATAACTCTTCCTTTTCATTGCATCAGTCTTTGTCTTCCGAGGAACAGTTTCATATAGACGATGTATTAAATTTGTTTACTTTGAAAAAAATTCACGTTGTACATTTCTTTATCAATTAGATATTTAATTAAGTTATCGATCTCCTTTAATTCCAGCTGAAGCCCATATGAGAGGCAACGTTCATCGCAATTCCTATAATTTGTATATTTGGCGTAGACTTTTTGTCGGATATGAACCGCTTTTGGACCTTTTTACTTTGTTTTTAATTTGGATTCCGTTCTCAGTTTTTTTGTCATGACTGTTCTTGTGACTGTTGTTGCTGCTGCTGTTATCGGTGTGTTTGTAGCAATATGGCGTCCCTAACAACGAGCCTTGTGTTGGTTACCGGGGAAAAGAAAATGTAAATAAACAATCATCAAAGCATCGGATCACCATCGTCGAATAGTTTGTACTTCACGGTAATTTAAGAATTCTGTTAATATAACAACATCGAAAAGTATAAGAAAGTATATAAAAAGTGATAGATATCAACATAGTTGATCATTTCACATGCATGTTTACTTTTTTCCTCTTTAGTAATGATACTATAAATAATTAAAAAAAATTCAGAATTCTAATATTGTTACTTCATTATATTGCAGTTATTAAAATAATAAACTTCGACAATTTATTATTTTAATAACTGCAATCTAATGAAGTAACAATATTAGAAATCTGAATTTTTTTAAATTATTTATAGTATCATTAGTAAAAAGTAAAAAAGTAAACACGCATTATAGTGAAATGATCAACTATGTTGACATCTATCACTTTTAATACCACATGTTTAAACCTTTAGGCAATGTAGACCATTTTCTGTATAACCAGTCCTGTGTATGTCCGAGATTTTACTCTCAGATCAGCGCGACTGGGATTTGAACCCAAGAGGGTTCAATTCACCTCAGGATCTGTCATTTAAAACTTTGTATATTACCCCTACACTATTGAGACACTCAATATTACAATATTTCGATATAATATTCTAATGTCAGATTAATACGTAGACCTACTGTCGGAGAAAACTGTGCAGTTAATTTCTATTCTCTTTAGATTCTCAAAAATTAGCTCTTTGTTATAGAAACCAGCCTTTTTGGTTGTCCTAAAAATGCTTCTAAGCAGTTTTTTCCTCAGCATTGGTGAAATCCTACCAAAATTTTGAGGCATGGAGTAATTTACTAAGAGTATAGAAGCCTGGAATACTATTTGAAGGATTTCATTAGTCATACCTTTTGTGCGCAAGGACTGTAAAGCAAAAATATTGCTCGAGCATGAGGATATAAGATTGGATAGATGACTAAAAAAGGAAAAATTACACGAAATTGTGACTCCTAAACATTTGAGTTTCGTAGCATTTTTTCTGTTAAGCATAACACGTTAGTATTCTGCTGGATCCTCATTGTTTTACTATGGTACAGAAACTGATAGTAAGTTAGCTTATGAGATTTAAAGGGAGGGCGGCATTTAGTGGAGGTTTGAAGGCTCAAGAGGGGACGCTGAAATTCCAGAGGAAATTTATTTGCTCCCAGTGCATTTTTAACAAATTTGACTGGGGCATAAATGACAATTTTTAAAACGGCACGAGCTCTTCAGAAGTGTACATAAGTTCTTAAAAGGGCATTGAAATTTTCCTTTGGCACAAAATTTGCTCATAGTTTTTCCAATTTTCCCTAAAGGACTGATGACTTAGAACTTTTAGTTTGAAAGTCGATTAGCTACTCAAATTTAATGGTGCCCGCTAACTATTAATAGTTTTGCTCTGCAGAGTCAAGGTTTACAGCCTCAATGTTGTATGATAGGAAGCCTACTATGAGGCACTGAGGCTTTGGAGGAGATGCTGCAAGGCCAATGGGGATGCTGAAAAATGTGGGACGTATCCTCCCCATCGTTACTTCTCTGGATATATGTAAATTTTTTAATTGGTAGTAATAGTAATCCTGTTTACCCACAGGGAAAAATCCTGAAATCATGTGGGTAAACAGAATTGCTTTCTCAGGGAATAATGCCCCTGCCCCAAAATGTTAGTCTAAGCAGAGGAAGGCATAGGGGCCCAAATTGTCATAAGCAGTATCCCTCAAGAATAATGGTATATCAAAGGGAATGTTGGATGATTTTAAAATACACTCTATGTGGACATGAATAGTAAAACGGAAGATACAGAAGAGTGGAGGTGTTATATACCATGGACCTGCCAGTAGGCAGTGCACTGAGAGAGAGAGATGGAAAGAGCGAGTGATAGTAAATGGGATTGAGATAAACTGGGGTGGGATTTAGCGCACTCGGTTTAGCTGCGCGTCAATTAAATGAAGTTAAGCTCCATCGCGCCAGTTAGTACTTTGTGGGCGACCACCTTGAAAGACCGAGTGTTGACAAATTTGAAAAGAAAAAAAATCCTGAGATGTTGGAAGGTTATTCTTATATCCGCGCCAGTTGCAATTGATGCGCCAACAAAAGGCAACGATTACTAATAACCATGGAGGGGAGAGGAAATAATGAAAACTACAAAAAATAAAAATAAAAGCAACTAAGAAAGGAAACCATGTAAACACATACAGTATGTCATGTGTGTAACTATATGAATATCAATCAATCACTCAATCAATAAGAATTTAACATCCGGTTCCTTGCCATAAGGCGATGTCAGGGATGTCTCTTGCAGACACTACTCAAACAGGCGGCAAAGCACCACACGATAACGACTGAGTACACAAAGACCACAAGAGAAAGCGAGATCAAAACAGTGCAAGTCCAAGATCCAAGGCAAGCGGGTCATAATTTAGACCTATGGCGGAAAGAGATGGGTTTTAAGCTTGCCAAGGAAAGTACCAATACAATTACAAGATCGAAGGTCTTGTGGCAGAGAGTTCCATATTGTCAGAACAGAAAACATGAAGGAGCATCTACCCATGGCAGATTTAATATTTGGTACTAATATATAAAAATATTTTTGCAAATTATCATGTAACTCTGTTGAAATCTGGTATTTGATGTTACATAAAACAGATGCACATTCATATCCTATGTTGCTTGTGAACAATTTGTTATGTTCTGCATTTGCATTAATATGTTATGTATTTGTATGTTGTGATCTTATATTGAGATAAGTAGAATTATATCAGTCTTAGAATCATGATTAAGTTTATTGCATTTTCACTCATTATGCGACTACAATGAACTCGGATTATAAATCTGACAATTATATGCGACGCAAAGCGAAGTCATCATTAGCGGCTAAATTAGCTGCGTCACAAGGTAGCCCGGACAGAAATTCTCCTGAGGGATCTTTAAGTAGAAATGTGGATACTTGGAACTATAATCAGCAAAAATTAATTTCTATTTCAGCTGGAGATTCTGGTTATTCTCAGCAAAACAAACGCATGTTGCTGAGGCCAAGAGATAGAGACGATGATAATTTAGATTACAGAAGACATTCGAAGTCTCAGAGTCCGTCTGTGTACAGCAGCAGAAGCAGCGACTCTGTGAGCGACAGGAGAGAAAACGTAAGACGTGACTTTGACTCTGAGAGTAATGACTCGGACGTAGACAGAAGCAGGTTACGAGGATTGTCGCTGAAGAGTCAGTCGCTACTACAGCACGTTGATGTTGATAGTGATGAGGAAGAGGATTATCTTCGTAGCTCAGCCCTGAGGCACTCAGCCATTCCACTCCGCTCAAGTGCATCACATCTTCGGTTGAGCTCAAGAGACAACAGACTGGACGCATCTGACAGATCTAGAGCTACATCCTTGCCACACCTCTCCTATACCACTCCTAGGCTGAATGGACAAACGGACGATGTTGTGCGATATCGACAGAAGATAGAGAGAGATTTAGACGATGAGTCTCGAGATGTAGTCTCTAGTCTAAACTATCAGAATGAGAGGGTCCAGTTGTTTCGGCATTCACCAAATCCCACAGTCGGTGCTTCGTCAAACTTTCAATCAATAGGGATGAGATATCTGTTCAACTCCAACTACTCGGACTCCGGCTCCTCTGAGAGATCTGGCCTCTCTCAGTTATTAACTAAAGAAGCTAGAGCAAGGTCAACTTGTAATTTTTGATCTAAAATAATTCAATTTTAATTAATTTGAATTTAGACTATTTTCAATTTATTTTTTAAAATAGGCTATACTTTAAAATGTCCTTTGAACAAGAAAAATGTGGCATGGTTAACGAAACTGAACTTATGGCCATACTTTGGTTTGTTATCATGCTTGCAAGGGTAGCTGATAGAATTTGAACAGTTTGTATCACTTCTGGAATTTACATTCTTAATGACTAGTTATATGATGAAACTGAGTTTCATGGAGTTCAGTTAACTTTTTTAGGAACGTTTAACTCTGATATGAGAATTTACCTGCTCAATGTGTAAAAATTTCTTTCTAAGCCCTAATATTGTCTTTGCATTATTGATAATTGTCGAGCGCTTAACAGCCAGAAAATGAAAGTTTAAACTACGACTAGAGGATTATAAGGATAAGTTGTTAAATAGTTACATCGGTTTCAGGGTTAGTTTGAGCTGTCATTTTACTTTCTCGTTCTTTCTTATTGCAATGCCTATTGGCAAGCCCATGGCACTCCTGCACTTATTTCTATCCTCCGCCTTTCTCTTCATATCAACATATGAAGTAGTTATCAAATCATCCAACATCCAAAGTCTCAGTCTTCCTCTAACCTTGTTTCCTTCCATTCTTCCCTCAATTACCTCTTTCAGCAAACCATTCCCATTCAGTATGTAATTCATCCAGTTCTTCTTTCTATTCATCATCCTTCCCTTAAATCCCAGTGGAACTAGGGTCGAAATACGAATAGACCTTCTTTTGAAATTTTTCCATTCGTTTAAATTTTGTAGCAATTTCTGATGCCCTTTCTGACGTTGGTTTGGATCTTAGTGCTTTAGTTGCCTTCTACGACAAGTGCAATCACAGGTTGGTCTATTTTTCAAACAACCCGGACACAGCACGGGGAACAGCAGCTTTGTATTTCAAAGCTGATTAAAATACAAAGCTAATACAAAGCTTTGTACTACAGAAGCAGCTTTGTATTCATTAATTAAATTAAAATCAGCATATTATTAAAATATTTTATAGCAGTGTAATATATTGTAATATATGTGAACTCGATGATTAAATTCAATTGAGAATTTGTCTAGTATTTTATAATAGGCCTATGTAGTGAGTGGGATATACAAGAATTTTTGAAGGGTGAGGTCCCAAAAATTTGATTTAACAGTGTCAACATTTCTATACTTACGCCCATGAACGCCTTTTGCGGGACAGAGACTACAGAGTGCAATTATTATCAGCGGCCTAAGGGGGAGCCGAGCTCCCTGCCCCCTCTGGATCCACACCTTCTACTATGTAATAGTAAAATAGATGAAAACCACTAATTTTTTCATTCAGTAATGATTTTAATGTTATAAACCTTATTGTTTTATTAATTTATATCCACGAAGCACATTCAATCAATAATATTTCCGGTATTAATAACATTTTATAAATATTTTCATAAAATTCTCTGTAATTGCTTATTAATTCACAGCAGAATTTTTGTTCATCTGTTTGATTTGCCTAGTACTAGAGCTGTGTTGTGTGTGTATGCAGGAGTCTACAGGTAGACAGTATGACTGGTACTAGAGCTGTGTTGTGTGTATGCAGGAGTCTACAGGCAGACAGCACAGCGGTGGGTATGGAGGAGTTGCAGAGGTATTTCCCGGAGAGGAAGATGCGACTGTTCGTAGGCACGTATAACTTGGGAGAGATGAAAGAGCCGCCCAGCTCCCTCGATGACTTCATCCTGCCTGAAACGAGTGACGTCATGCAGGACATGTACGTCATCGGTGCGCAAGAGGCTGTCGCTAACTTGTGAGTCAATCTTTAGCATTAGTCTAGTCAGATGATCCAGAAGATCAAGTTTTAATATTAGCGGTGAGGATGCTTCGGAGCATCCTCACCGCAAAAATTTGCGGTGAGGATGTTATTTGAAGCTTTGCATAAATTTTGTATTTTTGTAGTATTAGCTATATTTTAGTAGCACACTTGTTTGCATAACTCTCATATTTCTTTTTTCTAATTTTTTAATAACAGCTTTTGACATTTGTTTTTCCATGCAGTGCACTATGTATAGCTCAATGCTGTATTTGTTGCAACTGATCGCAGCATCCCACAGTGGGAGCTGAGTGTGCAGGAGACACTGGGACCTCAGTATGTTCTCTATCATTCAGCCTCACATGGTACTCTGCACATTATCGTGTTCATTCGTAGAGATATCATCTGGTACACATCAGGTGTGTTAACTTTTTACTCTTTACCAATTTGACTTCTTTTATTACAGATGTTAGTGAAGGCTTTGAAGGTTTACAATAGAATTTATGGGTCATTTACTTTGAGTGGATTATTAATATAGTTTTTAATCATTAAACTCATTTACAGTGTTCAGTTTGCATCCTTCTTTTGTATCCTTCTTTTTTAAGAAACTATTAGGGTATCTTTTCTCGTCAAATTTATATTTTCTGAGATGCAATTCTTTCTTCATATTAGTCAAATAATTCTTCCAAAAATTGAAAATGAAATCTAGCAAAAGTTTCTGCTTATGACGTATTACGATAAAGATTATAAAGTTTCTGCGTATGACGACTATTTTAACATAACGCCTCCACTATCAAAATCATTTGCAAAAACTAATAAATACATGTAGATTGACCATTAGAATTTCCTTGCATTGCAAATTGCAATGTTTCGTATTCTTGTTCACTGACTTTATGTGGCAGCTACATTTGTGGCCTGTGGTTGAACAGGCTACTCTGGATGTCTTCTTTCTGGTGATGTAACACACTTTTAACAAAGATTCTCCTATGGATAGATGATTGCAATTTTGTAATGATTTTCGTTGCAATTTCTAATTTTATTTCACATTTTAACATGGTAACAGTTCCAGAAGAAGCAACGGTTACAACACGAATTGGTCCTTCTTCAATCCGAACAAAAGGTGCAATAGGAATTTGCTTCAAATTCTTTGGATCCTCCTTGTTATTTATCAACTGTCACTTAACAGGTTAGACTAACTAATATCAATATTAACATTACATATATTTTATCATTTGATATACGTGATTGTTTTGTTGTCACGATGAGAAATTAGTATAATTTCTTTCATTAACCTGATTACTATCATCTACAGGTTGGTCGTCTCATCAATAACTTGAGTTACCTGACCACTATCTACAGATTGGCCGAGCTGATGTTACTTGTGTCTCTCTCTTTCTCTCTGAGTGCACTGCCTACTGGCAGATCCATGGTGTATAATGCCATCAAACTTCTCTGTCTTCCGTTTTTTTCTTCATGTCCACATACGAGTGGATTTTTAAATCATCTAACATACCTAATCTCTCTGTCTGCGTCTGCTTCTCTTTCCTTCAATTGTGTCATCTATGACCTCCTTTAGAAAACTATCTCCCCTTAGAATGTGTCCTATCCACTGTCTTCTTTCAATTACTTCTCGTAGTATTTATCAACTGTCTATCTGTACCCAATCTCTTCATGACTTCTTCCTTTGTAACTATTTGGATCCAGCTAATCTTTTTCATATTTCTCCATAAACACATTTTCAATGCTTCTAGTTTCCTGACGTCTTCCTTTCTTAATGTCCATGTTTAGCAACCATATAATTTCGTTGTCCACATCAAGATAACTATCATTGTCTTTGTGGTTTTCTTTAGACTTTTAGTTAAGAGTTCTTTCGTATTACCGAAAGCCTCAGTTGCTTGTGCAATCCTACTACAAAAACCTTTCTCGCATTTTCCATCGTCTCTTATGATGTGACCTGATGTTACTTATAAGCATAATATCTGATACATAATCTAATGTAATTTGTAGCGGGATTTAGCACACCTAGTTTAGCTGCGTGTCAATGAACGAAGTTAAGCTATTTCGGGCTCGGTTAGTGCATGAATGTGCATGAATTGGTGATCACCATGGAAGATCGATTGTTTACAGCTTTGAATGAAAACAATCCCCAGGGTGTTGGAAGGTTATAGTTAGATCCTCACCTGATGCAATCAGTGCGCCATCCAAGGTAACGATTAGCCTACGGATACTCATGGAGAGAAAGGGAGGAAATATCAAAACTACTAAAACAGAAATTGCAACTAATATGCTTATTACTAAGCATGTACTTGCTTCCTGACTCAGTACTGTTATGTTAAACTTAGCAAGGAAGTCCTGTAGCACTTGCGGATAAAAAAACATCAAAGCGAAAATAATTAATTGATCAAGAGGATACAGGTTCGAATATCAGCTGGTCAACTCTTGTCAATGGGTTTTTGGTTAGAACACGAACGGTATTTTGATTAAGACTGTTTGCTACACTAAAATGCTTAGTAGAAGGCAGTTGTCTGATGAAGAATAATTAAAGGTTTTCAATGATATTTTTTGTACCGGAATGGCCAACGTGTTTCTGTCTATGCAGATATAATTGTGTTTATACAGATATAATTTGGTGAAATCATTTAAATGTAACATCATGCTCCTGCAACAAAGTGGTGGCACTTAAAGAAATAGATTTACTTAATTATGTAACCTATTTTAACGAAGTTATTTCTACGAATTAACGTATGCTTATGACATTCATTTGGGCTATGAAAATTTTTAAACTTTCGAGATTGCGTAACAGAACTTTCACGGACTTCCAGATCTGGTAGGCTCTAAGGGCAAATGAGTTAATATTTTTATTGTTAAATAATTTGAAGTACTATATAAGTGAGGATGAATTGGGTGTTGAGGAGAATAGGTGGGTTCTGTCAAAATTGAGATGGTATGGGCATATTGTGAGAAAGGCAGATGAGATGAGGATGTAGTAATGAAAGTTTGGAGGGAAGAGCTGGATGTTAAGCTAGAGAGACGTATATCACAACTGACGTGGAATGCAGTTATTAAGAAGGACATGAAAAGTAGGGGATTGACTGATGATATGATGTAGGACAGAGAGGATCTATTCGTATCCCTAGAAAGTACCAAATAGACCATAGAGAAGGTCTATTCGTATCCAGACTCTAGTTAAACTGGGATTCAAGGGAATATGATTATGATGAATGAAAGCCAAACAACCTGAAGCCAATCGCTACTGGTTTGGATGGTCTAACTGCCTGGTTTCTCAGGTTGTCTGCTCCTGTATTCTGTCAACCTCTAACAACACTTTTAAATGCTTCCATGGCACAGTCTGTTGTCCCTAATCAGTGGAAAACTTCTTGTATAATACCTTTGTCTAAAGTTTCTAAACCCTCTACACTGTCCAATTTTCGTCCTATCTCCATCACCCCTGTTCTTTCCAGACTTTGTGAGAGAGTCATCATTTCAACTTACATTTATCCTGCTCTATTAAGTCCTCCTGCTACACTTTGTTTATATGACCAGTTCGCCTTCAGGCCAACCGGATCTACCACAGGTGCCCTGATAGCACTCTATCAGAGTATCTCACAAATGTTGTCAAGTAGTCCCTTTGTCAGAGTCATTGTTCTAGATTTTAGCAAAGCTTTTGATCGGATCAGACATTCAACTGTTATTGAAAAGTTTGCTGATCTGGACATACCGTCTTGCATCCATAATTGGCTTGTTAGTTTCTTTACTGGCCGTCAACATTGTACTAAATTTGATGGTAATGTACTGCAAATATTTCAGCTAGTGTTGTACAAAGTTCAGCTATTGGTCCCGCTTCATATTCCATTACTGCTTCGGATTTAAGACCTATCCACTCTTATAATAACATTATTAAGGTCGCTGATGATACATATCTCATTATCCCATCTCAGTATCTTTATACCACTGACGATGAACTTGCTAACATTGACTTGTGGTCCAGTAAGAACAATCGACAGTTGAATAAGTCGAAATCCCGTGAACTTCTTTTCCATCCTCCGCGATCTAGATTTCTAGCAAGTTCTGTGCCACCGCTCCTAGATGGAATTGTCAGAGTCAACACCTCGAAGTGCTTGGGTGTTACACTGCAATCCAACTTTTCTTTTTCTGTCCACGTGGATGGTATAATTAGCAGTTGCTCTTCTAATTTTTTTACCATTCGCACTCTAAAATCAAAAGGTCTTAATTCTGATCTAATTGTCACTTTCTTTAAATCTATTGTACTCTCCAAGTTAACATATGCATCGCAATTTTGGTGGGGTTATGTTGGTTCCTCCGAGAGTGAACGCCTTGAAGCCTTCCTCAGGAAGGCTACAAGATGTAACTTCTATGATGGAGTACGATCTTTTGCGGATATCGCTGCCGATGCAGATGAGAAATTGTTTAATGCTATCATCAGTAACAAACAGCATGTCCTGCACCGGCTTCTTCCGCCGCTTAAAGATAATGTTAACTTTAAGCTCAGGGAGAGGGTTCACCCTTTCTCTCTACCGTCTAAGCGTACATCTTTGATGGATAAGAACTTTATAATTAGAATGCTATATAAAGACTCTTATAAGGTTTTTTTAAACAATGTCTGCTTATGTTTATTACTTTCTATATTGCCATTTGTATGTGTGTACGTTTTCTGCGGTATGTCAGATTTCATGTAATAAACGAATATAATAATAATAATAATGAATAGACCTACTGTATGAGTTCAACATTTTAAAACACGACGCTAATCATTATTTTTTGTAAAAGTCATTAGTAACCTATGAGATCATCATGCAAGGGAAGACGTGATGATAAACTGAACAAGTTATCTAGCTGATTTATAGAATGTAGATCATGTTATGAATTAGTTAGAAAGAGGTTGACCGCAATTGACGCGAGATGCTGCGATTAAGAAAGACATAAAAATAGGGGATTGACCCATGATACGGTATGTAATAGAGGAGAGTGGAGAAGGTATGTACCTGAACAAATGGGTATGCCAAATTTAAAAAATATATCTAAAGAATATTGTATCTTTCATTAGTCTTAGTCTCGGCTCATCACTTAAATCCAATCTTGTTCATGTAATCTTCCTTTTTCTTTAGCTATTAATATATCTATCGATCTTTGTTATATGTTTCTTAAACATTTATATGGACTGACGTGTCATCAATATTCTAACTAATTCCGTGATATTGTATTTAGTATTAAGCCAGCATTCCTATACTGGAAATTTTGTATTTGACCCCACGCATATTCACACATTCATAACTTTCCTGTTATTAAAGATATTCAAACGAAATTTATCTAGATTTGGAAGAATTAGCTGCTTCTCAAGTCCAGTGTCGAGAACATCGATGAGCTCTTTATGATTCTTTTTGCAACTGCAATTTGGGGTATCGGTTTTAAAAGACACAGCGTACTAGCCTACTAGACCTGTATAAACTATAAACTTTGTACCTGCAGCACATGATGGAAAGAGTCAGGAGCGAATAGAGGATTACAAGAAAATTATAGCAGGCCTAAGTTTCTCTAAGACCTCAAACAAAAATTCTGCTAATCCAGGTATTTTAACTCATATACTTCTATCCTTCTGTACTCCTGTAATAAGCTTTTTCTCGTTTATTCATTATCATACATGTATTCTTTTAGATTTCTTGTTGATAGTACATGTTTGTATATGTCATGCTTATAAATCTATATATTATTTATTATTTGGCTGAAGCCAATGGCAAAGTCAGTAAGATACTCGACCGCGGATCAGTATGTCAGGATTAAAATCCTGGCTCGCCCGTCTCTTACATCGCTTTCGAGTGAGGAAACTGACGTTAACCCTAGCTTTACCAGCTTTAGCTTTGCTTTATTTCTTGCACAAGTATATATTACTTGTATGTATCTTTTTCATGTATATTTTGTTGGGATAAGTGTTGTGCTCGAGTGTAGTTGGACCACTGCAGAATAGGGCAACCGCAAACAATCTGCTGCGTGTGCGTAAGAGGCGACTAAGGCAAGAGCTGAGGATGGCAAGAGGGGACCCACCTCACTATGATATATTTTCCCCCAGCATTAAATGGTAATTAATTCATCTAACTGAAGAAGGCAGCGGCATCACCTCAGAAGCCATACTTTTCCCAAGCTATAGTCTACATGATGCATAGACTTTGTGAAGGGATTAACGTGTTGATCTAAGGAGTGTTCTCATGGGGCGAGAAAGCAGACTTTGAGTATGAATATGTACCTTGAATATGTACCTGCCACTTGGCAGTGCACTGAAGAAGATTTTTGGGATCTAGGTTATAAAATTAAATTAGCATTACCTAAGCGCGTTCATATAACACCTTAATACATTTTTACATGATTAGATGCTAAATCTACTGTATACTGAACGACTGACTATTATGATATTGGATTTGTAATACATATTTAACAAATATTTACTTAGAACGTTTTCTATATCAATCAGTATAATAGTTTTGTATTGATGCAGTTTCATGCTTAGCAATAGTTTAAATTTTTTTTTAACAAAACAGTTCTACTGCTATAGCCTAAACGTAACGGCTGTTTTAATGTTGCCGCAGGAAATAAATACAAAAGTATAGTAATATTAATAGTAATAGCCAGCATCATCATCTTCCTTTGAGTCCCGGTTAAACTAGTGTTGGGAAACGAATATACCTTCTTCTCCATTCCTTTTTAGAACTTTTTCTTGCAATTTCTGGAGCGTAGGCGCTCGTCAACCGAATGCCCTTTCTGCCGTTGGTTTGTGTCTTAGTACTTTGTCGACTTTTAAGACACTTGTAGTCCATGGTTGGTCTATTCTTGAGCAACCCGGGCACCCAAAAACGACACGGCCCATAATTGCAAGTGATTCCTTGTTGAAAGAAAGAAAGTCCTCCCAAGGCAGAACGATGATGTGACTCATAATTGTATAATATGTACTGAGTTCTTAGTTTAGTCTACGTAGCTCTAACGAATCAGCATCAAGAGCTTTTTGTCTAAAGGAATATTGTAGATTTCTAAAGCCATTTAATCGTTTGGCAAAGCTTCTTTGGACCGATTCGATTTGATCAATATCGTATGTACGATACGATGACAAGGGGTTCGAGTGTGCTCCAATGTGGTTCTGACAAATACTGTAAAGGCTCTAAAGAGTAATTTCTTATCTATTATAATTATAACTGTTGCGGCACATCCAAAAGCTGTTCATTATTGTTCTCTGCAGGCGCTGATATCACGACAGAGTACGATTGTGTGTTTTGGATGGGTGACCTTAACTGTCGCATAGAGAAGGACAGAGACTTTGTGGTGAAGCTACTCAACAGAATCGAGTCGAACAAACATCCAGACTTTGGTGTCGCCGATTTTTCTTCGCTACTCGCTCACGATGAACTAAAGCGAGTCATGGATAACGGTTGATATTTATCAGTTCAATAGGCTGTTAACTACTGCTGTAGTCGTCAGTGTCTACTGGATAATAGTTGAAAATCATTTCAAAAATAAATAATCCCCACAGTCAGTAACATAGAAGACGCATTTAACTGAGTTTATAGCAATAAAGTTGTACAAAATTCTGTACGTTGTGAACAAAATGGTGCCATACATAACAAATAAAAGAAATCATCTTTTTTATGTAGACCGTGGAAGGCTACTGGAAACCATATCAGGTGACATCTTTTTCCAGGCTAGAGGATGCATTGAGCTTTTTGAAGGATTTCTTAGTCGTTGTGATGGGATTAATTTGTTGGTCCATGACGCTATTTATTATAATTAGGATTATCAGTGTGATGATGAAATGCTTTTTAAGTTTTTAGTAACCATTCCAGTAGTTTATGACCAACAACATTTACCTTAGACTTCCCATTTCATAAATCATCTAACAGAGATTGGTTGCAATCGCTCTCTCTGCAATTTTATCTAATGACAGAAAACTTAGTTTACTCGTAGTTTTCACGTTACTATTGTGTGTATTTTTCTATCCTTGTACAGGGTTGGCATTTTGTGAGTTTATAGAAGGACGTATAAAGTTTCGTCCAACTTTCAAATATAACGAAAATACTGACATCTTCGATACCTCAGCCAAGAATCGAATACCCAGTTACACTGTAAGTTTTCAGATTTAACTCTTTGAATTCTATTATTTGGTTCTTAAGTTAATCAGCATACATTTTGTAGATTTTGTTTAAAGCTTGTATAACAGATTCCTTGAAAAATCATCATCATCATCGTCTTTCCTGATATCCCAATGTAGCTAGGAAGATTAGGCACACCCCAACATAATACCCTTTCTGACGGTGGTTTGGATCTTTGTACTTTGTTGCCTCTTATGACACGCGCAGTCTACGGTTGGTCTATTCTTGAACAACCAGTACACAAAAAACAACGCGGCCATGGCTAAAACAGCAAACAACTCCAGTTTTACAAACAACTTCTGTTTTACTTTGGTCTTTTAATATAGAATTAAAGTTAAAGTTTTACTTCAGTCTTTTACAACAGAATTAAAGTTAAATCTAAGTTAATTATAATTAATTAACTAATTAATTAGTTATTTCTCTAAGTTAATATTCGCCTATTTTAATTATCTATTCGGAGGATGATATCAGAAGTGTTTTGTTTGTTTCTGAGCTTGTGTAACGTGGAAATGAACTTTCTGCAAGATAAAGTTGTAGTGTTAACATGTAATTTAAAAATTGGCAAAATTGATAAACCACTCGAAAAAAATAACTTTGGTAGAATGTGAGTATAGTATGAACTAACCTCTGTGTACTTGATATAGTGTCATATAGTATGAGCCAGTGGCGAAGTCGGTAAGATACGCGACCGCGGATCAGTTGATGCGGGTTCAAATCCTGGGCTCGCCCGTCACTGACATCGCTTTCGAGTGAGGAAACTGACGTTAATCTTAGCTTAACTCTTTCTTAGTGCACTGCCTACTGCCAGGTCCATGGTATATAACGCCTTCACTCATCTCTATCTTCCGTTTACCTCCTCATGACCACATACGAGTGGATCTTTGAACCATCTAACATTCATTTTGATATATCATTATTCTTGGGGGATTCTGATTATGACGAGGTGGACCTCCTATGCCTTCCTCAACTTCTACTAACATTTACTGGGCAGGGGCGTCATTCCCTGAGAAAACAATCCTGTTTACCCATATGAACTAACCTCTGTGTTATGATATATTGTCATATAATATGAACTAGTGTGTATATGATATAGTGTCATATACATGTGCTATGAACGTGATGTGTGTGTATGATGTAGGATCGTATTCTCTACCGCACTCGCACTAAGAACGCCACAGCGTGTCTTATGTATGACGCCGTTCTCTCAATACTCAAGTCAGACCACAGACCAGTCTACGGCGTGTATGATGTCTTGCTCAAACCTGCCGTCGACTCGTATGTAAACCTCTATATCTTGTCCACACTATAAATATAACGTAATTATGAATTAATATAGAAAATAAGTACAAAATCTTTGTGCAGCCTTTACTTTTTTTAGCATTGGCTGCTTTGTACATTCATTATTGAATGAATTCTTGGATTGATTCATGATTGATTATTTTGATTTATTTATTTCGTTTGCTAAAAGACGTATCATTCTATCGGATATTTCTCTTAGCTTAGAAACAAATCATTATAAAAACACCAAATGATTTTTTAACTGACTTGGTGTTTTGGTTGTTAATGCATTTCGCAAATTTTGGAATTGTTTACTTTTCTATGAATTTGTAATTCTTCTACTGATTAATTTTATATAATTTACATGAGTTATAAACTGTTTACTTTTGATCAGGGATGGAAAAGTAATATAAATATAATTCTTGATCTTTATATGATTTAGTGGATCATTCAGCGGCTGGAGCCAGTGACGATGTCGGTAAGATATTCGACCGCGGATCAGTATGCTCAGCGTTCAAATCCTGGGCTCTACTGTCACTGACATCGCTTTCGAGTGAGGAAACTGACATTAACATTAGCTCTTTAGTTAATTTTTACACTTAATAGCGACTACCAGGAAAAATGACTATAATAGCGTTTGCTTCTCATTAACTATCTGATATTGCATACATTCACTTTGATGCTATCATGCGCTACACAATATTAATGTTACACATATTTATACACAATGTTACACATACTTTGTGTATATTGCTTTGTGTTATTTAATAGGGCTTCCTTGTCAGGTGGTCAGTTTAACAAAAGTGTGTGGATTGAAGGTAATGACTATAGGCCTAAGTTATATTAAACTAACTCAAAATGGAAAACTAACTAACAATTAGCCTTACATGATGTATGTACTTATATGATATTTGATTGTATGACTACATTAGTTGAATGTTTAAGGTTATATTTACTATACAAACCTATGGATTGATATTATCAGTTCGTTGCCTGATAAACTTAAGAATAAGTGTAACGAAGTGAGTTACTGCATTGTCACTTAATATTTAGTTGACACGGGCGTTTCGTATTTCTGTTAATATAGTCTCTTAATAAAGCAATTTGTTGTTATTACTTATTTACGGATGAATGCTTTGAGTTCACTGAATAATTTACTTATACAATGATGGTAAATATTGTGATTTATATATATATTTATATAATTATTTAGGTAACAAGCGACGAGCCAAAAAGAAAGATGATGTAAAGAGTCACCCACTGCTGAGAGAAATTAAAGGCAAAACAAGCAGCAGCATTTGTGTCGTTATGTAGTTTAGCATAATATGTTGAGGAAACTTCTTGTCGTAAGGAATAACTTTGTGTATCGCTAACAAACTGACGTGATGTATGACTGTATGTGTCACGAAGTCGCACGTATATCATTCGTGGTATGAAATGAGCTTTCACGTGAGCGAGGTTCATGAAATCATAAAATCAAACGTGACATCTCTACGACTAACGTGATACTGGCTGGAGCCAGTGGCGATGTCCGTAAGATATTTGACTGCGGATCAGTATGTGCGGGGTTCAAATCCTGGGCTCGCTCGTCACTGATATCGCTTTCGATTGAGGAAACCGACGTTAACATTAGCTTTTTTATACGTTTTCTGTGTCGTTTCACGTGATATCGCACGTGACATTACTCGTGACATCACATGTGATATCATGCTCTTCGTGATCCATGCGATCACACATGTGACATCACTCGCGACATTTTACATGTGGTATCACGCTATACATGATAGTTGTCGTCACATGTGATATTATTCATGACATCACATACAATATATTACGCTACACCTGATCCGTGTAGTTACACGTGATATCACACGTGACATATCACTCACAACGTCACACATCCTCGACTTGTAAGACATTAACGTAAACAATAATAAATTTTGTCTAGAGTTTCCATCTTGCTGTACTTTTCATTTACAGAATGAAGTGTTCCTTAGGATAAAAACAAAATGTATTAAATTTTTTAATCAGTTCCAAAATTTTGTTTAAATAATGTAGGCCTATTATGTAAGTAAGGGCGTCCACACAGTATTAACAATGACGCCAGTTGCGTCGTTGGCAACGTAAGGGGGGAGTGGAAAAAGATACGGAGTTCTGAAAAAGGAGAGGGGAGTGCAAAAATCGAGCATCGTGAGTTAGGCGAGACCAGAGGGTAAGCATGCGTCGTTGCTCCAGGTACCGTAAGGTACCGTAGCAATATATAAATTATTATTTGTGTAATAAACTCCTGTATTAAGCATATTACAACTGGTTGTTATTAGACCCTTTTAATACTATTGTAGTCTATTTTTGGCATTTTTTATTCTTATGAGGTAATAGCTAACCTATTTATTGATAAACTGTTAAGATGCCAATAATAGTCAATTTATGCAGTGAATGTCTTTCGTGTAAATGCACTTAAGCATTTAAAGTCATGTTGTTTCGATATTTGTGTGTATGCAACATAAAAATATTTCGTAAATGAGTGGTACAAGTAATCGGTTTAAAGTCACTAAGAACTTGGAGCACTCGTAACTATGGGCTACGAAGCTCGGCGGATCATGCACTAAACATTGAAGAACCGACATCGAAATTCTAGTATAGTTACAGGGTTAAAGTGGGTACACACCGTGCACTCACTTATAGACTATTTTCTGATAATATGTAGCGATGTACATGTATCTCTGTGAGTCAATTGTTATGGGAAAATCGACTGTTAGCATTGGAAGGCAGAACTGCTTGAATTTAAAGAATCGGACCATTTTTCGGTGTGAATTATATTATAACATTTCGTGTGATTTCCTAGAAGGTTGTCTAGGGGTAAATGGATATGCCTCAAAGTGGAAATCACTGAATATGTTGAAACAGCTCGTTAAACCTTGACTACCTGTTATTCGGTTCTTAACCTCTCCTTTACTACTGAGATACTTTAACACTGGCATTAATAAAATATAATTTTATTAACAAATGTCACACAACGTTATCAACAATATAGTTGTGAACACACAAGTACTCTAAAGATACTTAGCTTAAAGAAGAGAAGAAGAGTAGAGCGTCCGAGGACTCAAGGAAAGACCCAGGATCTCAAGCACCGCAGAACCGCACACTCTGACTACCGGAACAGAAGTGAGTAAAACTAAACTAAGTCACTTACCTCCTAAACTAAGTGGGTATAAAGTTCGCCTCAAGTTTGAACTCGACAGCGTTAACAACAAGAAAGAACAGTGGATACCAGTGTTGTTTTATCCCACTGTTACACCCTTCCCCTTAAAAGAAGTTCAAACTAATAAAGGAAAAGGTAGACCTACTTGAACCAAAGTAAAAGAAAAGATCATGGGCATCGCAAGTAAGCATCTCACTAAAGCAAAACGTCCGCTTTGGTATAGCATAGACACAGATCGATAGAGGAGTAATAGAGATAAAGAGGGAATGATGCGATAACACAAGTGAAAGTAATCAAAACAACGCATCGCCCTATCTAGAACGAAACAGTACATCAGCTTCAACACAGAGACCGGAACAGGAATCCAAACGACGGCAACGGGAAACGAGGACGGAGGTGGGATCCATCCAAGGGAAGACAACTCCAGGCAGGAACTCACAGGAACCAGAAGACAGCCAGCCAGGCCAGGACACACGACATCAGCGAGTACCTGACAAATAAAATGAACTCAATTAAACTAAGTAATCGAAAGATAATAACTGATGAGTCTCCTGAAAAGAAACAAAAAGATTTCAATAAAATTAAAGAATGTTATTTGTCTTCTCTAAAGAAACAAGCTTCAGTAAAAATTAAAAATAAAGATTCAAGTTGTAAAAACTGAAAAGAATTTCATTTTCATTTCTTAATTAACTTTCTCTCCCCTTAAAATAAAATATTTGTTTCTAAGGAATATTCTTTTGAAACTCAAAACTATACTTACCTTTCCTCCCCCCATAAAAAAAGAAAACAAATATTGAGGAAAGCCACAGAAAAACAAGAATAAATAAAGAAAAATATATCTATTCAGAGGGAAAGGGAATACAACAAAAAAAATGAAATATTAAACTTCTGAGGTAATGTAGAAGAAATTAAACAACTGACTTTCTTCAAAAAGCAATATTAAACTAAAAATTGATTAAATGAATTCATCACATAAAGTGCTTAATTAAGAAAAATCAAAATAAAATATCTTCATTGATCAATCACCAAAAATAAAATAAAATATTTACAAGGTCGTCCTTAACTAAATAAACTGAAAAATAATAAAATAAATTATTTAAATAAAATATTTAAATAATAAATTACAAATAAATCTAAGCATCTCGAAAGTACTAAAAAGAAGGACTTTCGCGTCATAAAATAATAATATAATTAAATAAATATAATAATAATATGTAAATTAACAACATATCATCGAAACGCAACAATTAATAAAATATTAATTGTTGATATCAACTTAACTATAGTAACAGCTGGTCTGGACAACGGATTAAGTTTACCAGGCTGATATTTCAAATCAAACTGATACTCGTGAATCTCTAAGATCCAACGTAAAATCTTCCTATTACGGTCCTTTATGTGAGAAAGGGCCAATAGCGTGTTATGGTCTGTGTGAATTGTTACTTTAGAACTGCCAAAATAAACTTGAAAACAACGTACGGCAGTAAGAACAGCAAACAATTCTTTCTCAATGGTTGAATATCGAACTTGATGTTTACTGAAGCTTTTGCTAATATAGCAGATAGGCTTGAATACACCAGATTGTCCCAAATCTGAATCAAATTCAAATTGCCCCAAAGAAGCCCCAATAGAAAATTTGGACTCATCAACAAAAATGTGGAATGGACGTTCAAAATCGGGAGGAGTGAGGATAGATTTAGATGCCAGCAAGGACTTCAGGTGAAGGAATGCTTCAGTAGCTCGAGACGACCACTGAAAAGGTACATTCTTCTTCAGCAACTGCGTTAAATGGGATACAATCTCTGCCATCGAAGGAATATACCGCCGGTAGTAGTTAACAACCCCAAGAAACTGTCGAAGTTGTTTCTTATCCGCAGGTGGAGGAAAGTTTAAAATGGCATCAACCTTGGCTTCTACGGGAGAAATACAACCATTCCCTACAACATGACCTAAATACGTGACCATAGCGTTGCCAAATTCACATTTAGATCGTTTGATGGTGAGTCCAGCCTGCTTGACACGAGCAAAAACTGCCTGCAAATGCTGGAGATGCTGTTGCCAAGAGCCCGATGTGAAGATAACGATGTCATCTTGATACGAATCAGAAAAGGACTCTAAACCATCTAAAAGTAATGCACCAAACGCTGAAAAGTGCTGGCGGCACTGCCCAAGCCAAAGAGCATGACTTGAAATTCATATAATCCAAAGGGGGTCACGAAGGCACTAACCAGACGAGAGTCTGGCTCAAGCTCTACTTGCCAATAAGCCTTGGACACATCAATTTTGGAAATGAAATTCGCTTAGCCACTTTTTCAATCAAATCTTCGATTCTTGGAAGGGGTAAGAATCTAAATCTGATACAGCGTTGACCTTCCGATAATCGATACAGAATCGTATAGAACCGTCTGGTTTGTCCACTAACAAAATGGGAGAAGACCATGCAAGAATTATAACTCTTGGTTATAATTCCTAACTCTAACATGGAATCAACCTCTTGTTTGATTTTGGACAACTTTACAGGGTTGGCCCGATATGGTTGTTGCCTTATTGGTTTAGTACCCGGACGAATAGGAATTCTATGCGTACATAGGTGGCCCTGGAATATCTGAGAAAATGTCATCCAGTATTCATCCAGTAAATTCATCCAGTAAAACCACTAAAGACTCTCTCTTAGAATCAGTTAAATGATCTAATTTAAACTTTACATTAGATTCAGATAACGACGGCATAACCGATTCTAATACATCATTCTCAGGATCTCTATCTAATTCAGAAAGTTCTGAATCAGCGAAACAGACGTCAAAACGACTATTGTAAGGCTTCAATAAGTTAACGTGAACTAACTTTATTGGCTTACGTTTGGAAGTTGTTTGAATCTCATATTTAACAGAATTAACCCGTGAGAAAACAGTGAACGGGCCATCCCAGGAAAACTCAAGAGGATGTCCTTGTTTAGGATTAAGGTATAAAACTTTGTCTCCTACATTAAATGACTTATCACGTGCAAATCGATCATACAGAAATTTACGTTTCACAACTTCTCTCTCAACATTAGTCTGTACAACTTTTCTAAGAAATTGTAACTTGTCATTGACGTCATGAATGTACTGAATGACGTTACTATGTCCAACTACATCATTTTCTAACAAGGTGTCTCTAATAACAGTCAGAGGACTGCTAACCTCATAAGAAAACACCAACCCATTAGGAGTAAAACCAGTGGTAACACACGGGACCTGCCTATAGGCAAACAAAAGGTAAGGTAAACTTACATCCCAATTGTTATTAAATGTGTGCTTCGTAGCTCTAATCATGTCTTTGAGAGTACGATTAAATCTTTCTACTACGCTCTGTGACTCGGGATGTCTCGGTGTAGAAACAATATGATTTATTCCTAATTTAAGAAATAAATTCTGAGCCAAGGAAGAACTGAATTCAGTACCCATATCTGTCTGTATTTCACGTGGAAATCAAAATTCAAAAAGACATTAATTAAGGCTTCGCTCACTGTCTTTGCTGTGTGATCCTGCAAGGGAATTGCAATAGGACAATGAGTAGATAAGTCTAAGATTGCAAGAATGAAACGATTCTTACTATCAGTGATATCTATGGGTCCCAAAATATCTGCCTGAATTCTATGAAAAGGAGTTTCAAAGAAAGGAAGGGGGCATAAGGGAACCCTTCTAGAGAGATGACACTTATCTAATCTCTGACACACATCGCAGGACTTAACGTATTGTCCGACAGACTTATAAAACCCAGACCACCAGAACGCAGTTTCAATTCTCTGACGAGTCTTGTCTACGCCTAAATGACCGGAAATAGGACTGTTATATGATATCTCAAGGATACGCGGCACTAATTGACGAGGCAATACAATACGCTTATGCACGACATTTAACTTAGGCACATATCTCGCATGCAATAAAATACCACGATCATCCTCAAAGAAGTATGATCTATCATATGCAAATGGAGGAGTAAGCACTAACTGACGTAGTTTAACAATCTTGTTATCACGTCTTTGCAGATTCAGCAACTCTTGATGAGTTACAGGAAATTGATTCGTTAAATCAGTATCAGAGGCATCAGCATTAACAGCCCCAATGAAACATTAACTGAAGACGACTGATCACTGATTACATTGATGCACTCAACATCATTAAACAATCCAGTGACATCATTAACAGATGATTCAATCACGCCAGAATGATCAGATTCATTCAACAACAAATTCCATCACACGCATCATCAGATGAGTCACGATTAGCCATAAGCCACAAATCATTAGCAAAAACAAATGAAATTCCTTTAGGCAATGTCTTCACTAGGCCAACCTGAACCTATGTTTAATCCTATCTACATTATCAAGGGCATCCCTAGACTTTAACCAAAGTTCTAACTTAATCTCTTGTATGTGGATAAAATCTACGTAACACTGATTCTGAGACTTCTTACCATATCTAAAATTGCTATGATAAATCTGAGGACTCTGATGGAAAGCTTTGAACATGACCTCTTTCACATGAGTCTACACTAGGACTTAGCTTGGTCTATTGAAATAGCATTCCAGACCTGAAGTGGTTTTCCAACAAGATGTTGAAAAATAATCTCAACCCATAACTTTTGTGGCCAGCTCTTAATAGTAGCTATCCTTTCAAAACCTAAAACGCAGTTTTGAAGATCCTCTTCAAGTAACTGCCCCAACTGCTTGCTCAAAGCTGCAGTATCAAGATTCACTGAACGCCTAAGGTTCGAATCTTGATTTACTCTAGGATTTTGTAGAGCTAAAGACTCGCGCTCTAACAATCTCCTATGCTCATTCTCACGCTTCTGTTCTCTTAAAAGAGCTTCTCTCTCTTTTAATGAGCCTCTCTTTCTAACTGTCTCTCTCTCAACTGAGACTCTCTTTCTAACTTCTCAATCTCTAATCTAGCTTTACGTTCCTCACTTTCAGCAGTTAACTGCAGAAGTCTAATTTGCAATTCTAATTGCTCTTTATCTAAGGAGGCAAAATTGATCAAGGGAGTGCTCAATTGCCTAACTGGACTAGACGCAACTAAAACAGATTGATCCTGAGAAGGACCTCTGTCGTCTAAATTTCGCGATCGAGGAAATAAGTCGTCATAAACTAACTGAAATAAATCAGCTTTGTTGATTGCACTGGGAAACTTAATATTCCTCTCATTAGCGATCACTTTTACCTGTACAAGTGTCTTGGACCTCAACTGAGACTCAGTGATAGACTCAACCTCCTGCTCAGGGAGATTGGAGTCCAAAACCATATCAGCAGTATTCGACCCAGCCATAATGTACAAGTAAAAAGGATAAACCCTACGCTAAAGAACTGTACTTTGCCAAGTAATAAATACTGGAACGACAAATGAACTTAATTCTATCTAATAGAATTAACTATCTGCGAACAACTGCTTAACGAAAGTTATAGACGACTGATAAATGGAACGATAGCTGTGCTAAATTAGCCTAGAATAAGCTAAACGTATCGAAAATTGGATAACCTAAACAAAGGTGACGAAAAGCCGACAATAACCTCACAAAAGTAAGTCACAACATCAGCAACGGGCTTACAGAAAGTCCAAACGTTTAGAGCATAAACAACGTAGCTAAACAAGTGGAAACTCGGTAAAGTACACGAATTATGTCCAAGTTTGCTAATGCTATTCTGAACAAACAAGTGAAATATTGAACGTCCACACTTTTAAAAGTAAGGAGGGAGACCCAAATTTTTGAAACTATACCCACATTTATTTAGTTCAAATTCGATATTCAAAAAACCTAGGCATAATATAGACTTCTATACCTAATAATGTGTAGACCTACAACGTGTTCCTATACAATACTACACGACACTGAACTACGTTCGGAAGATAAATAATTATCTCATACTACACAGTGAACGAGAATTAACCACACGGTTAACAAAAGGCTTCGTTATTGAACCACTTCCACTAGTGAAAGTGATACACTGAAACGCATAGAATGTGAGAAATTCACGTTAAATTAACAAAAATTTAACCTACTAAATCACAAAAGAATTTCTCCAAACTCACAAGATACCTATCTTACTGACTTTACGTGTAGACGTATGCCAAATTTCAGAAAGAAATTCGTAAAAATAAGTCAGAGAATTTAACCTACAAAAGAAAGAGTATCTAAACACACATACAACAACACAGCCAGGCATACGCGCAGACTGAATGTTTTGCCTTTACAAGTGACAAGTGGACTTTACTCACGTGAATACGTAAACAATAATAATAGACCTCAGCCTAAATATCAGGTTAGTATTCCACAGTGTAAACTTGGGGGGTTAATGGTGACCGCAGCCCCAATAAAAAAGACAAGAAAAATCATTTCTTTCTAATTTTCCCTTAGAAAATGCCTCAGCGCAATTTCAACCAAGACTTACACACAGATACAACACCGTAGCGTGTATCACCCTAGATACTCGTTAAGTAAGAAATTAAGATATCTAAAGGATTTTCCAAATGTCCCCAAAGGTAAACTCTAAGCACTGTCAGAGACCGGACATAAGCCCTCATATAAAATTTCGTGTGATTTCCTAGAAGGTTGCCTAGGGGTAAATGGATATGCCTCGAAGTGGAAACTATATGTTGAAACGGCTCGTAAACCTTGACTACCTGTTATTCGGTTCATAACCTCTTCTTTACTACTGAGATACTTTTACATTGGCATTAATAAAATATAATTTTATTAACAAATGTCACACAACGTTATCAACAATATAGTTGAACACACAAGTACTCTAAAGATACTTAGCTTAAAGAAAAGAAGAAGAGCAGAGCGTCCGATGACTCAAGGGAAGACCCAGGATCTCAAGCACCGCAGAACCGCACACTCTGACTACCGGAACAGAAGTGAGTAAAACTAAACTAAGTCACTTCCCTCCTAAACTAAGTGGGTATAAAGTTCGCCTCAAGTTTGAACTCGACAGCGTTAACAAGAAAGAACAGTGGATACCAGTGTTGTTGTTATCCCACTGTTACAATATACACTTAATATTTATTTAGTCAGTTAATCAATGAATCAATAAAAATTTAACATCCGTTTCCTAAGGCAATGTCAAGGACGTTGTTACTAAGCAAACTTTCTTGTACACTATAGTTTGCTACAGCATTTATTAAACATCTATGCTACAGCATTTATGAAACATCGGTAGGCCTATATTGTTCAAATGATGTTCTTAGATTACTTTAATCATTGACCTTTCAACTTATAGACTGCATGCAACAACATGAATATTGTCGCTCTTACGATATAGGCGCAATAATAGGCCTACGGTTAGAATTTTTAATCACTCTATTGAGCAAGTATGGGAGTGCAATTTTATGACATGGTGGCAGTTTTAATATCAGACATTTAAGTGACATGGTAACAGTTATAATAATTGCTCATAATTATGTAAGTGTTGGTTATTTTTATACCCCATTATAATATGAATTTTATGCGCCCTGCTACTATAGGCCTAATTGATTTCCAGCTAAGCTCTTGATTGCGTAAATCTATTAAGTTTCAATTTCTGCCTGCGTAGCCTATGCTCCAGGTACCATGTTGACATGTTATTCTAACGTTCGGTATATTTCTTCACTGATAGATTTTCGTTGATGGATCTTGCATTAATTTAAGCTCCGTTTCTGACAAACTTTTTCTACCTGTTTTCAGACTTATTCTTAAAAGACCATCTAGCAGAAGCTTTTTACCTAACCTTTTCTCCTCCTAGATGTTCTATATAGGCCTAATATAGACCTGCTTACTTAGTGTAACTGTTTTTTGTAGATATTTAAGGCAATTGTAAAATATGCTATTGTCAATAAATTATTAATGAACATTAGTTTATTATTTTGTTCGTTTTACCTTAAGATGGAGAATGCTGTGATCAATGATATGCAAGCAGATATCAATATTATCAGCCAGCGTATCTAACGTCACCTCTGAATGAGGATCAGGGCGTTAAATCTTCATTGCCCTGTAATGATCACATCGTGCTGATATCTATAGGGCCAGTATATGCCTATATATAGGTCTATGGCTGGAGCCAGTGGCGAAGTTGGTAAGGTGACTCGACCGCGGATCAGTCAGTATGTGAGGGATTCAAATTCTGGGCTCGCCCGTCACTGACATCGCTTTCGAGTGAGGTAACTGACGTTAACTTTAGCTTTACCAGCATTTTATTCCAGTTTCTAAGAATATCAAATTTTATAGAAATTACAGTGATTAGAACAACGAAAATCAATTTAATACAGTTTCAAGCAAAACTCATGGTTTTTCTCAGTTGGGCAAGCTGATATATTTGTCAACATTGAACTACGCGTAGGCTAGGCTATGGAATAGTAGCAATCAAATATTGTTGCAAACATGAGATTTGAGGATTTTCACTCTAAAAAATTCAATGGAAAGTTCAACTTAAATACCACTAATTTCAGTGTCTTCATCTCACGAGTGCTAATGGCCACTCTTCCCTTCCAACAGTTCCATTTATATTAAATTATAATTATTAGTAATTCAATAGTAACTCTAATACTAAACAACAGTAACTCTAAACATGTATATGGAATATTTCCTTAAATCATCGTACTATATTTGATAGATTTTAAATAAAACTGTATTATAAAGGCGTTATTTTCCCCGTGTTGTGTCCGCGATGTTTGAAGAATTGACCAACCGGTGACTGCACGTGTCGTAATAATAACACATATTATAGTGAAACGATCAACTACGTTGATATCTATCACTTTTAATACCACATGTTAGATCCATTAGGCAATTTTGTCCATTTTCCGTGTAGCCAGTACAGTGAATGTCCGAGATTTTACTCTCGGATCAGTGCGGCTGGGATTCGAACCCACGAGGGTTCAATTCACCTCAGGGTCTGTCATTTAAAACTTCATGACGTTATCTACACCTCTAACCATTGCGCTATTGAGACAGTCGTAGGAGGCGACTAAAGCACTAAGATCCAAACCAACGTCAGAAAGGGCATTCGGTTGGTGAGCTCCTAGGCTTCAGAAATTGCTACAAAAATTTAAAAAAATGGAAAAGTTTCAAATAGAGGATTGGCTTGTGGTGTTGTGTAGAACATAGAGGATTTGAGACAGTCTATTTGCATCCCGACCCCAGTTAAACCGGGATTCATGGGAAAATGATGATCATAAAAGCGTTATTCGATTAATAATCTCATAACCAAATCTCAATAATTAATTACACTTGTATACACTCTAACGTTGACGAAATATTGATAGGCCTACAAAGTGATCGAAAATAGGAAATGTAGTATATTTGTTATAAGCAGATCAAATTATCCGGTTCATATGAAATTTCATTTGCCTATTTCTAGTCACTTGTAGAAGAGAATTACTTAAAAATCCAGCGGTATAGAACAGTCTACTACTCTAAACAAGCGGTTAGAGTGTATACAAGTGTAATTAATTATTGAGATTTGGTTATGATATTTATTAATCAAATAACGCTTTTATGATCATCATTTCCCCTTGAATCCCAGTTTAACTGGGGTCGGGATGCAAATAGACTGTCTCAAATCCTCTATGTTCACCATTAAGTTTCAAACCAAAGCGGCATTGTGTGAGGCGAAGCAATTCAATTCCTGTACACGTGTAGATCACTTCACGGCCAGCGTTATCTAAAAAAGTGTAAGAAGTAACAATCCATAAATCAAACAAATATATGTTTCTAGAACGACGAATAGAAGGAAAATATAAATTTATGCTTCTGTAACAGTTACATTCAAAAAAATAGTTGCCTATACATCATATTTCACCAGAAGTTATAAAAGATTTCACTTACAAGTATTGTACTATACTTTCTTAAAACCACATGATATAGCCAAATAAATAGCCTAAACTAAAGTATTGGATAGTTGTCATCCGTTTGTCACTGGTTCCAATACAAGTAGCGATAATTAACTTCATCTTTCGCTTTCAAATGTAGTACCGTCCCAACATATTGCAGCAACAAAACAAAAAAGCAATTTCTTTCTTCTATGAAATACCACTTGGGCTGGGCATATAAGTAAGTATATATTTATAAAATATATACTCTTCTTCTCTTCAGTGTACTGCCAAGTGGCAGGGTCAAGGTACATATTCATACTCAAAGTCTGCTTTCTCGCTCCATAAGAGCACTCCTTAGATCAACAAGTTAATCCCTTCAAAGTCTATGCCTTATCCATACCTTATGTAGCCTATAGCTTGGGAAAAATATGGTTTCTGAGGTGATTCCCGTTGCCTTCTTCAGTTAGATGAATTAATTACCATTTAATGCTGGGGGGTAATATTTCATAGTGAGATGGGTCCCCTCTTGCCATCCTCAGCTCTTGCCTTAGTCGCCTCTTACACACACGCAGCAGATTGTTTGCGGTTGCCCTATTCTGCAGTGGTCCAACCACACTCGAGCACAACACGGGCGAACACAATACATATATATATATATATATATATATATATATATATATATATAGTAAGTAAATTATATGTCAGACTAAGGATTAATGGGTTTAAATCCCAGCTGATCAGCAATCATTCACCAAAAAATTTAGGAATAGCAGCAGAAATATAGGCCTAGGAAAAATATCGTATTTTTAGATAATTTTATAGGAATCTGAATGTTATATGTTTACGTGGCCTCCTCCTCTCCTAAATCCTCGCCACATCCCCCAGTTTACTACTTTTTGAATATGTTTACTTTTCATAACCTTTTTCGTTTTTTTTTCTGTAATTTAAAATACACAATAAATTATCACTATCAGAATTAAGAGAATCAAAAGCGTTCTGTTTACAGTTAAAAACTGAGTGTGACTTAACTGAATACATAGGCCTAATATGAATGTACTCGACCGCGGATCAGTGCGGGGTTCAAATCCTGGGCTCGCCCGTCACTGGCATCGCTTTCAACTGAGGAAACTGACGTTAACATTAGCTTCACCAGCTTTGTTTAATAGATAATAATTGTAACCTCCGACAATTTCTATAGTGGTGTCATAGCCTGTTTCTGGTCTTTGAGACCTCTTTACAGGTTCCTAGCAGTTTATTACTAACCCTTTCTATGGTTAGGGCCTAATCATATCTCTGCTATTGATGGCACCGATCGGCAGCAAGCTCCGATACAATATTAGCCTTCCATAGGTCCAAGGGGATATCCATCATTGCTTGACTGACCTAGGCTTTGAACCCAGGCCAAATGTATCCGGGGCGAACACTCTAACCGTTACGCCATATCCACTCCCCCATGATAATTATATAAGCCCATGTTCGTATATGATAGACCTTACCCTTCTTTAAACCCCAGCCTGTTTTATAGAGCAGTACTGTTTTATCATACGAGACAGGACAGATTCTCTCATTGTAGGCCTACTGTCTTTTGGAGATCCATAGTATATATATCGTCGGTTTAGGGCAAGACTGTCGTATCTCGACAACAAACTGTTTCAGGAGACGATTTTGTGATTAAGACATCAAGTAAACAAATAATAAACTTTTAAAATTACTAATGATGTCAGCTACTGCAAGAAATATAAAATTCAGTGGATTGACTTAATTATGTCGTTTTTATGTATAAATTACTAAAACAAAGTGCATTTTGTGACATTGCTAGATTTTGCATTAACTATTACGTAACCTTTGAATGTAAAAAAGACAGCAGACACATTTATTTGAAATTAAAATCATAGTTCTAAATACATTTTTTGGTTTTTTTAAACTCCTATACAAACATGTATGGTTAGCCAAATACAGCATTACCACAGATCAAATTAAAATCCGCTTCTAACGATGTGAAAAAAGTATTTAAAACAGTAAACAGGCATCATAGTGAAATGATCAACTATGTTGATCACTTTTAATACTACATGTTTAAACCGTTAGCCAATTTAGACCATTTTCCATTTAATCAGTCCAGTGAATGTACGAGATTTTACTCTCAGATCAGCGTGGCTGGGATTTGAACACACGAGAGTTCAATTCTTCTCAGGATCTGTCATTTAAAACTTCATGACGTTACCCCTACGCTATTAAGACATTCAAAAATGTCGTTATAGCCAAAAATCGAGATACAACAGTCTTGCATCAAGCCGACGATATTTCCTTCATATATTTTTATCCACTACTTTTCATATCAACGTAATAAGAATAAGTTAGAAAGTCACCCATCATCTTGGTCCTCCCTTCATGCTTCCTTCAATTACCTCTTCTACTAAACCATCCCCTTTCAGAATATTATCTACCCAACTCTTCTTTCTATTCCTTATCATATTTACCAATTATCTATCTGAGTCAACTCCATTTAGTAGTTCTTCGTTCTTAATTTTTAAGTCCATCTAATCTTTTCCATAGTCAAATTTTGAACGTTTCTCGTTCCAGAATATCCTCTTTTCTTAATGCCCATGTTTCACAAACCATACACGAGAAGTTTCACAAACCATACACGAGAAAGGTCCAAACTAAAGTTTTTACAACCTTTATCTTCGTGGATTTCTTCAAACTTTTTGATTGTAGTTCCTTCTCTTGCTGAATGCCTCTTTTGCTTGTGTATTTTGTTCCTATTTCTCCTTGTTTCTCTAATGAGAAAAAAGTATGTATGTTGAAAGTTTCAATTAACATCGCATATCATAACATAGCATATCATAACACAACATAGCAAAACATAATAGCATACTGGGTCTGAAAGTAGGCCTTAAGACCCGACTACCAAGTAGGGCCTACTTAACTATCACTAACAATTTAATACTTCCCAGTTCAGACCAATACAACAAGTAATACAATCAGCTAACACAACCCAGTAAGTAAACTAATTTTTAAGACATTAATTTTTTCTAATACAATAAACACACTAAAGAATTAGTGTACATAAGAAGCATAAACCACATTCAAAGCTCCATACACTTTTATAAAACTGACCAATTGGCATCAAAATTTAGAGATACTTAAATTTATCAAATCCGCATTTGAAAGCATTCACTGATTCTGCTTTCACAACTTTACTGGGCAGACTATTCATAGTATTTATGATTCTCTAACTAAAGAAATATTTTCGTGAATCCAGTCTACTTCTAGATTTATTAAGTTTATTCATTGCTCCCTGTTGCTTCTGCTAATAGATAACTGACGTACTTCTCAATACAAAAAATTTGAAGGTCCTGTTGTATCTAAATAGTTAAACTATTGAATTTTTCATTCCATCACTGATCTCTTGCTTTGCCCAATACTCGTCTCCAATACTCGTCTTAATTCAATAATTATTTAGTCTAGCATATCCCCTTTTTTCCTAATTGTGATTCACACATTTTTCATTTTCTCTTTAGATCAATCTTGTCTAGCATTTAAATGTGATTAAACCTTTTTGACTTTTTTGAAGCCATTAAGTTTTTGACTCTCGTTTTTATGACTTCTTATATCTGGGTCCATTTCTCGTCTAACCTTGTAATTTGTGAACCTTATACTTTATTTATCTCCATTTCTACTGTTCTCTGAAATTAACCTTTCTTTACTGCCAATTCGCTCATATTGCAACTCTTTACACTACTTCTCATAACTATTTTCTTTAATCGTAACTTGATCTTGACCATCACTAGATTTTGATTTGAGACTGCATCAGCTTTCGGGTAAGCACATTCTTTCAGTATCAATCCCCAGGTTTCTTCCATGTTCATCGCCTTATTTTCTCAAATTTGAACCACGGGTTTGTTTCTGTCTTCTTCATCCTTCATCCTTAAGCAGAAATCAATTAGACAGACCTTGAACTTGGTTATTCCTCTTTGCCAAATAAAATTCACCAATTTTCTATATATCATTTTTTCACTAACCACCGCATTCCAATTTTGTATAACTATCACTTGATTTAGAAGAGCCCTACCACTTTTATCCGTTCTACATTCTCATATATATCTTCTACCTCCACTCCTTAGGTATCTGATATATCTTCTATAAATCTCAACGATAACTAAATCTGCTGGCTGAGTAAGAGCTCAGACTAATAAAAATATACAGCGCTATATACAGTGCTGTACACTCTGTACTCATCACTTATACAATCTTATTTCCATTCTATCTCACTTCACTCAATCCTAAAAAATTAATGTCCGTCCTCTTCATTTTACATTTAATATTTTCGAGCGTACCTCTGGCTCTCATTCTTCTGGCATTTCAAGTGCTTATATAAAGTCACTTGGGGCTCCTGGAATGCAAGTGTATCTATGAGATACCTAAGATGTCAGCTGGCTGTGACATTCTTTGCGCCCTCTCCCCCACTTACGGGGAGCACAGGATTGAGGGTTCTTTCTTTGATAATTGTATGTCATATTTTCTTGCAGAAAATAGCGCACTTAGTCACCCTCAACGACTCACTCAGTTTGTTTATGAACAGCATACCGAGCACAACATGGTTATGGCAGATGATATTACAATTATTGATCAAATTACACTGTGATCAATGTCTGGATTTAGTAACTGTTTTCTTACAAGTTGCATACACCCCTCATTATCAAATGCAGAAGGGAGGCATCAAGGCAGTTTCAGATGATAGAAACTATTGGATCTGTTTGTAATATCTCTCGTAGTGCACTGCTATTGCCAGGTTCCTTCCATTCTTCGTTCAATTATGTCCCTAAGTAAACCATCCCCTCTCAGAACATGACCCATCCAGTTCTACTTTCTTTTCCTTATGACATTTATCCATTGTCTATTTGAGCCAACCCCATTAAGCAATTCTTCGTTAGTAATTTTGTCAGTTCTCTTCCAATCTTATCCATAGCCACATTTGGATTGCTTCCAGTTTCTAATATAGAAACTAATATATACTCAAATAATATCAGCAACACTATATTCTGTAAAGATTTCGATATTCCATAATCAATTTATGCGAGGTACATAGCAAGTACAATAGTAGTAACAGTGCTTGTTCCTCCATCCTAACAAGCATATGCATAACCTGAAAGTATATCAATACCAGCCTTATTTCCAAAGTATTATAAAGTTGATGCTATATAGTGCTAATATCATGTTTATCTTATTCGAAAAATCTACATCCACTCCGCATGGTATTAAATCCTATCCAGATATTTCAGGCTACTCAAACAGCAGATCAGGTTTCTCTAACAGCAGATCACTTCAAATCAACCATCATTGTAACTGTAAGGCGCAGACGTTTCTTATCTATAGCATGTTTCTAAAGATTAAAGATGAGTAGGAATTCAAATTTCTTGATAATACCTTTAAACTTCCTTTAACGTGCCAATTCTCCACTCCATTTTATGGGGTTGACTCAGAGGGCTCTAGATAAGAAATTGAACCATATATGACTTTGGCCTGGCAACCACCAGTGTGCACAACTTGTTTCTAGGTGTTCCTCTGATTAACCCATGTCACTGTAGTATATAGACGTTTTATGAATAGGAAACTAATGCAAGTCCGCAACTGCCATTGCAATCAGTTACTCTGTAGTTTGAAAGAATAAATATTCCACTGACGCTAGCACAGCTATCGATATATTTATAATCAGTCTCTTCTCTTATTGTCAACTTTCAAAACTTCATTTATCTCTGATATACATGTATAGTTCAGATTTTACTAACTCTGCCTCTGAACTTTCAACGGCTAATACTTAAGACTTCATTATATGTGGAAATAGGAACACATGATATAGATGAATATCACCAGCCTGTCTGTAATTGTCAAGATTCAATGGTCGCCTCTGGCTCTGACATTGTTAACTATTACAGCTGAATTATATCTAGCTAATATAAACCTTCTTGAAATATATTCACACAGATAAGCCTTCATATTTCATGTAAATTAAGAAACAGTCCTGTTATAACATCATCCTGATCAATCTGCAGTGGTGGCAGTATAGCAGATAAGAATTCTTAACCACTATAACCAAGTTCTTAACCACAAATACGCTATTAGTTGCTGACTGAATATAATGAAACGTGATCCACAATTCCACATGACAGATAGGCCCTAATGATCAGCCATCAAGAATACTAATAATTTGAATTATAGTATTCATCTCTCCCAGTGTATCTTTAGTAATCTATCAGCATCAAATCTCCAAAGAATTTCAATTGTAATTTTGTCCAAATAATCTTTTTCATCTTTCTCCTTAGCAATATTTCTAAATTTCCAGCTTCATAAACACTCTTTCCTAAATGTCCAAGTTTACATCTAGGAGAGTAGTTCTTACAACTCGTTGTTATTGTGACGTTTCGTAGAGTAATAGAATATGAAATAACTCAAAATAACTCAATTTAGTTATTTTTTTTATACGAAGGTCTCCTCTGCTTGTGCACTTCTACACTATATTTCTGTCTCATTTTTCATCACTCGCAACGAAGTGACCCAAATGTTTGATGCTCCTTACTTGCTCAAATCGTGCTCGAAGCAATATAATTAATTCTTAGTATTCTCTTGCAACTCTTATCAACCTAATCTTTTTCCGTTAATCCTTATACTGTATCAGATCTTCATGTCATTCAATCCATTCATAATTATAATATACAGTATATTGCTTCCGATTTTACTTCAAGCAAGCTGCCTTGATCATCTACAAAAGTCATATCTTTCAGCAATTTGCATCAATAATATTCCTTCCTCTAAATAATATTCCTTCACAGAGGTTAAATGCTCATACTATTTTACATTCTTCAGAGAACTCCGGATGACTTTTAACTACTGCTTTCTGATTCATGTTTCTTAGTTTGCAAATATTATATCTCTTCAGTCCACTTCAAAAAGTATTAAAATTATTAACATACTTATTAGATCTATAATTACTAAAGCTTTCCCAATGTCCTGAAATCATGCTGAGACATCATATACACGTCATAAGCCATATTCTCGTACAATTTGCATTACACTCATTCCTTATCCAAATCATATCACTTCCAAAACCAAACTATGTGTTACTCAGTATCACATCTGACTGAGATTGAATGCAGTTAATTAATACTCTTAATAAAATTTTAGATGCATGTGATATTAGGCCTACCATTTCTATAGTCCTAATCATTCCACTTCATTAGATTATTTTGGGAATAGGAATCATCAATGTCTTAGAGAAATTTTCTAGCTAGATACCCGTCCTGTACACATTTCATGCAGAATTTCACATGTTCTGTAGTGCAACTCCTTCTAGCAATTTCAACCAATTTATGGTGGAATGTTATCAATCTTTGTAGCTTGTTACATTTATATTTCGGGATAAGCTGGTAGCTTGTTGGAAAGTTGCTAGACAGCGGTTCAGTAGGTACAAAGTACAATTCCAGTGCTCTCCGTGTCCATCACTGATATGCTATTGAGCAAGAACTGGAGTTAACTTGGCCTTTTAGTTAACTTGGCCTTTTGAGTTAGCCTTTTATTCTTTTTCAAATTTCTAGTTGCCTAGTAAATTTTTCTTTCATTAAGTTCAGTTCCGTTCATCATGATCCACCATATTTTCTTCCACAAATTTCACAAATACTACATATTAAAAATTGAAAATATTTCTAAGATAGGTTAACTAAAGAAAGAAGATTATAAGCTAGAGCTCACAATCTCCCTCCTCTAGTCTTATATCCGTGTCAAATACTCAAGATATTCAATACTGATATAGAACATCTGAACGTCCTTAAGTCTTATTCTGTTAATTCATTACATTTATCATTCCACTATTGATTTCTTGCTTTTGCCAGTTGTTTTTTGAGGCTTGCTATTTAGTCGTGTATAGTCCTTTCATCCATAGTTTGCATAGGTACCTTTCCATTTTTTACAGTTAAATGAATTACAGTAAAATGATGTTATCTTCCATACATTAATTGCCTAGTTCATTCTGATGAAATGATGTGCAGATAAAATACAGTTTAATATTTTCATTTCAGTTAAATTAAATATCAAAATTTAAAACATTCCTTCCGTATTTAACAAGCAGGTTCCTAAGTATCAGAGTCAACTTACCAAAAACTCAACTAATTAAACAAATATTTAAACTATAGAGTACATAAAGGCCAGGACATACATGCTTACAAAAGTAAACAAAAACCAATTTTCTTTGGCTACGAAAAGGTCTAGTTACAGAGCTGCCATCAGTAATTTTACAGGTCTGCCAAAATTTAAAATTCTTCAGTTGATTTCTAATATTCAATAACTTCAATTAGAGATGGAAACTTATAAAAAGTACTGATATCAAAAGACTGATATTTGGTTATATATTAATCTGTAGGATTAAGTTAATTATATCATAATCAGACAAATTAGTATCATCATATATCAGTCCTTGATATCAGTACTTTAAAATCCTTCCTCTATTCAGAGATAGTGAATTTATTTAAACTTGTATTTCTTTAAGGAATAAATTTTAATCCATAAGTGCTTTTCAAAATATAAACTTCTACCTAATTTATGAAACCTTCCTATTTTTTACAAGGACATAAACCAGGCTAACTATGAAATGGATTCATTTAAGATGGTAACGATAAAACTTAGGAATGAATAACAAAATTAAGAACCAAGAAGTGTTAAATGGGTTGACATAAATGGATAATTGATAAATATCATAAGGAATGGATAGAAGAATTGAATGGGTAATGTCCAGAGAGGGAATGATTTGCTAAAAGAGGTAGCTGAATGAAGAATGGAGGAAGACCAAGACTTGGGTTGCTGGATGATACGATAACTAGTTAGCCTAATCTAGCAACAAATAGGTATGTTGCTAGGTAGAGAACAGCTAGGATAGACATACGTGGAGGAGTTATATACCATGGTCTTGTCAATAGGTAGTGCACAAAGAGAGAGAGCTAGGTAATATAAAAACTTGAAAAAAAAATCCAGTCATTATCAGACTCAATTTGAGTTAAAATACATCACAAGCAGGTAAATATTTTACTCATTATTCATAGCAGTTACATGTGTTATTTAAATTTATCAAATACCACAGAGAAATAAATTGCAATTCATCAGTATATGATTATAACAAGATGAAATGACTATGTTAATTGACATGGGTTCATATTACTCAATATATAAATTTTGTTCAATCTGTATTGTTTGAAAAGTTACTGCGTAAACACAGAAATCAAATTATGAATCACATGATGCTATAGAATTTAATTCGACTGATATAAGCTAATAGTAGAGTAGAGATAAACTAAAATAATAAAAATCAACTAAATAACAGAAGTACAAATTGTAAATGAATATTTAAAGCAAATAGCTCGTTACATAAAAGCACAGCAAATTTACGGAAATCAAAGTTGCAAATTATATGAGGATCAAAGTATCGCTAGATGTATTAAAGATTACAAACTGGCAGAAAAGTATGACAGTATGGACTATTCAAAGGCAGTGAAGTGAGTGAATGAGTTAGCAAAGACATCAAACAGTTTCTTTTAATACACACTTGAGTAAATAACAAATCCATTCCAGACTTTATAAAACATTATTCATATTGTATGGAAGCATACTTTAAACTTAGTCTAGTAGCCTGTTATCCCGAGCTTAAATTCTCGCCATTTCTGCAAATAAAATTTACGTGAACTGTAAGTAATAGATGTTTTACTTGAAATTTCATATATTAGCGTCATTTCAATACTTTAGCATATTCATTACCAGCAATTGGGAATATGCCAAGGGATTTAAACTGTGCATGTAGAAAACATAATTCTCGCCACTTAACAATATTACTGCAATGGCTCAGCCAAGAATTACATAATTAAAGAAATTTATACTTTCGTACAAAGTGACAATGGAATGCAGTGAAATACTGTTACCTGACTGAATCAGTCATCATCCATCCATGGTCGAAGTATTATAGGTCTTCCCAGTAAAAATTTCTTATTTAATTCAAGGATAGCAGAATCAGCTTCTTCACGGGTCCTGAATGCCACATGACCATCACCAGTTGGGAGACCATCGCAGTATCTCATCTTTATTGAGCCATCAACTGGATGCCAGCCTCTCAAAAAATCCAAGATATCTTCCAGCTGAGTATCAATATGTAAGTTACTCAGGTGCACTCTGTAATTTTCAGACTGTCTACAAAAGCGGTCCCTATATTTTTCAAATGCTGACACTTCACCGAACAATGAGTCGTTCCAATTTTCAGCTTCCTTACTAGGTCGATTAAGACCTTCTCTGTGCTTCTTAAAATACGTAATATCACAATTCATCTTCTCCCTACAACAAGGTAAAACTTCGATAAATCTTTTTCCCATGTGATTGCCATTTCTAGCTAAACCCTTTTCTAATTCTCTTAAATTTTCGAATTCAACATATGCTCGACCTAATGCCACTCCATTGGCATCGGTTTCCATATGTATTCCATTTTCAACAATTTGTATTCCGACGAAAAATTTCTCAACTGATAAAAGCGTAGCATTAAATGGGAGTCCTCTTAGGAATGCACAACAGGTAGGTTCATTTTGACGATCATCTAATCTTATCCTTTTAGGCTCCTCATCTCTGTTCCAAGAGTCTTGTAAACGTTTTTGACCCAACACAGAATGCTGTTTTCCTGTATTCATCTCACGCTTTCGAACAGCCATTTCTTCTCCGGAATTAATAAGTCTTCGTTTATACTCCTCAGCATTTAAACGGATAACTGAAATTAATGAGCCTTTATAGTTTGTCTTATGCAGCAATAGAGCTTTCAATAGATCATTGTGACATCTCAGCTCTACCAACGCATTTCCTGTTCTTACACCGCTAGATGACTCAAAATAGGGACCACCATTTGGTGCAATACAAATTTCTTCCAATAGAATTTTTAATTCAGTCATCGACAAACCTATTGGAAGTTTTTTTATTACAATAAAAAATCCTTCATTCAATTCAAGAGATTTCACATAGGATACTGCAGGATTAGGGCCTACGTCAGGTTCAAACTCAGCTTCAGGTATTGCCTCAATAATGGCTGAAGATTTCATATCAATGATTGCAGATGGATGTATTTCAACATCAGAAGAAGGCTTTATGAAATATTTTGGGCAATAATTGTCAATGGCCCTATTATATTCTTCTTCGGTACAAATGGCCACTACTATTTTGCAGCCATTAACTAGCTTTCTGTTAAACAGTAAAGCTGAATCTCTCTGCTGAAGACTGTCAAATTGTATATATGCAGAACCTGTTCGGAATCCAAGCTTGTCATTTACGAGTTTCAATCCAAATTTTGGTATCCCACATCCTGCGAATGTACGCCGTACTTCACGATAGTTAAATGACTTGGGTAAGTTTGAAATACGAACGCAACAACTTTCGTTCTTAGACATAGATGAATTGATATCAAAGCCTTTAGCGAGTACTTGATCTTTGACTGGTTCCAACTCACAAATAATTTTGTCTTCTAATGCAACATCACTATCACTATCACTAAACTGTCCATCATGAGAACAAATATCAAATTCTAGCAACTCTGCCGTTTGAGGAAGTAAAGTATCTAAAGAATTTTCTTCACTTTCAATGACGTCAGATACAAGCTCTGAAGATGGATTACGAATGATGACATTTCTGCTATCACACTCTATTTTATCAGAAGATCTAGTCAATTCAATATATGTACGAGCATCCTTGTTGTGATCAATACGAAGACCTTTATCTTCTGAGTAAATAATTTCTTTATTCATTCTATCCCCTGGACCAGATTTCACTGAGGTAATATTGACTGGATCTTTCAGTGATTTCCATTCAGTGGGCACAGATTCTTCATATACTAGCTTAGTCTTTGGATTCTGGTTACTAGTTTTGATGGGCACCTGACGACTGGATATCACGGGAATATAAGATCCTCTAAGACTGTCATCTGAATCTTTAGTAGAAGAGTCTTCATTTTTCAGACTGGCATGTGAATCGACATAATTTTCTCTACATTGTGCATTATCAACCTGATTGGACTGTCGCCAGACAATTTCTGTGTTCTTTGTGACCCTACTGTCATTCATTTCTTTGTCGTGATTCAAATCTGAAACAAAATCACGCTTCACTTCTGGTCTCCTTTCATAATTTACTTCTCGTAGTCCATGAAGCTTCATTTCTGGCATCAAATCATGCCTCATTTCAGGTATCCTATTCTGCTTAATATCCGGTACTAGATTGGACTTTGCTTCTGTTAACCTACCTGGTTTCACTTCTGAAACCTGTTCATGCCTCTTTTCTGGTACTTTAGCATACTTTCCTTCTGAGAGAGTTCTGTATTTCATTGCAGGCACCTTATTATACTGAACATCTGACATCCTATGCAGTTCAGATATTTTATTATACTCTTCTTCCAGTATCCTATGATACTTTATGATCTCAGGCACAATCTCATACTTCCCTTTAGAGACTTTATTATATCTTACTTCCGGCACTCTATCGCGCTTCCCTTCTGGGGCCCTGGTATATTTTCCTTGTACACATGCATTAAATTTCAGTTCTTGTCCCCTATCATACACTTCCTTAGGATTCACGTCAAGCTTCACTTTTGGCATCCTATCATATTTTTCCTCTACAACCTTTTCACACTTTCCTGTAGGCAATTTATCATATTTTTCTTTTGATATTCTGTTATACTTTTCTTCTGGCACGATATCTAACTTCTCTTTTGATACCCTATTATGTATCACTATTGGCTGCATACCATGTTTATCTTCAGGCATTCTATCATACTTCCTTTTTGATAGCCTATCAAGCTCCATTTCACGCATCCTACTATGCTTCACTTCTGGCATTCTATCATGCTCCACATCTGTTATCATCATGCGCTTCACTTCTTGATCCCTATATCTAACTCCCAATACGCTATCATATTTCACTTCTGACACTCTCGCATGCTTAATTTCTGATACTTTATCATATTTCATTTCTTGCACTCTGCTATACTTTTCTTTATGCTCCCTAACATGCTGTGAATCTGATGTCTTAATATCACTTTCTTCATTGTTATAGTTCTTTGGAGAAGAGAAGGATCCACCATATCCCGAGTTACGTGAAGATAAATATTCTTGTGAAGACCTGCTTAATTTCCTAAGCCTCCTGTCAGACGTATTAGAACTGTAATCAGAAGGACATGGGGCTTCATAACGTTTCTCTTCATTATCATAAACCTTCTTGTCAACCTCCATATTATGTTCATCAGCTTGTCTTATTCCAGTAGTATATTTAACAAAATTATCCTCTGAAGTTGTCCCCTGTCGACCATATGATATTTTCGACTGATTCTGCGACAAAGACTCATATCCCTTACAAGAAAGTTGTGACGCGCCCGTGGTAGTTTTATCGTTAGCACCAGAATGACTTGCTTGTGCTCGAGAAGAAGTAATAACATTCTGCATCTCTATTTTACTACTAAGTAGAAGAGTTACAGATGATTTGAAAATCTTTGCCCCATTCAACAGCATAGCACGTCTGGCATCTTCATCTGATGAGAAGGCAATGAACGCATCACCCTTCTCTCCACCAACAATATGAACACCTCCATCAGGTATTATCAAACCTTGAAAGAATTGCCTTATATCAAGAGCATTTGCCTCTAAAGGCAAATTCTGTAAACGAATAATAATTGTCATTCTATTCACAACAGCTGTTCAAAATATCTATGTACCTGTATACATCACGCAGAAATAATTTACTAATAGATAATATAAAAACCAACTGGTGAGGAAAAGCTGAGGTAGGCACAGGATCACCACGTCATAAGCAGAGTCCCCCAAGAATAATGGTATATCAAAAGGAATGTTATTGATGATTTAAGATCCACTCGTATGTGGACAAGAAGAGGAAAACGGAAGATAGAGTGAGTCTCCACTCCCTCCGTTTTCCTCTTCTTGTCCATTATATACCATTGACATGCCAGTAAGCAAAGCACTAAGAGAGAGAGAGAGAGAGAGAGATTATAAAAACACATAAAGTACAAGTGCCGAGGAGCCAATCAAACTTCAGAAATATATGTAACCATTGCAATGACTATCTGGCTTAGAAATATTTTAAAGGAGGTAAGATTTAACAAACTGGAAGTGCATAATTCACCATTCAATCACATTTAAAATATAAGTAAAAATAGATATGGGAAAGCCAAAACTGTTAAACCTGATCATATGCAACGAAATTAAACAGATGTTACAGAAGCTTTAATACAGAATTTACAAACAGCAGAATGATCTCTCATGTAAAGATCATGTTAATTCTAAGAAAAACTCTGATTATTATTTATAACTATTTAAGATTTAGTGGTAGAATGCCAGTAAATTCTAGCTAGTTATAAATTTTAGAATCTTAAAACCTAAAACATCATTTAATAAACCTTCTTTTGACACTCAGAATCCTACTATCTCAATTTTACGCACTAAATTTGAGTTTTAACCTAAGTCTAACTTTTACCTTTCGTATATGATGATATATATATATATATATATATATATATATATATATATATATATATATATATATATATATATACACACACACATGACAATATATACGCATATAAGCATGTATATACATGTATATATATATATACATGTATATATATGCAATATAGATTACATGACAATATATAGCGGACACCCAAAATATAATTTTCTCAACTGGATATGGTCATCCATTTTTGCATCTCACCAATGACAAATAATGATATTTTGCTACTTTACTTTATAGAGTATTTTAGGAACCATGTTTGCTAGGAATCTGAAATTTATCATGTTTGTTCAGATTTTATACAGTTTCATAAATTCCATACCTCACTTTTAATGCTCTGCCCAAGTACGTCCATGGCATATAACGGCTCCACTCTTCTCTGTCTTCCGCTTTCCTTTTCATGTCCACATGTGAGTATCCATTCATAAACAGACATGAAAAGTATCCATATATGAGTATCTACTCATATGTGGACATGAAAAGTATCCACATATGAGTATCAAAAGAAGAGGAAAGCGGAACACAGAAGAGTGGAGGCGTTATATGCCATGGACCTAGGCAATGTTAGATCTTTTAAATTATCCAACATTCCTAATCTCGGCCTGCCTCTGCATCTCTTTCCTTTCATTCTGTCTTCTATGACCTCTTAGCCCTTCCCCCCTTAGAATGCGTACTATCCAACTCTTCTTCCTATTTCTTAATGCATTTATCAACTGTCAAATCTATACCAACTCTCTCCAGAACTTCCTCATTTGTACCAAATATTCAGTCCAGCTAATCATTTCTATTCTTCTCCATATTCACATTTCCAATGCCTCCAGTTTCCGGAAATCTTTTTTTCATTCATTCAACCTTTTTATTTGTTTTCCATGTCATAATAAACAACAAATACACCATACTTAATAAGAAACTAAATGAATAATCAGGAAGAGGGTTTTTCCAAAAAAAGAGCCTTAGTTCTGAGAGGTAATACAGTTAGTAGCAATTACCAAGAATAAAAAATATGGTTACTAATTTTATGGCTAACTGAATTACGGAATTTACTTTGATATTCAGTAACCCGCAAAAACATATTTTACAAAATTAATTTCAAACTATCATCAATGCCAGATGAACAACTCTTTGACTGAATTGCACCAAAGTTGGAAGTATAAGTGTAATTCATTTTTATGGTACATTTAAAGTTGTATGATTGCACAAGCAATACAGGCCTCCGACAATAGGCAAGAACTCTTTACAAAAAGTCTAAAGAAAACCACAAACAGAAAGATAGTGAAAACTTTGATATGGCCTATAGTAGTATATGAACGTGAAACATGGACAATAAAATGTTAGGAGATTAGAAGCATTGGAAGTGTGAATCTGGAGAAGAATGGAAAAGATTAACTGGACCCAAAAAGTTACAAATGAAGAAGTCTGAAAGGGAGTTGATACAGTTAGACAATATATAAATGCCATAAGAAATAGGAAGAAAAATTGGATAGGACACATTCTGAGGGGAGACAGTTTAATAATGGAGGTCATATAAGGTAAAATGGAAGATATGAGAAGCAGAGGCAGACCGAGATTAGGACTGTTAGATGATTTAAAGATCCACTCGTACATAGCCATAAAGAGGAATAAGGAAGACGATGAGTGGAGGTAATAAACAATGGACACTGCATTAAAGGATTTAAAGTTTAAAAGTAGGTTATATACAAATTAAGTATATTACTCAAAAACAGAAGTTGATTATCTCCCAAAAGTATTGTAAGAAAAATATTTTTAAAATACGATATCATTTATTATTTTTAGAATACTTCTTAAAAGTATCTTATTATCCTATTATCAAAATACTTCATTAGTAGCCTGTTTAGAAGTATTTCCATAATATATTTTAAAAAGCATGTTGCCCATCATTGAATAATCGGCAAACGTGCTCAAATAATAGCAATAATACTGTGGATTGAATACCATCAAATTTTCTAGTACTGCGAACAGCAGCTCCGACAAATGAAAGGCTGGAGCTTCAATGAAAGCCGCTTAAATTATCCACAGCTTGTTTACACTAGGATGTCAATAAAAATTCCAGTTAGAGTATCATACACGTAATCTATTGCAGTCGATGAATTTTGTTTTGACTACACTTACATGTGTATAGATTTCACAGGTTATCTATTGCGATCTATTAAAATCATCTTTTAAACTGTAGTTTAACGCAAGCTACCATATCCTTTAATACCATATCAGATCTTTACGTCCCAGGTTCGATTGTTCAATCGTGCCACTTATTATAACCTATGTGTTTAACTATTTTAACTTAGTTACATTTTATTTTTTAAGCTTTTAGGGTTTGGATTGCTACCCTTGCTATATTTCATTTAACTTTGATTTACTACAATTGGGCAAACCAAAATCGGTCTACTGCAATAGATTCATTGATTAGTATTAGGCTCCAGATGCAAGTGTCTATAAATCTTGACAGCTAGTGTCACGACAGTATGAGATATTGCCAAGCGAACTTTAAATAACCGGATAACAATTTAAATATTTCTTAATACGCATTGTATACAATGAAGCACTAGGATGTCAAATGTATTGAATGCACCATATGTGTTTTGGTACATAGCCTATTGTTTTAGCTAGACAAGATTAGGAAGGTATGTATGGAGGGTTTTTGTATTTTTCTCTTATTTTCAATTTTTGTGTCTGATGAGGTATAAAATTACGACTGCCGTTACAAGTCTTAACTAATTCCTAAACCAGTACAATTAAGCTAAGTTAAGTATATGAACTAACCAGATTAACTACCAAGCACTAAAATGACATTTTTCACAAATTAACTTTAATTTGTAAAAAAAGTTATTTATTTTAAATTTATTTTTTAAAGTATATATTAAAAAATGTTCACGACAAAATAAAACTCAAAAACTAGAGATAGAATTACTAATTGACAGAAGTTGCAAATTTTAAATAAACTAGCACTAAAGATAGAATAATAGATTTTGTTGATATACTAATCAATAAGATTAATTAAAGTTATCATACTGTCATTTGAGCCTTCTTGAAAATCTTGAAAATGCCAAATCTAATAGACTATTCTTTCTATCAGCTCTTTCATTCCTAAAAAAACCTGTCAAATCATGGGCTGGTATACTTAATTTTGGAGTGGCAATGAGGGTACTGCTGTTATCAACTTATCGCATGAGCCCTGTGACCATGCTTGAATATTGTATGGTTCACAACGCTGTCTCTCTCCAAACATTCTACAGCCAGTTTCAATCTTTCAATTAGTAATATCAGACAGACTCAGTACTTTTCTAGTGCACTGCCTACCGACAGGTCCATGGCCTATAACTCAGCATGAGTGGGGTTCAAATCCTGGGCTCGCCCATCACTGGCTTTCAAGTGAGGAAACTAACGTTAACATTAGCTTTAGCAGCTTCTTTTCAAAACCAATTCTATCCTCAGCCTTCCTTTTCATCTATGTAAATGAATTAGTTATCAGATCATCCCATGTCTCGGTCTACCTCTAACTCTTTTCCCTTGCATTCTTCCTCTAATGCATTCTTCCAGCAAACCATTCCACCTTATACTGTATCTATCCAGCTTTTCTTGCTATTTTTGTCACATCTATTAACTATCTCTCTATACAGACCCTTTCAAAAAACTTCTTCATTGGTTTAGTTCAGTATGCCATATAATCATAACAGACACAGTAAACAATGCATAACTAGTTATAATTTATGAACCTCTTGTTTTAAATGAATCACACAGATTGAATAGTGGCGAACTCCAGAATATTTGTGCTTATATAACTTTTTCAAGTAACTAGTGCAGTAACTATTTAAAAATTGTCAAAAGTTATCATACTGTCTAATGTGCGTAACTAGTTACTAATGTATGTAACTAGTTACTTTGTCAAGTAACTAATAACGCAAATTGTTAGTTACTTTTGCGTTACTTGTAGTTTCTAAAATTTAGTTTTCTTAAACACTCAATCTAAAAATGTAAAATGAACCAATATTATTATTTAAATCAAGGGACTCGTTTTTTGTTCTTGGTTGCTTTGTAGTGCCATCTGGTGTATTACTAGCATATTTTAATTAAATAGTATGTACTCTCAATTAATCTTATGTAATATAAATTATTTCTAATTAATGATTATCTTAATTTAAGTTAATTTTATTAGGAAGATCTCGCATCTGTGTTAGTTTGATCTTAAGGAATGATCTGTTGCCATTATTGGACAAACAATAATTAATGGAATATTTATCATGATGCCAACTTTCATGTATGCCTAACTATTTGTAGCCTACATTGTAATTTACAACTAATACATGTCGGATATGACATACAGCTAGGAATTAACTAAATTTAGCTAATTACTTGCCCTCTGTGATATAGGACAGGTAGGAGAGATAAAATATGTATTGAATTATTCAATATTATATCTTATAAACTGCTTAATAGCATATGGTAGCTCAGTCAGACATAGAGAATATACTGATTATTTAAAATTTAGGGTTTTATTATAAGTATCACTTGAATTTAGTATTGCTTAAATAATAAATTTATTTTTACTTCAAGTTAAATACTTTTAGATAGTTAAGGTAAATATTGTGTACTTTGGACAATCAAATCCAACAGCACAGTACCAATTCAGACAGTAGTCGAGTTTTTTCAACCTGATGATAATGGTGACGGTGAAACTGCAACTTTTGCTGGTACAGCATCTACAAAAGTTGATTCTGTGACTTTTACTGATTCTGAATATGAGTCTAGCAGTAGCTCGCCTCTACTGGCTGGAAAGTGTTTTCAATTTTGAATAATTTTTGATAGTTTATTGGCTTCAAAATAAGAAAACAGGATTAAAAACTGATATCCAAGTTATTTTAACTTCATGGGGGACAGTAATAGTCAAAATGGGAGCAATTTCCATACAAAATACAGTTCATTTTTAAGCGGAATTGTAACTAGTAACTACCTAGTTACTTTTTGAGTAACTAGTAAAGTAACTAGTTACTTTTTTGGAAAAGTAACTAAATTTAGTAACTAGTTACTTCTTCGCTCAAGTAACTATAACTAGCTACATTTTACGAGTAACTAAGACAGCAATGTACATCCTGAAGATTAGGTATACATAAAAATGTTGTTTGTCAAAGAGTTATTAATAGTTGGATCGGCTTCCAGATGTTGTGGAGGCAAAATCTGTAAATCAGTTTTTAAAATTTTTATGACAAATACAAGAAGTTTCTATACTATTGATCTATGAGTATTATGCATTTCATAAATTACAAATTTACGAAAATTTCTATTCAATAGGAGTATCTACATTTAACCTTAGAAGGTCTCCTATCCAGCTCTTACCTTTTTTATATTGTAACTTCATTCCACGAAATATTTTTTATTCTTTCATATATATCTTAATTACTAATATAGATTTATCGCTAATTAACATGTATTCTTTTATTGTATACAAAGATCATGGAATAACACACAAAAGATAACAAATGGTGGTTTATATTTTTGTGTACGCAATGGTTACGATGTAACCCAAAATAAGAACGAGTGAGTTTAAGAGAGATATAGTATAAGATAAAGTAAAGATATAGATAAAGTATAAGAGAGGAGTTTAGCCTAATAAGGTCGTCCTGTATTAATAATTCACTAATGAAGCATAGGAAAGTTGAAATCCTTTAATTTCATAACTCAAATTTTTGCTTAGTTCGATGTTTTACACACACTGCTATATACCACAATGCAATGGAAAGAGAGTTTTATCACCCATTAAAACATATTAGCCATTACCGTTACATATTAATTATCTAAGTATTAATATAGGCCTAATTATAGTCTTTTGTTTATACAAATATTAATTTAATATGTCCATACTAAGGTTGAATCTGAGGAAGGCAACGGGAAACCACCTCAGAAGCCATATTTTCCCCAAGATATAGGCTACATAAGGTATGGATAAAGCATAGACTTTGTGAAAGGATTAACGTGTTGATCTAAGGAGTGCTCTTATGGAGCGAGAAAACAGACTTTGAGTATGAATATGTACCTTGAATCTGCCACGTGGCAGTGCACTAAAGAAAGAGAAGGTTGAATATAATTAATATCTCGAGAACTTTAAAATTAACTTAATACAGCATAATGCATTTTATTCACGCGACCCTTCAATTGTTTCTGAATATCTCAAGCTGTGCGATCGACAGATTACAGTTCACACAGAATTCCTCCGCACGTGCAGTCTTCCGCCGCTCTAAGCACTCCCACGTGACTCCTCTCTTGAAGTGTCCTCAAGTCAAGATCAAGTCTGAGAACGCACTGTTTACAAGGCAGCTTATCTGACGTACAATTCTATCACTACCCCGGGCAAAGGTTACATGTCTCACTTACTACAAGTGAGACAGCCTTCCTGTAGTCATCTACTAGGTCCTCTAAGTTTATTACTCTATAGCGACCTAGCATTCCTTCTCGTAGTAAGCTCTACAAGCGCTCCTTCTAGCACACTGCTCCTCAGATCTGAAATTCTCTTCCTTCCCCTTTGCGCATCCCCACATCTTATCCTGATCATCCTTTCCTTCTTTACGTACAATTTCATAGACGGTTGAAGGCTTTTCTCTTTCACCTCTCCTATTCAACCATTGCACAGGTAAACCTCCATTCCACTAGTACCTAATAGTGATCTGTTTAGGTTGGCAACCGAAGGAATCGCTGGAAGGTTTCAGTTAAATCGTGGTCGATATTGAAACTATTGCTTGAATGTCACACGAGTGACATGACAAAGAGATTTTATTTGTTAAATATAATGTTTTTCATCTGTCAAATATAATCAGTTGCATGTCCTTCAGAAATATTTGATAAAAACTTAAAAAGTTGCCTTTAACATTAAAAAAGTATTGAAACTTATCCTTAACTAAAAAATGAAATCTTATTAGGCCTATATAGGCCTACTTATATACATTGCTCTAACTTTTAATTTTTTAGTAGTTAACTTTAGTTATATTTGAAAATATGAATCATCACTGCTTTATTTAGCAATTCTATTTAGTTTTATAGTGATGAGTGTTGTAAGAAGTTTCAAGTTTTAACACACGAGTGTTGTACACCGTTAATTTTGATAATTATATTACAATTCAGTTTATTCTAAAGAGGGTTATTGTCTTTTCTTTACAATAGAAATTTATATGACAATGTATCCTGTAAATACGAAATTATGTCTATTGTTTATATTTTAGTTTTCCTTTCGTTTTTTGACTAAGAAAGGCAACAAAATTAAATTACAATCTGTTAACAAGACACGAGTTAACCAGCGATATGTTTATTACTGTGGATACATAGATTTACATGTATAAGCAATACTATAGGATCATATCTGATTGCACACTGACTCTCCCTTAAAAGTATAGTAAAAAGTAGTAGCATATAAAGCAAAAGACTAGAAATTGAAATCTTATTTAAATGTCATTTATATATTGTATTCGATACATGTAGAGGCAAAGATTCTCCAGTGTTCGTCCAAAAGGCACGTATAGTGTAGACTAAAATGTTATTCCAGAACAGACTACCAATGATAAATAGAATACAATACCCTCTTTCTCTTAGGAAAAGATAGTTTTAGATGATTCTCATTGCCTTACTCAATAACTGCTAAGTCACTTTTTACAAATACATACTGAACATGAACCCAAAAGATTATACTCATTAATTGATCTTCGAAAGTACTTCGAACAAGAGTTTCCTGAAGAACATCGTGGGATAGCAGAATATGACGAAAAAATCTTTCGAGTTACAAGAAGTCAAGCAAGTACCATAAAGAAAATTAGTCCTTAAATATAGCTGATATAAAGTATCACTGATCAAAATTTCCTTAAACTGACACCGAAAAAACCGGAAGATAAAGACAATTTATCAAAGAAGCAAGTTAATTGTTACATCTAATGTTGAGGGCTTGACGTCATATGATGGCCTAGTTGCACTCTGAAACAATATGCTACTTTTAGTATATAAATAATACTTGCAAATTTTAATTAAATCTATTAAAATAAGTATATCGTGGACATCATCAAAAGCTCCAACCATTCCAAAGGAACATTAATATTAATGCGTCTGAAACTATAAGTTTTGCGCATCATATTTTATCTCTTAAAGAAGCGCGAGAAAGCATTGATAGCTGTATCGAGAGTGTTGGATGCCTTGCTGACAGCTCTATGCTGACTCAGCAGATTATCGGCTTCATGGTGTAGTCCCGCCTCCTGCAGCTGACTGACAACTGTATCTACATGCAAATAGTAAGGGGGCGCGATTTCCACATCCGCAGTCTGCTGCTTGGATAGAACGAAACTGATGAGTTTAGGGTAGATTGAGCTTGTCGTGACGCTAGCGATGATACAACACTTTATGATCAGGTCAAACAGATCAGCATCATCACAGCTCTACAGACACAACAAAACAATATAAAGATGTGTCACCGCAGCTTCTTCATAACAACATTATCATCATCATCATCTTCCCTTAAAAATCCCAGTTTAACCAGGGTCAGAACGCGAATAGACTTTCAAATATCCAGTTGTATAAGTTTTTGTAGCAATTTTTAGCCTAGGCGCTCACCAACCGAATGACCTTTCTGACGTCGGTTTGGATCTAGTTTTATGTCGCCTTCTACGACAAATTTACATGGTTGGTCTATTCTTCAAGCAACCCGGACACAACACGGGGATTCTTTATAACAACAACAAACAAAAATTGAACCAGTAAATACGCCTAATTTTTTATTCTTCTAGTTGCACAGGACATACTTATGTTAATCAAGTTTATCGCTCCTTCACTCAAGTGCACATTCCTGTTTATTTCGTCAACTATTGTAGGTAGTTAGGACCACTAGTCTAAACCAGTAAACTCTGTCCTCGTTGAACCGAATGAGTTACTTACACACTTTAGTCGTAACACAAGGTTGCGCATAAGAAATTTATTAAAACATATTGCACATATTTGTAGCCATAAAGAGAAACAACTGTGCCCATGTAACAATATCTTGTAACCACCTGTTTTAGCCTATTCATAAAAATCTTATATCCCATAATGTGTTACTTGAATCCGAGGAAGGTTCTCATCTTGAATATAGCTTTAACTTATTAAATACTTCACAAGAAAACGATTACCTAATTTTGATTTGAAATTACCTAACTATCCTGCGAACTCCAGAGCTTCAATCTTGTATACAAGAGTGAAGCTCTGGAGTTCGCAGGATAGTTAGGTAATTTCAAAGCAACCACTTTATGAAGGTCATCGTTGAACAAGGACAAAGAAACAACGCTATGAATAACCACTGATTTTAATTGTTTTTTATTTGAAGTACTGCAAATTCAGATGAGAGCTGAATGGGAACTAAGTTATATTCTAGAGAGAGAAAGAATAACTAACCCCTGGTAAACTATGAAGCAGCTCTGTCGCATACTCGTTGAGTTCTGTATGAGAGCTTGATAGTAAGCATTTGGCTGCAGCTGAACCATTATTTGGCGACAAATCCATGAGAGTATCTGCTACATATCTTGTACACTACAACACATACCAATAAAGGCATTCAATCTATCAAGAAAATAATCACTTCATTAAAGATCAATCACTCACGGGAGCATAAAGACCGAGTGGACATAGTTCAAGAAAGTCCATTCGCAAAAGAACTGAAAGGGAAAAAATAAATCCAATTTTAATTTCTAACTTTAATCTAGGGTCTAGACTCTACAGCTGCTTACTTTCAATCTTTGAAACGAAGGTTGAATGACAGTTTCCATCTTATTATAGTAAGCTAAGCAGGATCCAAAATTTATATGTTACATTCATTAGTTCTATTCATTTACTCGAATCTATCGCTGTGCTAATTCTATTGTATGCTCTGGAAGCGCTAAATCTGAATAAATCCTAAACTAATAGTCTAGAATATACATTCAATAGAGCTCTATTTAAAGTATTTCAGGTCTAAAAATAAATGATCTGCAGTTTTGTATGAGTACTTGTAACATTCATAGCATCCATGATAAAAGTCTATTGATAAAAACGGATTTTTGTCAAATTTGAAGACAGTAAATATTATTCATTTGCACTATTGAACTCATTTAGAAATGCTATATAGGGAAGCTCAAAGCCTAGCGAGCCATTTGCAGCATTTGGGTGAAATAAAGTTTGATATATATATATTACATATATATATAATTTATATATATATAATACATAATATATATATATATATATATATATACGTTATCCAGCCATAACCTTCAATTTTATTGATTTATGAAGCATATGACTAGTACACAATAACTTGTGATGAGATATCAACCTTGCACGGTAGGTCATTGGTCTTGTGCAGATTGAGAACGATGCTGATTACGTGAGGAATTGAATCCTCAATGTCCGCACGCATCATTGTCGTTAAAAGTCTGCACCACGGATTAGTCCCTGGGTCATCCAATCTAGAACAAAAAGAATGTCATGTTAAGCTTAATTCCTGTGTCATACAATCTAGAACAAAAAGAATGTCATGATAAGCTTAATTCCTGTGTCATACAATCTAGAACAAAAAGAATGTCATGATAAGCTTAATTCCTGTGTCATACAATCTAGAACAACGAACATATCATGATAAAATATTCCTGCGTCATCCAATTCACTGTTATGGGCACTAACTCATTTTCGGAGTTAGAAAATAAAAAAAACCAGTTTAACAGAAATGAATTAATTCATATTACTGTACATTTGAGTTACTCGAACTCAAAGAATGAGTTAGCTTTTTTCTAACGCATTTCTAACTTAAAAGATTACACACTGTTTTTATCAAATAAATGCACCTAATTAAACAGTTTAAGATTAAACGCTAGTTCACCTACAACATAATTATATAACTTTGATTTCAATTCATCAACCTCGCCTTTGTATCGTAAACGCAAAAATATGTGTTGATCCAGTGTTATCAAACCGACATACGCATTTATTTAACTGCTTGAAAGTAGTTAAAACGTAGCTTATGTTTAACTATGTGAAAGTTGTTAAGAGCACAAAAATTAACAAAATAGACTTATATATTCGAAAGGAAATACTAAAAAAGTTGAAGAAAATAAAAACGAAACAGAGGCACTGCGACTCGTACTACATGTATGTATATAAACGATTTGTCATGGGCATCATGTGTGATAAAAATCTCATTCTAAGCTTAATGTACGCCTACATGTACATACCAGTCAATTGTCAATCCCCATGAAAATCAACAACTGAACTTATCATAAATGAAAAGTCACGAGATAGCATGTGATCATCAAAGGACTGGTTCCATCCAGTCTACGATTATCGAGGACTGGTTCCATCCAGTCCAGCCAATGATTCTCTATGATGTTCCTCCATAAGTTTCTATTAATTTTCTTTTAGGTATTCCCATTGTTCCCTTGCAATAGCTATGTAGTTAAATATCTTGAGGAAATTTCGAATTTCGTCCATCAAAATGTAAGCACATATGCAGCCCATTTCATTCTTCTCTGCTAGATGATTTCACGGAATACGTGTTGTTTTGTCCTTCTTCTAAAGACTCATTTGTTACAAGCTTTATGTAACTGATTCTAAGTAGTTTCTTTAGCCTTCTGCTTTCAGTAGCATTTACTTGCTTTTCCATTGCCATTGTTATTTCATACGGTTCATAAGAATATAAGATTAGTAAGGGTGTGGCGAAGGTGTTGAGATTTCATTCCGCTTCGAGTTAAACAGACTTGTTTACAACTTCAATCACATTTTTAATAAATTTTAATTGTACTATTTATGCGTACGTTTTCTTTCCTAGTTGTCATCTTACCTTGAATCCCAGTTTAACTAGGGTCGGGATATGAATAGACCTTCTCTAGTGCTCTCTGCTCAACGCCATATCATCAATTAATCTAATATTTTTCATTTGTTTTAGAAAATTTCTTATCAATTTCTGGAGCCTAGGCGCTCACCAACCGAATGCTCTTTCTGACGTTGGTTTATTTTTTATCTTAGTGCTTTGCCGCCTTTTACGATATGTGCCGTCCACGGCTGGTCTATTCTTCAGCAACTCGGAAGCAACACGGGTAAAATGTTAGTAAAATTAATTTTAATTTGTTACTAAAATTACAATTAATTTAAATTAAGTCAAATGAAACGTTCTACAATATTTCCATATAGCCTTTAGACAGAGAATATATAGTTATCGAAGTGCTCCGAAGTCTTCTTTATACAATTAAATATTTCAATGATTTATTTCAATATTTGCAACTCTTGTCCAAAATATATTACCATATAAAGAAGACGTAACGCCTAATTCTACATTCGAAGGAGATTTCAGGGAGTTTCAAGCGGAATATACAACTATACCACCAAAATATGCATAACTTGCTTTGGAAGGTGCCAATAGTTTAGCATTACCCTGTATGGCAACTCAAGAAAAATAAAACCAGGAAAATGGACTGAACTAGTGATTCTCTAGATAAAAACTTCGAATATCTTGATTTGTTTGTTTTGGCAAAACAAATTCCAGAATATGAGATTTAGCATTGAAAACAAATTTGAAGAAGTTTTCTGCTTTCAAAATTCAAATTTGCACACATTCAGATAATTAATGGTTCAGCAGCAGACACAATACAGTACAAAACTGAACGCACTGAGAGGATGCGGAGAGAAACTTGGGCCAGATAAGCAGCAGTTGACTGATAGAGAGGAACTGAGACATTTGACTGGACACACAGAGGAGCTGATTAAACAGAGACAGTCTCCTATCATCTGTCTCCAGGCTCTCTTCATCCACCTGCATCAATGAATGAATGAATCAATTAGTCAACCAAAAAGCCAACTAACCAGCCAAACAACCAACTAGTGATTACAATTGAAAGGTTGGCTTTAAGCCATTACTTAGGACTTGGCTGTACGACGAGATTTTCTAGCGGTTTTCTATGTTGGATATATTTCCACTGCTTCTGCTTCTAAGTATTTGCATACTATATTCATTGCATCAAAGAATAAGCACTGTTGCTCTATTTAAACTGAAATCGGTTTATCAGAGATGAGAATAATATTAAAGGACTGAATGATTATACCTTTAGCTGACAATCAATAGAATTGATGAGAGCTTGAGAGCGATACTGCAATAGAAACGTTCTGTCCTCCACATTCATCTCCAGCGCCTACACATACAGTTCAAAAAGTCACTTAAATAAACACTAATTAAACCTGAGGTACAATCATTCTCGTGAAGTAGACTAACTGAATTATAGTGACAGCTTAGCATTCCAGGCTAATAGACATAGACAGATAGAGTACAAGGCAACTACAAAGAATAAAAAGAGTATAAGAAACAAAGAGCATTTAAACAACAGCAACAAAAGACAACTACAAAACATAATTCTCCAAATGTGATAAATACCAATTATGATATCATAGATGCTTCAGCAATAAATTTTCGTGTAATCGATAAAGGAGAGACGAGTGTCTTAAATACGGATGAAAGTATGAATGGTTTAGATATGGCTGAGTTATTAAAAATGTAACATTTTAGGCAATAGGTCTACTATACTTATTTTGAATATAGTGAAATCTGGTTGATCACTATTGCTCGATTATTAATCACAAGCGGATAAGCAAATACAAACCAGTTCCAGAATGTCTAGAACAGCCAGACTGTTGCTGCACTTGACTGAGGCATCACAACAGTATGGCTTCAGCACTCTCACCACGTCACCACAGTCTGCCAGCTGCCCCCTGTCAATATATTTTCAAAAGATTTGCAGGATATACGCAGAAATTCCTCCTCTAGAAGCTCCGAAAATTTAGTAAAAATATTTTAAGTTTTGTTGAAGTTACTGAGATTTCACTAGGGGATAATTTTTCCTCCAGTCTGTATATACATGTACATATAAATATATAAATAAATATAAATATATATATATATATATATATATATATATATATATATTATATATATATATATAAATATAATATAATATGTATACTGTATATAATTGATTAATAAACACTTACTCAAATAATTCCAATAGGAACGAATTATGATATCAATCATAAGCTATACAGCACACACTGTTGACTCGTCTAACTAACGATCAATTGAAGCAGAAAGTAAACTATAGTAAACTAGAGAATTAGAGAATTAATAAACTAGACAAGTACAAACCCGTCCATTTGATGCTTGTGTACTTGTTTGACGACAGCTTTCAGAGCTGCTGTAACATCTAAACCTCTAAATACTGGTTCAGTATTAGGGCGCCTGAAAGATTTAAATAGCCTAGTTCAGTTCTCTCAATATCATTACAGCTTCAACGACAGATCACCTCTCTCTCACTCTAAGCGCACTCCTATTGGCAGGTCCATGGCATATAACTCCCCACATATTTCTATTCTCCGCCTTTTTCTTCATATCAACATATGAATTAATTATCAAATCATCCAACCTTCCAAGTCTGGGTTTCCTCTAACCTTTTGTCCTTCCATTTTCCCCTCAATAACCTCTATAGCAAACCATTCCCTCTCAGAAGGCCCAACATGACCCATCCAGTTCTTATTTTTATTCCGTATGATATCTTAGGTCAACTTCTAAAAGAACTAAGATATTTGGATAGTACAAATCAGTTTTGAAAAGGAAGGCAATCTTTGAACGTTATAAATACATTAACTAACAATGAAAAGCGATACAGTTACAGTAACTATACGATGGAAAATGATTTAGAAGACGTTTATAAGAAAAGCATACATTGGGAACTTATTCAAAAGTAAAAGCTTTGAATAGCTGTAAAGAACGAGAAAAAGAATTAACTACATAAATAGCGTAGCTGATAAATACAAAGCTTTCGGTGTAGTGTTTTGTTTATCAGCAGATCCTCATTCAGATCGGATTCAGATTACTCATTCGGCCGAGAACAAATGCCTCGCTAGGTATTCGAGCCTGGCCTTCTGCCGCGGCTTGCGTTTGGAATGGTTTGACACCTAATAGTCTAAGACATGAGTCTAGCTATTTAGCTTTCCGTCGTGATGTGAAAACATTATTGTGGTCGCGTAGGTTTTCTACATGACACGTATGTATGTTTATTATAAGTATTTTGTATATGAAGTCTGGAATGAGTGTTGCTGGATAGCGTAAAGTTCGGCTCATATGTAGAAATTTTTACTAGTTAGATATTAATTTAAATGTAATTGTCATTTAGCTCATGATTACAATTGAACTCTTCCTGTAAAGTAGTCTCAAAGACCGAGTTAAGCCATGACTCTGCTATATAAGTTTTCGTTGTTAATAATAATAACAATATAATAGATCCATGATCATAGATTATAGCTTCTTCAATTATCTGCATCCACACCTTTCCCTTCATGTTTTTAAAACAATCATGTGGTTAATGAGTCTTAAAGTAATCAACATCCCTAGCTTCGTTTTGATATAATTCTTTTTCGTTCCATCCTTTCTTCTTATTACTTCTTTTAACAGTTCATCCTTTTAAAACATTGTTACAAAGATTTTTAAACTATTCATAGTGTAATTATCTATTTTTTGTCCTTCCCAATTCCCATCTCGTAACGTATCTATATCTCGATTATCTTCACAATTTTAAAAGATTTCTTTACTCCCACTAATCCTTTCAACCTTTATCAACAACTTTAATGCTACTACTTTACAGATATCTTCCTTAACGATTACGTTTTAAAGTTGTAGAGGCGTGTAGTTCACAAAAAAGATGCTGTTGTATTTCATTCACGGCTTTCTTTAGGCTTTACGTTAGAAGTAGGAGCCTAACTCTCTGATTTAATTATACATCATATAGATGGAAATTACCGTTTTCTGTCCGCGACACTGAAGAGTAGACCAACCGTTAACTGCACATGTCGTAGGAGGCAACAAATCATAAACTGAGGAAAGCAACGGGAAACCACCTCTGAAACCGTATTTTTCCCAAACTCTATGATATATACGGTACGGCAGAGATAGCCCTTTGTGAAGGGATTAAATAGTTGAGAGAGAGAGAGAAAGAGAGAGAGAGAGAAGCAAGAACTACCCGAGAGCCTCCAGGGCTAACTGAAGAACTCTCTCTAGAACAGTCCTCACAGTCAAGCCTTCAATCCTGGCCGCCACGTGAAAGTCCTCAGCGACCTCTAACGGTTGCCCGTCCAACAGAATCTTCATCATGAGCTCTTCTATCTGTTACATCAACACAGGTTTATGTCTAATAGAATACTATTTAGTCCTACATCATTGTTAAACTCATTGACGTATTTTCTGTATACATATACGTGTATACAGAAATACAAATATACACTGAGGCATAAGACATATATGCACAGAGACATAAGCGGAAAATTACATGCACAGAGACACATAAACCTATGTGCATATGTTAAAGCTGTACCACATTGATTTTGTCAGCTTCAGATTGGACATCCTTGGCGTGAATTACTATTTGCATTAATTCCTCCCGTTCTGTAAAGACAGAGAGATGCGATACATTTGGTACATTTATTGCTGATGGTTGTGGTAGCACTTCATCAGTACGTTTGAAGGTGTGAACTTAGATTGTAGATACATGTAGCTGGAATTTCACAATTTTATATGGACTTTCATTTTAAATAAAACAATGGAAAATTAGTATATAACAATGGAAAATTAGTATATATGTATTGTATATGCCTGAAAGCTGCAATGAAGGACTAAAATCTTTCACTTACAGGGACGGGCGAATTTTTTCATTAGAAAATGTGTTATTAAATTGTCCTTAATCTTTATGGTCAACACACACAGATAACCATATTTACCCAAGAAATAATATAAGCCAAGTATAACGTCAGTTTCTTGGTCGCTAGAATGTCAGTATTTAAACAATGCATCAGAGGCTGAAAACAAGCCATCGACTTCGCCCAATGATACTAATAACTATAAAACCAACTAATAATACTGTTAAGTGACGTCAACATTAGCATTACCAGTTTTTAAATTTAAAAAAATTGTAATAATAATAATAATTATTATTATTGTTATTATTATATTACTGGCTGGAGCCATTGGCGATGTCGGTAAGATATTCGACCGAGATCAGTATGTGCAGGGTTCAAATCCTGGGCTCGCCCGTCACAGACATTGCTTTCGAGTGAAGAAACTGACGTTTACATTAGCTTTTTAGCTTTTACCTTTATATTATCTGCGGCTTTGTACAGTGTAGAGGAATTATTGTAAACATTTCTTTTTAATCTTTCATTTAAGTTAACAAAGTCATTTTTTAAATAATAATAACTATTATAATTATTAGAATAAAAATAATTATAATAGTAATACTAGTAATTAAAGAGGAAAGGACCTAGGACTTATTCCTAATCAATAGAAGCATTTATAAGGCTATGTGTGGATTACTTTCTGTAACTTGTCTAAATAAATGAAAGAATTATATGCCCTTTACTATGTTATATATGGTAAGATATAATAATAATAATAAAAACCTCAGACAATTTCTATAGCGGTGTCATGGCCGGTGTCAAGTCTTCGAGACCGCTTTACAGGTTCCAGACATGTTATTATTAATCCTTTCTATGGTTAATCATATCTTTGCTATTAACAGCGCCAATCGGCAGCATGCTACGATTCAAGATTAACCTTCCATGGGCCCAAGGGGATATCCATCATTCTTTGACTGACGTGGGCTTTAAACCCATGTCGCTTACATCCGAGGCGAACATTCTGAATGTTACGCCATATCCGTCCCCAAAGCACTAAATAAATATATGTATAATATAAGAGCACTCTTATAATTGTATATAGTTTTATATATGCATGCACATCTACACTTCTGTATAAAAGTGCACACAAATAATTGAATCTTAAAAACAAAAGATAAACAGAAGCGCATATTAATTCTACTAAAACATTTTCACAAATTCACACGCCCATTCTGAAATGGAAAACAACAGATACGATTAATCCATTACCTTGTTGCAAGCAGAGCGTGAGAGATCGAACAGACAGACGTATTCATGGAGGCGCGGGTCAGAGGAGGCTTTCATCTCTTGTACCGGAGGATAACCGAGCTTATCGAGATGCTCTAGCGACAGCTGCAGCTCCTTCATCACATCCTCCCAACTCTTTATACTACAACAGTGCGTCACAGCATTACGGTTAAACAATCAGTTTACAGGACTCTCAAATATATCAAGTTACACAAGCACAAAGCTTTGAAAATGTTTGTCTGACCTACTGATAAGCAGTCTAAACGTATACTGTGCGCATCTACCAAGTAGAAGATGAAGAAGGATATGAGCCTACAAGTACATTGAATCTGTCAACGTCAGAGAAGCAATGTTATCGTCAAATTAGATATATTGCTGGGAACATACAGTTATAGTTAACATTCAGCCTAGTGAATTTTTTTATTGAGTTTATCAACTAAGTAAACATCAAATATCTTGGGGGGCGGAATTAGCGCAGTCGGTTAAGCTGAGCTCCATCGCGCCGGTTAGTACTTTGTGGGCGACCACCTTGGAAGACCGAGTGTTGACAGCTTTGAAAGAAAAAATCCCGAGGGTGTTGGAAGGTTATTCTTAAATCCGCGCCGGCTGCTATTGAAGCGCCAACAAAAGGCAACGATTACTAATAACCATGGAGAGGAATGGAGGAAATAACGAAAACTACAAAAACAGAAACCAAGAAGGGAAAACTATGTATCACATGCGGTATGTATGTGTGTAACTATGCGAAAAAAAATCTAATTTATAAAATATCCATCAGGATATTCCCTGAGTCCAGTTGATCATGATGGAAGAAGGTTTAAGGATAGAATTTAGCCATTAGTTCAGAGAGAGAGAGAGAGAGAGAGAGAGAGAGAGAGAGAGAATGCAGAATTTAAAAGAATTTTGAATTCTGAACTCTGGGAATAGGATGTGGCATATCCGGTGTGCCTCGACATTTTTTAAGAACATAAATATTTTAAGAAATTATATGCCACGGCGCTGTCACTAGGAAGCAAACTCTACTAAAGAATTCGTTTTAAAATAGCACATAATCAAGGGACTTATGAACCTCATCCATCCCATCAAAATAATCCACATCAAAACTGTTCCATTTGAACCTGGAACATTAAAACTCTTTGGTAGCTTTCCACTGCCTTCCTTAATGCTTGGTTTAATCTGCTCTTACCTAGCCAATTTAGGATAAAAGTTCGGATTTGTCTCAGGCTACGCAAAAAAATGGAACATATCGCTTATAACTCGCAAGCAACATGTGTCTCACCGGTTGGGCCATCGAACTGGTGCACAACTCTCAAATTTTCAGAAAGAAGTGCTAAAAATTGATATTAATTTAAATACATAAGTTGCCATAGTGTCATATAAGCATTGCGCTGTTATATTCTACCGTACAATAATAATTATTCACGTCGTAAAAAGTTTGCATACAATTATTCTTAAACTAATATTTCATGAAGAGGCTAATATTTCATGAAGAGGCTTAACCTAATATTTCATGAATATTTCTCTAATGAAACCGCTCCATATATCTTAACAAAATTAATTTTACAGCGAATGGCCACCCATTAACTTAAAGCTAATAAAAATCAAGCATAAAATATCAAGTAAAGCGCAGGAAAGCTTACTTCCTTGAGTCAGTCCTTGGTCGGTTGGTTGTCTGCTGCTGTCTAGCAAACTTTACACCTCTACGCAATATCTGGCGTCTGCAGTCAATTACCAGCTGTGCTCAATCAATCAATCAATCAATCAGTAAATCAGTAAATCAATATCAAAATGAATGAATGAACCAAGCCATCGCTCGATCAGTTTGTCAGGCAGTCAATGAATGAATAAATTTATTAATAAATCAACCAATAAACAAAGCGCTTAATCAATCAATCAATCAATGAAAAAATAGTCAAGAAATAGATTACTACAAAAATTAATAGATCAATTATTTAATTAAAGGTTTAATTAATTATTTTGTTTATTAAATTTTTCATGGCACAGACTTTAAATATGACCCAACATTTTACAGGAATTAGAAAGCACAAGAGTCGGCAAGTATGAGTGAAATAGCAAAAAAGGCCACGGATAGCACATACACGTACATATTTCGCGAATTTAAATATTTAAACGTCAACAGTAACCAAAGTTGTGTGGACAAAATTTCTATATTCAAAATACTATTAGAAATTCTACATTAATTATTAGTTCCTAATATTAGAAAATACAAGAAAAATATATAAAAAAGTACGATTTTTTATTTTAAAAGACGCAATAATTATTTCTTAAGAAAACTGTAGAAAGCTAAATTTTAATCCAATTTTAAATTATTAAACTGCATGAGGATACCATGACCAAGTGGTTTGCCAAATATTTCCACACCTTTATGTAGCCTATCTAGTTTTAAAATCATATATTTTATTTTGAAGAGTTGTAATATTAAAAAGGCTCCATTATTTCTGGTAACCCCTTTATCAATGCAAAGAATTCTTCAGCAGGAGTCAACCAAATTATACAGCGATTTACAGTACGTAATTAGGTCACTCACAACTGCAGTTTCAGACATATTTGCCATAACAGTTAATTAGAGGGAGGTTGAAAGTGTGAAAAGTTCACGTATCTACGCAGTACGTAATCGCAAAACGGATCAAGTAAAAAAGATGTGGAATGTAGAATCGGTAAGGCGTATGGCGTCTTTCAAAGACTACAACATATTTGGAAAAGTGATAGAATTGATGTGAGACTGAAGAGAAACTAAATAAAACATGAAATAAATGCACTATAGATGAAAAGTAAAAGATCATAATTTTCTATAATTTAATTAATAATTAAATTAATTTGTTTATTGCACTGCTTTTCTGGTGCATGTGTGTGATGTTTCATGTTCTTTTCGTTTCGAGCGCTATATCTCTTTGCCTTATTTCGTTGAACATGATATCACTTTGCATGGTGTACTCTATATTGTGCACATATTGTAGTAATGCCATATTTTTGCTGAAAATAAACATGTAGACTATATAAATATGACGTTGCGAATAAATTAAAATATACACTCGCCATAAACTTATACCCGCCAAAATTTAGAGTGGACAAATGACAGAGCGGCTATTAACGTTAGTATTTAGGAATTATTTAATATAAAGCTTTGCATAAATTAAAATATATATTCGCCTTAAACTTATACTAGTCATATGACCGAGCTGTAATTAGCGTAACTATTAAGAAGTTATAAATATGACAATATGATGTCAGCGTTATTTGAGACAGACAGAAACGGCTCATTATATTACATATTTACGTACTGATGGCTTACCTGTTTGTAAGCAAAGTTAGAGAAAGTTATGTCCAGAATGAAAGCCAAATAATCGTCTGTAGAAAGTTTTAACTGCAGTTCTTCAGTTAATTCAAACCTCTGAATCCATTCACTCTGTAATATACATGCAATTATAGAGTACAACCCAAAGTGTAAAAATATACGCATGGTAATCCAGAAATAAAAATTCAGTTTTTCGACTGCATAGACTTCGTATGCTTAGAAGCTGAGAAAGTCATAGGGGGCCCACTTCTTCATAAGCAGAATTCTCCAAGAATAATGGTATATCATGTTAGATGATTTAAAAATTCACTCTTATGTGGACATGAAGAGAAAACGGAAGACAGAGAAGAGTGGGAGCGAGACTGGACTGCAAAAGAAAATGAAGAGTTAGACTGATAAGCTTAGAGCAACGAAATATAGATTGAAGATTAACATCACAAAGACAAAAGTGACGAGTGTATCTCCGGATAGAGGTGAAGTCAATATTACAATAAACGGTACGAGATTGGAACAGGTAAAGAGTTTCAAATATGTAGATCATAGTAAAGCTGATGATGGGAAATGGGAGACTGGAATATGCAGTAGGATTGCACAAGCAGAAGAGGTCTTTTGTATTAGGAAAGAACTTTTAACAAAAAGTCTAAAGAAAGCCAAAAAGATAAAGATAGTGAAAAGGCTTGGTATGGACCACGCTATTATATAGATGTGAAACATGGACCTTAAGGAAGGAATATACCCTCGAACTAGAGGCATTGGAAATGCGGGAATACGGAGAAGATTGGAACTGTTAACTGTACTCAAAAAAGGTTAGAAATGATGAAGTACTGGAGAGAGTTGGTACAGATAGACAGTTGATAAATGCATTAAGAAATAGGAAGAAGAATTGGACAGGACACATTCTAAGGGGAGAAAGTCCACTAAAAGAGATCATAGAAGGCACAATATAAGGAAATAGAGGCAGAGGCATGCCGATATTAGGAATGTTAGATGATTTAAAGATCCACTCATATGTGGACATGAAGAAGGAGGCGGAAGTCAGAGAACAATGGAGGCGCTATATGCCATGAACCTGCTAGTAGGCAGGGCACTAAGAGTGAGAGAGAGAGAGAGGGAGAGAGAGAGATAGACACTTAGTATACTGCTTCTACCAGGAACGGAATGTACGCAAAAAGCACACAGAAGAAAACTAAGAGCAAACCATGGAATTATTACCCAAATGAAACATCTTTCCCATAGATAAAAAATACATAAAAGGCGGTAATCGAAAAATGTTTTAGAGGAGGCAGAATACCAATGGTTAAAGAATTATTGAACCAGAGGCTTAGTGAAATGGTGAAAACCAGATAGCTAGATTCAAATAACGAGCAATTCGATTATTTTAAGAGTAATTTAACAATTAGATCAAGTGGATTATAGACTTCTTAAACAAACTTCTTGAGAGCCCAAAACTGTAACTGTAAATTATTAGGCAAAGCTACACACTGTAAGAAATTACCATACAAATCTCAATAAAATATACGCGTTGTATAGGAGACAGCCTACTACTGTATGAGCAATGAAAACAAAGTAACCAAAACAGAAAACTATTATTTGAGATTTTAAGCTTGCAGCTTAAAAAACTCTCAACTCTAACTACAACTTTTATAAATATAAGCGAACGAATATAAAACTTACTTTGATGATAATACCCGTAATAGTAATATATATATATATATATATATATATATATATATATATATATATATATATATCCATTATATCTATATGGATGTGAAGCATGAACTTTAATGAAGGATGAAATCTGGAAACTAGAAATGTTGAAAATGTGGATATGTAGAATGTAAAAGATTAGCTGGACTCAAAAAGCTACAAAAGAAGAAGTTTTGGAAAGAGTTGGTGAAGATATAAACTTTATAAATGTAATAAGAAATAAGAAGACTGGATAGGATACATTCTAGGGGGTGGAGGGAGTTTACTAAAAGAGGTCATTGAAGGTAGAATGGAAGGAAAGAGAAGCTATGGCAGACCAAGCTTATGAATGTTAGATGTTTGAAATCGTGATGTCGCGTCGAAATATGGTCTATGTGAACAAGAAGAGGAAAACAGAAGATACAGAGAACAAGTGGAGGTACATTTATACCATAGACCTGTGAGTAGGCAATGCACTAAAAGAAAAGAGAATTAAACTTATCATTTATGACTAGGCATATTATAGAGATTTGTACAATCCAAACAACCCACTAGTTGCCCATTAATTGTGCTCACATTATGGATAAATTTCACAGTTGGGCCGGCAGTTAGACTTAGGGGCTGCAGCGGTATTTAAGTCATTAAATAATGATTATGAGTATTTTTTCCTGTCCCAAAAAGTAAAAAAGTAAGAGAAAGGGCATGTCCATAAGGACCAACTAGTACGCGACAACTGCCCGCCCTAACCAATTGGCTCCTCCCCAATGCTAATAATTGATAAAAGTCTTAACAAGTATCTGATTCTATTTCATAAATATGGATTAGATTCGTCTCAATCTTCAAACTACTAAGCTACATCAAGTAAATAACCTCTAGAACCGCAAATGAGCAACTACAAACACAGTTGATTCAAAGTAACATTTCATTAAATAAAAACAAGATTTCCATCACGTCACTACGCAGTGGAAGGGAGGAGGGGGTGAGCTCCTGAATGTTACCTTTACAGTGCTCTGCACAGGTTTTATTGTTGATTTAGTCGCCCTACTAGCAAATATATTTAGAACCTTTGCCTTGGGTCGAGGTATCTAAAACAATACAGACCTCTCCACGGTGTATAACAAACCGACACGAAGAGTTTCAAAACAACAACACAACACCTCGATATCACAAATAGAGTTGCTTAGTACTATTAAAAAATTTAAGTACCACAATCATTTACACTTAATTAATAAAAATTATTTTAGTATGGTCTTTCAAAAAAATTAACAAATTTTAACAAGATTTTGAATATAGACAAAAGGCTTCGAGCTCAATGCAATACAGCACATATCACCAAATACTAGTTTTCTCTCGAGACATTTCTGTAATGACTTTCTGATGCTAATTCTTCAACAACGACCAAATATATGAAAAATATTCAGCAAATCAATAAAGTATACTAAAACATGTAAACTTGATTATCTGAAATGATTATATTTAGTACTCTCTCTCTCTCTCTCTCGCTGTTAATGCACTTCCTACTGGCAGGTCCATGGTATATAAAGCATCTACTCATCTATACCTTCCGTTTTCCTTTTCAAGTCCACATATTAGAGGATCTTTAAATCATCTATAACATTCCTTTTGATATACCATCATTCTCAGAGATTCTGCCAATGACTGGTGGGCCCCCTATGCGTTCCTCAGCTTCGACTAACATTTACCGGACAGGGGCGTCATTCAATGAGAAAACAATCCTGTTTACCCTATTTAGTACAACTATTCAATATTAATATCTTCTTCTTTTTGAGGGTACGATGTCATTACGGAATAAAATGCACTAAAATAATTTTGTCAAGTTGTGGCAATGAAAGTTTAATTATAAACAAACTTATTTTAACTATAGTTAATTATCTTCATCAAAAATTGTGTCTAAGACAAACAAGTAAATCTCTCACCATATTTTGAGCAAGTCTTTTTTCCTGAGGTCCATCCATGAATAACTTAGCAGCCCAAACTCGATACACATTACTGGCTTGTAAACTTGTACCATCCTAAGCAATTACTTTTTAAATTATTTATAAATCACAGTTTTAAAACTCATCTGAAATACATGTGCTCACACTTCTGTTAATAAATCACTACATCAATGGCTTAGTCAATCTATCAGTAAAATCAGTTATCAAAACTTAAAAAAATAATTTTTACTGGGCTTAATATGAGCCCTCACATTTTCTTTTCTTTGAATTAGGCTACATCAGTAAATCTTCTGGTCAGACTGTTAATCTGTCAGAATATAGCATTAAAACTTAATTATGTTCTTCAAATGAAGCAGTATACACAATTTTATTCTAGTGCACTGCCTAACGGCAAGTCCATGGCTAATAACTCTTCCAACAATTCTATCATCAGCTTTTCTCTTCAGCTCTATATAAGAATTTGTTATCAAATTATCCAACATCTCATATCTTGGTCTGCCTAACTCCTTTCCCCTGCAATCTTCCTTCTAATGCATCCATCAGCAAACCATACCCCCTTATACTATGTCCTATCCAGCTTTTATTTCTATTTCTTATCACATCTATTAACTGTCTCTCTGTACCTACTCTTTCAAGAACTTCATTTTTTAGTTCTGTATGTCATTTAATTATGCGGACATTTAATGGTGAGGTGGGTCCCCTTTGCTTTCCTCAAATCCTGCCTTAGTTGCCTCTTAAGTACACGTAGCAGCTTGTTACTGTTGCCCTATTCTGCAGTGATCCCAGCCACACGCGGGAACAACACGAGGAATACTAGACACAGACAATACTAAATGATAATCAATTAAACGTTTTAATGATAGATTTGACAATCATTCTTTATGTTGAAGTTATTAGTAGTAGCATGGCCCAAAATAGTCTTGAGGAATATTAATAAGAATTCTGCAGAACACATTAAATAAGTAAGTACTAGAATAATTTAAAAGGCACCAGAATAAACGTTATTCAAATAAGCATGAACTTCAATATTTCAGGCTATAATCGAGCTGTGACAACATCTTTAACTCAAACCTGCCAGAGAATAGAAATGTCAACATGGCTCAAATCGTGAGCAGTTTTTAGTTGAACTTAGTTAACCGGACAAACCCAAATATTTCTCTATATAAAGCTCACAAGAGACTTCTGGTTTGCCATGAGCAAATAAACTAGGAAAGCTGCTTATTCTAATACACGTAGAAAGAAAGACGCAATAAAAAGGACGTGTAGTCCTCGAGACCAGAGACCTGGTCATGGCCTCGAATGTGCCGGTCTTGGTCTTGAACGATTATTTTCAGATATTTGCGAGACCGTTATATGAGACAGACAGAGCTGGCTCATTATATTTATAATTCATGTACTACGAAACCAAATACAGTAAATAGTACCAAAGCAGAAAAGTACCAAAGTACAAAGTACCAAAGTACCCTCCTATTTTAATCTATAATTAAATTAGGAGACCAGAATTTAAAGGAATCAGAAAACCTTTTTAATGATGCAGTTGGCAAGAGTGGCCAGTGAGTTGTAATTGTCCGCAGTAAGAACTGGCATAAGAATACCGAGCAGAGGCTGAGTTCCGTCGATAAGCTGCTTGTAATTTATTGCTAAATGTATCATAAAAAATCAATCATTTGTCAACTTTATGCGGCATGCAGTATAATCAGCACTTATGCATGCTACACACAATCCATCAAATAAATATTTAACTATAGTTAGAAGTAGAAAAAGTATCTTTTAAATATGCCCATCATATTATAAGTGATATGATATCGATAAAATTATTACATATGTGCGAAGCTTCAGTTTTACTTATACAATAACAACAACAACACGATTAGTGTGACACTGTTGTCCATGACAACTTCGAGCAATATGGAACCTAATCAAAACCGATGAGCATAGAGAGATTTAGAAAGAGAGAGAGAGAGAGAGAAAATGAGAACTATCAGGTGAGAGATGTGTCAGGTGAGACATATCTCTCACCTGGAACTATTGTGTGCAATAAGCACTAACACATCTCTGATGTAGAGCTATTGTATGTAATCAAGCACTAACACATCCTGATCTGGAGCTATTCTGTGTAATCAAGCACTAACACATCTCTGACTTGGAGCTACTGTGTGTAATCAAGCACTAACACATTTCTGTCCTGGAGCTATTGTGTGTAATGAAGCACTAACACATTTCTGACCTGGAGCTATTGTGTGCAGTTTGGCCAGGAGTTTATTGTGCGACTGTGCAGCAGACACAGCCGAGGCACAAGCAGACGTACTGACAGAAACACTTGACAGTAGAGAGAAGTAGAGAATCAGACGATCATGATCCACGCCATCGATCAACGGATAAACATTCTGCTGCATCCTCATCACAAACATCTCACAGTCGCCATCTTGCTTCTTCGTCAACTCCGCCATGATGCCAAGCCGTTTCACTCTTTCCTGAATCTGATGAGTGGTAACACTGAAACAAATTGACGATAATAATAATATCAAATAATAATAATAATAATCCTGTTGATAATAAAATAATAATCCGTTGCCTGTGGCAACTCTTGTCAATGGCTCTAAAGCGATACAAAGCAGTTTGTTTCCGTGGTACGTTTCGTGACACGGCATTTCGTAGTGGAGAGCAAGATTAAAAAAAGAAAAAAAGAAAACCTTTCTTAGGGGATTAAAAAAATAAAAATATCAAACCTCGCGTTCTTTATACTCTGGGTAATTAAAAATTATAATAATGAAATAAAAATAAGGCTTATAATACCTTAGCAAAGATTCAAAGCAGTCTGCTTCGGCAATTCTTATAAGAAGCTTGATGATCTCGAGTAGTCAGGCGGTGATTCAGAACGTATTCCACGAATCGTTTTTATCAAACCCCACGTGCCTTACACCCGGGATAAAAATCATTATAATATCACTAATGCCAATTATTATTACTATAAACTTCTACAGCATTATATCATGGTCGGCACAATTTTCAAACTACTTTAAAATGACTTCTCTCGGTGTGCATCCTCGAGACAGTTAAATTGTCATATAAATCTGCCAGTAACTTTTATTCCCCTTCCGCGTCTTCAACTTTACGAATGATTTATTCAACTGTCATCCATGCCTCGCCTCTACCTTCCTTTTCCTTCATTCTATTTGCTCTAACTATCAGTAAAGCAGCTCAATAAGACAATGTCCTATTCAACCCATTTTCCTTACTTCTTTTGCATTCATCAGCACTCTATCATTCAATCTATAGATTATTTATTTGTCATTTGGTGAATCTAACTAATTCTTTATATCCTTCTCTATAACCTTATTTAAAGCTTACTTACACATTTCTACCTCCATTTCACAGTTTATGCTATCCTCCTGTTTAGTGTTCTTCACATCGGTAGGACGGTAGGAGTCATTAAAGACGAAAGATTTAAAAGCATTTACCTTGAGGCTTCTTAAAACGTTTTATTAGCAGATTCTTCTCTAAAAAGGCTTAATTCACATATGAAATTTAAACTTTTATTTCTGTCACACAGCCCATTTACAACCCCCATTTACTACGGAAAGATCAAATGCTGAAAATTTCTTACCTGACTTGGCTGCGCAAACTTTACAGATATACGTGATTTCGCTGGGCAATATTTACAGATTAACTTCACTACTCTCCTTGCATCCTCTTATCCCATTGAACTTTCTGATGCTGAGCATCATATTTTTTTCAGGATTTTAAACAAACTTATCAAATCTTACTTAAAGTTTAATAGAACATATAACATCACCTGCATGCTCTAACCAGCGATCACATTTGATTAGCGTTATACTTGCTGTTTCAGCTGTTCCACAATTCTTCGTAAAGATATGTTTCACTATATCTGATTTGAGTTAATGTAAAAATTTGTTATTTTAATATCGTTTTTATGTTAGCCATATTAAAATCAATGTAGTCAAAATAAAGCATCAGTAATTTCTCTTGAATCCTAGTTTCACTAGGGTCGAGATATAAAAAAACATAATATATGCAGTAAAAGTAACTTAAATTCTTATAAATAGCCACCTAATTATAAGAATTTACCACTAGAGTTTTAGTAACTCTTTGGTCAATTTCTGACACTGGCCATTACTACAGTAATTTGGTATCAGTACCCGCAGAGAAAGAAGTCCGCCAGTAATTAATTTACAGTTAAATTTCATACATATTTAATTATCAACTTTACTGTAAGTTTACTATAACAATTAGAAAGTACTATCATAAAGTAAGTAGTATTTTTCAAATTAGCAGCTATAAAGCAGTTAAAGAAGATAACAACTAACTAGATATTAATTGTAAGATTGCAAACCTTTCATCATCAAACAGAGCTTCTAGATGAGTCATGTACACCTGTGACATAGGAATCTTGTATCTTTTAGCCAATGACAGAGCAGTATTGAATACCTCTTCATCTAAACACCTAATGATAAATATATAAAAAAACTTAGTCAAATGAAGTTAAATATTAAACAAATTAAAACACATAGAATTAGATGCGTCGCAAACAGTTTTTACCATTGAAAAGTCGACATTGCTGTATGTTTGAATAAGATTTCCTGCTGTATGCAGCAGGAAATCTTATTCAAACATACAGCTACAGACCGCCATAAGATGTGCATGTATTTTCTAGCTATTTGAAATATAAATTTAAAACAACCTCATATTATCATCACCCATCAATAAATTGCATGGCAAGCTTGCATCAAACCTGTAAACAATTAATAAGGCAAACATGATAAGACCAACGTTATTTTTTTGTTCGCATAGTTACACACATGACATACCGCACGTGCTACATAGTTTCCTCTTTTAGTTTCTGTTTTTGTAGTTTTCGTTATTTTCTCCATTCCTCTCCATGTTATTAGTAATCGTTGCCTTTTGTTGGCGCATCAATTGCAGCCGGCGCGGATTTAAGAATAACCTTTCAACACCTCGGAATTTTTTTTCTTTCAAAGCTGTCAATACTCGGTCTTCCAAGGTGATCGCCCACAAAGTACTAACCGGCGCGATGGAGCTTTAACTTCGTTCAACTGACGCATAGCTTAACCGAGTGCGCTAAATTTTCTCACATTATTGGTTTTATTCTCTTACATTAGCAGTGCCCACGGTGATACATTATAGAAATCAACAAAAAAGTATTTACAATTGACTATGCATGTCAAGATCAGATTAAATGTCCGAGCTTGATATCATCATGGATAGCTATATCATTCATAGGCCTTAATTCTTGTTATGATAATTATAGAGTTGCGTAAAGGCATGATGACCTTTGCTCTTTTCATGCGTGTGGCTGGACTAGCTGGCCGGTCTTGCTTCTTATCCTGCTAATTATCTGTAATTGTATTGCCCTCTATATTTGAACTCGAGTCCGTTGGCTTCCTATGAGCTTACCTGCCCTATTTCGCACGTTGGCACGAAAGATAGAACGCCAAAGGTGTAACATAAGTTTTATTGAAATAAGTTAAACCTTTAGTAACTGAATTTTGTTGGCCAACAGCTAAAGGGCGTATTGAGTGATTAAGCAATGGCAACATACTTGTAAGTACCGTAAGTATTATAATATTTAATTTTGCTAATGTATCATTCTCTCCGTGTAATATTCCAGTTCATTCTTTGTGAAGTGCAAAAATATTGTCCAGGTATTTAACCCGTAGGTAGAAAATAAAGAGCTAAGAGTGAACTCAAGTAGAAGGATTAACCGTAACCGTTTTTAAGTGTAAAAATCCTTGAGTTGTTTACTCTTAACAGAAAAAGTACGTAGACCGGGGTAAAGTAATCACCAGTAGTAAAATTGTGTAAACTCAAGGGTGATAAAGAGGGGGTAGACGAAATCATCACCTGACAGGGTAGAAGTAATATGTCGTGGAACTAAGTTTTAGCTTAGGTGTAGAGAGAAAAACGGGGAGAAAAAAGTTAATATTTGTTAATCAATTGGGTGACGACTTATTGGGGTGTGTTAAGGATATAGAAATACATAAAGTGAATGAGAGATACCATGCTATAGAAATATTATATATTTTCAGGTTGTCACGGAATAGATAGCTTAGCTATTTGAGCGTGAATAAATTCAACGCTGAGAAGAGTAACTTAGGACTTTTCAAACTTTCAGTGTTTGACATATAATTTATTATTAATTTAAATTAGTTTATATTATTAGGTGTATACAGAATTACAGACAAAGCAAAAGATCATTGGTGGAGTGAAAAGTGTGATGATTTAGCAGAATATGATAGAAGAGGGATGTAGGATCTATTATACCAGGAAGTCAGGATATTAACAAGAACCGACAAGAAAAAGAAAGGAGATGCAAAGAACATTAGTATAATGGGTAAAGATGAGGAATTGAAGACAGAGCTGGAAGAAGTGAAAGAAAGATGGAGAGAATATGTAGAGTGTTTCTCCTTCCAACATTCTCAAGAATTCTGCTGGGATTTCATCTATTCCGGCTGCCTTCCCCTTCTTCATACCGTTAATTGCAGAATAAGGAATTGTATGATAAGGCTGGGAAACCAGTTCAAGAGGATTTTAAAATAGAAGAAGAAAATATCATAGAAGACGATAAAAGGGGCCCCGATTTAATGAAGGAGGAAATTTATTCTGCAATTCACGGTATGAAGAAGGGGAAGGCAGCCGGAATACATGAAATCCCACCAGAATTCTTGAAAATGTTGGAAGGAGAAACACTCAAAAAGTTCATGGAGGTATGTATGGAAGTGTACAATACAGGTATTTGGCCAGACGACTTTACCAAGTCAGTGATGATTCCAATTCCCAAAAAAGCCAATGCTGTGGAGTGTTCAGATTACAGAACAATCAGCTTAATACCTCATGCATCGAAGATCTTATTAAAGATAGCAAATAATCGCATTCAGTCGAAATCAGCAGAGATGATACTGAGCAAGACACAATTTGGTTTTAGGAAAGGATGCGGCATAAGAGAAGCAATAAGAGTAATGCGGGTTCTCTGCGAAAGAAGTTTAGAATATGGAAATGACGTTTTTGTATGCTTTGTAGACTTCGAGAAGGTCTTTGACAGGATTGATTGGATAACGATGATGAATATCTTAAAAAGAATAGGAATTGACTGGAGAGATAGAAGAATAATTTTGAACTTGTACATCTAAAACATCTACAACTTGTACAATGAAAGAGCAGTAATCAAAATCCAACAAGAATACTCAGAAGAAGGCGAAATGGCGGAAGGCAGACGTGGAGTAAGACAAGGTTGTAGCATTTCGCCGTTGCTGTTTAACATTTACGCTGAGGCAATGATGGAGGAAGCCATGGAAGAAGGAATAAAAGTAGAAGGGAATTTGTTACAAGATGTACGATTTGCAGATGACCAAGGAATGGTAGCGGGCAGCGAGATTGGATAGCAGAAGATAATGGATAGGCTGAATGATACGGCCTAAGATATGGCATGAAGATTAATATAAAAAAGACCAAGGGTATGAGAGTGTCTAATAATAAAGGTGAAGTTAATATCACAATAAATGGTACGAAATTGGAACAGGTAAGGAGTTTCAAATATTTGGGTCATACTATAACCGATGATGGGAAATGTGAGACGGAAATATGCAGTAGGATTGCACAAGCAAAAGCGGCCTTTGGTAGTAGAAAAGAACTATTAACAAAACGTCTAAAGAAAGACACAAAGATAAAGATAGTGAAAACTTTGATTTGGACCACGCTATTGTATGGATGTGAAACATGGACCTTAAGGAAGGAAGATATTAGGAAACTGGAGGCATTGGAAATGTGGATTTGGAGAAGAATGGAGAGGATTAGCTGGACTCAAAAGGTTACAAATGAGGAAGTCCTGGAGAGAGTTGGCACAGCTAGACAGTTGATAAATGTATTAAGAAATAGGAAGAAGAGATGGATAGGACACATTCTAAGGGGGGAAGGTCTATTAAAAGAGGTCATAGAAGGTAGAATGGAAGGTAAAAGAGGCAGGCGGAAGACAGAGAAGAGTGGAGGCGTTATGTATCATGGACCTGCCAGTAGGCAGTGCACTAAGAGAGAGATTAGATGTATATTTAATTTTTCTCTGCACTTTTTTATAATGTTAGATATCACCTTGCTTTAATTAAACTGTTTAGAAGTGTTAAAACACACTTCAATTTAATATCGATTACTTCATGTTTGTAATTACATAGGCATAGGAATTTTAAGACCCTTAATGAACCTGGTCCGGAATGGGCTTCCTCACGGAACCCTGTCGTGACAAAGCAATCTAATGAAGACGATTTACAATAAAACATCATCGTCGTCATTGCCCTCATCATCATCATCGTCGTCGTCATCATCATCATCATTATCATCTACACTTGAATCTCAGTTTAAGTAGGGTTGGCAATGGAAAATTTTGTAGAAATTTCTGAAGCGGGTGCTCACCATCCGAATACCCTTTCAGAAGTAGGTTTGGATCTTAGTGGTTTGCAACTTTTACGATACGTGTAATTCACTGTTTATTTATTTTTAAGCACAATCGGACACAATATGGACAAAATACGATTTACATGAAATATAATTAATAAATTCTGCTGTGCATATAATGCATGTTCCATAAATTAAAAGAACAAGCAAAGATTAATTTACATAATCACATACATGATCATTCCCAGAATAGTTTCTTTCTTGTAAGTATCCTCTCGCACAAATCTGGAGATATCAACGCCTATTTCATACAACAATAAGAATTGCAGTTTTAGTTTTTTCACTCTGACACAATGTAAACAATCCTAAAAGTTTAACGTCCGATTCCTTATACAAGGATGAGGTCAAAAAAAAAAAAAAAACAAATCAAATAAAACTTTTCTTCTCCAAGTTGAAAGTAAATAAAATTATAAAAACTATATTAAACTCACTAGAAATAAAACCTATCAATAATAACGATCAACTATATCATAAGAATTAAAAAAATAGAGGCTTAAAAATTTTAAGTTAGATCTTCTTAAAAAGAGGGATTTAGCGGAATTTAACACACTCGGTTAAACTGCGCGTCAGCTGAACGAAGTTAAGCTCCATCGCGCCGGTTAGTACTTTGTGGGCGACCACATTGGAAGACCGATTGTTGACAGCTTTGAATCAGATATGGCAAGAAGATTAATATAAAAAAGACCAAAGAAGGGAGGCCAAAGGTTTTCCCAAATGAAATTCCCTGAGTTTTCCAGGTTTTCCAGAGCCACTTTTTAAAAATTCCAGACAATTTATACTCGAGAACCGACATTTCTTAGGACGCAATTGAACTAAATAGCATCAATTTCAATGTCATTGGATACAGCATAGAAATTATAATGCGGCAGTCAATACTCTTCATTTCTGTTCTGATCAGATAAAAAGACAGTATCTTAATCTTTAATTTGTTATTAATAAAAGTTAACAGTTAAAAGACCTCCTCTAAAAACAACACGCTACATATGATTATCGTTTTTCAACTGTGTGATCTCCTTGTCGATTTCCTGTGCTTCTTCTGCAGCAGACCGTTGTACTTTGCTTATCTTCTCCAGCAGTTTTCATCAATTCCGCTGCTCTCTTTCGACTGGCGAGAGTCTTTTCTTCGTCGGCTTTATTTCTTTTCTGCGCCATGGCCGACTGGTAGCGGCGTGATCTTGCTCCTCTCCAAAACTGAATCATTTGTTTATCTATCACAACCTTTAGGACTCTGCCTGCTGCATTGACGGCATCATAGACTTGCCTCTGAGCAATCAGTGACTCTTCCTGTATATTTTTATCCAGAATATCACTACTGACAGAAAAGCCACTTTCCACTGATGCATTGTCATGGGATAAAGTCATTACTAATTTCACTACGTACCAGAGGTCTGCGAATTCTGCATCACCAGAAAGAATGTTCGCATAAAAGGAGTCGAGTCGTCCCTTAGCTTTGTTGTAGCTGCTGAAAGCGCCTTTCAAATCACTGTCCACACGTGTGCACAATATTCCAAACTGAAACTTGCATCGGTCAGCCGCTAATGCTGAAATTCGATTGTGATCAAACAAAAGCTGAGTTAGTTCCTTCATTCTTGCTTCTGAGGTAGTCTGTGCACGTAGGATAGTGGCAGGAGAAAGGCATGAAATAGCGCATACAATTTTATATCTGATGGGACTCTGTTCCTTGATCTTTAAGGCTGTCGCTTTGAGGAATGACACGCAATTCATCCGAAATTCCATCTTATCAGGGTCCGTGCACTTGATCCAGTTCAGCGCTTTCTGAGCACCTACTCCAATGTCAATATCTTTGTATGTCAGGAGTGCTTCCGTGCTGTTTATATCGATTTTGAGAAGCTTAGAAGCACTGGCTTGGGCTTCCTGCATTAGTGGCTTCTTTATAATTCGTAACGGAATGGAGCGCAAAAGATGTATTACATCATCATAAAGGTACACCGCCACTGGCACAGCAGTCTGGTACTTCCACAGGAAAGGTTCAAACATTGCCGCACACGAAGCAAAAAATGCAACCTTTGAAGCCAGCAGTGAATCTGCACATGCTGAGTAGACGTTCCTGCAAGTCACGTTGTTAGGTAGCTTCTTCACAGCCTCTAAGTACTCTTTGATAAGAAGCAGAACTTCAATGGCTTTGTGGCCACTTCAGCATTCGCCAGCCACCTGACTTGGCAAAATTTCTTTGGGAAAACTAAGCTTCCAGTGTGTGCAGAGTAATCTGCACGACGCGCAGGACTATCTTTAAAGAGTCCATAGAAACCACGTAGCACTTCATTTATTGTCCATCCCGCTGCTTTGTGCCCTGTCTGGAAGGCACCGTGGATGACATGGAGACCACATGAGCCTAGGTCCAGAATTTGCATATCAGCAGCGTATGGATGAAAGCTGGTTTGCAGCAACTCCAAGAACTTCAAATTAACACTGGGTCCATTCATGGATACTTGGATCAGCTTATCCACTGAGAGATCTGTAAGACCCTCTTTAAATTTCATCTTGAAATCTGCAGCAGTGGCGTGACCTAAAATACCGAGGTGAAGCAGCGTGTGGCGACTTGACTTCTTTCATCGCACCAGGAAAGAATTAGAATATCCATCTGCCCACGCTGAGCAATCATATTCAGAGCTTCATCAAAGCAGGCAACGAATACGGGAGACTTTTGATGTCATCGAGTTTAGCTTTGAAGAAGGGTGCAATGCCATGTGTTATACTCTAAGCAGCCTTAGTTTTTGACAGAGTAATCTTCTGAACGATTTGACTGTTCGGAAACATGGTCTGAAATGTCTCGGTGAGATCTAAGCAAGATCGATAGCACAAATGATTCCTTACTGTTTTCAACGCCCACACGATTTCACTCTTAGTTACAGTCTCATTTTGGAAGTAATTGTTTAGAGTGCCAACGCTGCTTTTAACATCATTCCTTTGAAACACCAGTTTCTTTGGTAAAATAAAATATTACAAAACTAGAGGCATTGGAAATGTGGATTCGGAGAAGAATGGAGAGGGTTAGCTGGACTCAAAAGGTTATAAATGAGGAGGTTCTGGAGAGAGTTGGTACACAGTTGATAAATGTATTAAGAAAGAGGAAGAAGAATTGACAGAACACTCTGCAAGCTCAGCTATATATATGTATATATATATATATATATATATATATATATATATATATATATATATATATATATATATGATAAAGCACAACCTGATCTTAAATACGACGACAAATATTTCGGAGTTGACTATGTCCATACAAGTCTCGACAACAATCAGCTTATGGTAGTAATTGCTACCTCATATAAAGTAATTGCTACCTCATATAAAGTAATTGCTACCTCCTAGAAAAATTCGGAGTATGTTTACGAGAGCTTTTTATCCCGTATCTCTTATATTTGCCCTCTGCGAAATTATTTTTTTAACTTTAGCAATTTTACTTTTTAATCTGTTATTATATGATTAAATGATGCTTTATCATTTTATTAAAAAGAGTGCATTAATTAGTGTTAAAACCTGAAATCCACAATGAAACTTATGATACCACTATACAAGTGCTGCGACATTACAGTGACCACTTCTGTTATGTAAGATATTTTTCCATCGTATAGGCCTACTTTAGGTTAAATATCTTATCTAGACCTAATATTGATATTACAGTGAAAAAGAAAATAGCTTTATTATTTTGATATATTTTCTAACATACCTTTGTTAACTCTTTGCAGCATCTGAGCTTGTATAAAGTCTTGCAGAAGACTATGATGATGTAGGAATCTATTGACAAGACGTTTAAGATCCCCTGACCAATCAGAATCAAGCTTATCTCTGCTGGCTACTCGCATGTAGCGTAGCACCGCCTCACACAGCAGGCTTGGCTCCCAAAGATACAACTCATCCAGTTGCGGGCGAGAATTGGAACGCAGCCAACAACAGATGTGCAGTGCATAATAGTACACAGCTAGCTGTAGAGAAATACCAGTCCCAGGAATTTTCTCAAAACATTCGTCCGCCTGACAGGGCTACAGTAGTTATAAAAAAGGAAACACAGTTTAGTGGCATCTGATCGAGTTTCATTTTATTTTTTTCGTATGGTTACACATATGGGAATTGATCAATAAGTAATGAGAAAAGCAGACAGAACAATAAATCTAAACAAAAATTGTTTCATAGTCTTTTTAATATAATCTCCTCGAAGCTCAACACATTTCATCCAACGACATTCTAGTGCTTTTGCACCGTCCAGGAAGAATGATTCATGAAGCCCCTCAAACCAGCCATCAATGGCATGAATAACATTTTCGATCTGCGAATTAATTTTGCCTGCTATGCACTGTACAGATCGAGATTATCACGAGAAATTCTTAGTCGGACTTGCTTAATTTCAGCCGTCAACATTCGTGGAGCCCATCTACCACGCCTTGTAGTAACCCAAAACGTCAGTAATAGTATTAGGTAATAGTAATAGGTTGTGCCATTTGACAACTTGAGCTTATTGACTATGCATATGATGCTTATCATTTTGTACCATATCCTGGACACGATGAATATTTTCTTCTGTACAGGTCTCGACAGGGCGTCCTGAAGGATACTCGGCTTCGGTTGATTGCCAACCTCGCTGAAATTCAGCTACCCATGATAGATTGTAGCCTGTGAAAGGGCATAGTCCCCTAAAACTCCCTTCACGTCCACTGCAATTTCACTTTTGGTTAAATCCTTCAAATGTAAATATTATTAATACTTAATAATGGTACGCTTTTCGTTTTTATCTATCGTTTACAATTATAGCTGATCTTTAGAACGGTTGCCTAGCAACCACAGTGCTTCACCCACGTGAGTATTCTTTAAAAACTTCTCATATTAAGTAAGCTAGACGTCAGAAGTATTTATTTTTGTGGAGACCAACTATTCCTCATGCTTTTCCCACTACTTATTGATCAACCCTCGTATATTGATTTTTGAGAATCGTATGGTACATTACAATAACCTTTGCCTCAGGATTGAGGGATTCGGGTTCAAATCCAGGTTCAGTTAAAATTGCTTATTTTCCTTAAATGTGTGAATTTTTTGTACATTTGGATAAATGTCTTCAGCTTTTCCAAAATTCATAGAATCAATTGTTCAGTATTAGTCAGAACATCTATGACATTCTCTCAACTTTCCATATTGAAGATTCTAACTTCACAAAAGCGCTTAACATGAATATTGTCGGGAGACTATAACCTACCAGTCGGTCGAATTTAATACTCGTTTCAACAACAGTTCTTAACGCATTCAACAGTAACATGATGTCTAAAAGATGGTTTAATGATCATTAATGCGACAAAACGCTACGAAGACTTCGCCTAACATTAAGTCATTGAAACTGAAAACTTTGTCTAGATACAACAATATACGTACATCCGGTAGAGCAAGTAGATAGGACAAGCCTAGGAAAGCTTCCTGTACAATAACATCCTGAGCCAGTAACAGCAGCACTGCAAACAACATCATCTTCTTTAATCATCTAATCAATAACATCCTGAGCCAGTAACAGCAGCACTGCAAACAACATCATCTTCTATAATCATCTAATCAATAACATCCTGAGCCAGCAACAGCAGCACTGCAAACAACATCATCTTATTTAATCATCTAATCAATAACATCCTGAGCCAGCAACAGCAGCACTGCAAACAACATCATCTTATTTAATCATCTAATCAATAACATCCTGAGCCAGTAACAGCAGCACTGCAAACAACATCATCTTCTTTAATCATCTAATCAATAACATCCTGAGCCAGCAACAGCAGCACTGCAAACAACATCATCTTATTTAATCATCTAATCAATAACATCCTGAGCCAGTAACAGCAGCACTGCAAACAACATCATCTTATTTAATCATCTAATCAATAACATCCTGTGTCAGCAACAGCAGCAATCATCTAATAATTCAGACTAAACATAAATCCTTATAAAAAGGAACTACCGTAATAACAATTGTGTTAGTCTTGTCTGATTAGGTAAAAGAAGACAATGCTCTTTAATGTGTGAGAAGTCAGGTGCTTAGAATTAATTTTGCTTTGCACATCCTTAGTTATTTACATAAATACGTGGCATTATAATATAGAAATTAACAATACACTTACAGGATTTATAAAAAATTGTACTATTTCCCGTTACAATTATTATATCGGTTAGCTATCTTTAATAGTTTTATGTTATTTTTCAGAATTGTCCAAAAGATTGAATTATGTATGGCCCATTTTAGGTGTAAGCGATAAAAGTAACTTTTAACTAGTTATAGATTTGGTCTTAGTTGCCCTGATAACTTATATTCGCTTTTTACGTTTTATGAAACTATCTCGATCACAACTTCAGCCTAACTCCATATTGTTAGATTTCCAAGAATTCAAAATTCAAAGGGATTGAAGATCATTGAGCTCTGCTATTGGCTAGTACGATCTGCGCGCATAAAACGTACCCAAAAAATTTCCCAGAGCCGTTAGAATTAGTTGGATCGATTAATTTTAACGGCTCTAGGAAATCCAATTCATTAATTTCCAGATATCAGAGTCTTATCAACACTTTAGCGTAGCCTGGGTAAAAATATGGCTTCTGAGGTGTCTCTCCTTGCTTTCTTCCACTCTTGCTCAGTCTCCTCTTAGGATCGCGTGGAGCGCTGGCGTCTGTTGATGCTGAGTATGCTTGAGACGTCAAACAATAAACTCTCCTTTGCCGGCAACATCTGTAATAAGCCCCTATCAACAAACAAAAAACCCAGTGTATATTTGGATTTGTTAGCTGTCCATGATTAGTATTTCCTATGCAACGGAAAACCACTTTCTGAAGTGGTTTTCCGTTGCATAGGAAATACTAATCATGGACAGCTAACAAATCTAAATATACACTGGGTCATTTTTGTTTGTTGATAAGGGCTTATTACAGATGTTGCTCACACTTCTTCCAAGCTATACATGTAGGCTACATAAGATATGGATAAGGAGTAGCCTTTGTGAATGGATTAAAATGTTGATCTGAGGAGTGCTCAGCATTGAGCTTGAAAGCAGACTCTGGGTTTGAATAGGTATCTTGAACCTGCCACTAGGCAGAACACAAGACAGAGACCAGTATTTTAATTAGTGTATAGATCGCATTGCTATATACCTTGAGAAACCGACTGAGTGTTGTCAGACAGATACAGCATCTCTTCGAGCTTCGCTGCTCTCAGTATACACTCGTGCAGGTAAATCATCGACTGCTGTTTCTGAGAAGGGGTTATAGCTGAGTAGTTAACCTCACTCTGTACATAATATATCGCTACATACAGGTCGCTAATCATTACAATTACGTTAAATACAAGATAGCTGAACTACTAAGAGTAACTAACTATTCAGATAGCTAGCTGACTATATGAACTCATAATGCGGCTATGTATGCTTCTATAAGCGACTAATTTCAGTGTTTAACAATTTGGCAAACATCAACCGAGATAGTTACAATAGCTGCCGCACTAAGTAGCTAAATTTGGCTCTCATTTTGTCCGGTTTTTATATAAAGGATTAACAGCCACTTCTTGCGAACTAGATATTTTGATGAAGTGCTATAATAAAGAATTACTTCCTCTACAAAATCTGATGCTAATTTGAATAATATGAAGTCAAATATCATATATATGTATAATTGTAAATGTATATATACAATATATATATACAGTATATATAAGCATATATATAATATATATATACAAATGTGTATATATATATATATACATATATTATAATTATATTGTATTATATATAATATATATATATATATATATATATATTATATATATTCATATATATATATTCTTATATATAATATATGTATACACTATACATAGTATATATATATATAATATTATATATTATATTATACATATATATATATATATATATATATATATATATACATATATATATATATATATATAAAATTGTTCGTTATAAACAATGCGAAAAAGACACACCCATTGATGTGGACTTTCAGATTGGCGCAGTATAGTCTTATCTGCCTTACACAAGACATTATTAGCTGGCTCAGATAGATTCTATCTAAGAATAGATTTATCATATTATGATGCCTATGCCATCAGCTTTAGTACTACTAAATCTTCATTCAACTATTTGAAGTCTTCCAGTTTAAAAGAACTACAGAAGCACAAATTACAGCCTTGAATCTTACTAAGCTATTGAAAGCCTTTTCTGGAGCCAGTGGCGATGTCGGTAAGATATTCGACAGCGGATCAGTATGTGCGGGGTTGAAATCCTGGGCTCGCCGATCACTGACAGTGCTTTTGAGTGAAGATACTGATGTTAACATTACCTAAAGGTGTTTTCCAGATTTGCTTTACAATTAAGTCTACGTATGCAATTGATGCAGTCAAGTTTATCGAGATTTATAGAGAACATTACTAAAATAGTAACTGAACTGCAACAATCTACGGTCAGTTCTTGTTATTATTTGGCGTTCCAAAGAAACAAAACAGTAATAATAATAGTAGTAATAAAAATTAAAATAATAAATTGCTTTCGCAGTTCTTTTAAGCAGCTAGATGACCTCGAATATACGAGCGGCGATTCAGCACGTATTGATTGAATCGTTTTTATCAAGGCCCTGATTCTTGACACCAAATCTGGTTCTTTAGAATGTCTTGATAGCGTAGGGGTAATGTCATGAAGTTTTAAATGACTGATCCTTAGGTGAATTGAACCCTCGTGGGTTCGAATCCCAGCCACGCTGATCTGAAAGTAAAATCTCGGACATTCACTGGACTGGTTATACGGAAAATGGAAAATGTTCTAAATTGTTTACGGTTTAAACATGTGTGGTATTAAAAGTGATAGATATCGACATAGTTGATCATTTCACTCAAATGCATCTTTGTTTACATGTTTACCAGGGATAAAAAATACTAATAATAATACACCAAGGATAAATAATAATAATAATAATAGGATACCAGAGCTGTATAGTTTCTGCCATCTAGCTTACTCAAGCCCTTCGTGGTTGAAGTTCGGAGACTGGCGCATTGAGTCACAGGAAGGAGTCCAACAAGGGGATCCCTTAGGGCCCATGCTGTTTTGCTTGACTATTCACCCTCTCCTTACTTCTCTCTCTAGCGATCTCACGGTGGGATACCTAGATGACATTACTCTAGGTGGTTGCGAGTCGTCGATTGCAAATGATGTACAGACTATCATCGACAGAGGCCAAGAATTTGGGCTTCAGTTGAATCGTACCAAGTGCGAAGTCATTTCATCAGTTTGCAAATCTCCGGGCAACTCAGTTTTGTCATCATTTGTGCCAATGTGCCTATCCCATAGTTCTCTACTCGGCGCGCCACTCTCTGGAGAAGAAGCTACTACCACCGCTTTATCCAGTCGCCTTGAAGACCTCAAACGTACAGCATCACGCTTGAAGTCGCTAGCCGCTCATGATGCTTTAACAATCCTTCGCTTTTCTTTAAGTGCACCTAAACTTATGCACGTTCTGCGCTCTAGTCCGAGCTTCTCTAATCCGCGGCTTTTAGACTACGACGAGGCTCTTAGGCAATGCTTGTGCGCCGTTATCAACGCAGATTTGTCTGTGTTTTGCAGTGGCAGCAAGCCAGTCTACCGGTGAGCATGGGTGGTCTTGGAATTCGTCTTGTTTCCCATATCGCGCCTTCAGCCTTCTTGGCATCAGCGATGGGAACGAGGCAGTTGCAAGACGCCATCCTTCATAAGTGCTCCCTTTCTGCCGATAGTTCCATTGACGTTGCGTTGTCAGTTTGGTCAAAAGCCTCACCTCCAGTGCTCCACCTTCTACCTCAGTCAGTAGCCAGAAATCATGGGACCGTCCTATAGTGGATCGGATTTATAACAGTCTGTTAGAATCCCAGTCCAATGCAGTAGACAGAGCACGACTCCTAGCTGTATCAACTAAAAGAAGCAGCGACTGGCTTCACGCTCTCCCTGTTGCTTCTTGTGGGCTATTTTTAGACAATGAGGCGATTCGAGTAGCTGTTAGTTTCCGTTTAGGGGCGAAAACTTGCGAGCCTCACATGTGCCCCTGCGGTCATGAAGTCGACGCTTTAGGTCTCCACGGCCTCTCCTGCAAACGAAGCTCAGGTAGAATGTCTCGCCATCACAATTTAAATGACTTAATATGGCGAGCACTTTCAAGAGCAGGCATCCCTTCCTCTAAGGAACCAAGTGGGTTGTGTCCATATCAGACGGCAAGCGTCCGGACGGCATGACTTTAGTGCCCCTGGTGCAACGGTAAATATGCCGTATGGGACGTCACGGTCATTGACACTATGGCAAACTCCTACCTGAATACGACTTCAGTCACAGCCGGTGGAGCTGCTGTTCATGCCGCCTCTAGGAAGTTGGATAAATACCGTGATCTGTCCTTAGGATATGAAGTTGTTCCGGTGGCCATTAAAACCATGGGCCCAATGAATCCCGAAGGAGTTGACTTCATTAATGGCATAGGCAGACTTATTGCAGATCAAACCGGCGATAAGCGAGAGACATCTTTTCTTTGGCAAAGGCTTTCCATGACTTTGCAACGATTTAATGCAGTCATAGTTAATACAAAAAAATATATAAAAAAAATAATAAAATAATAACAATAATAATAATGATACTAATTATAAAAAATATAATCATTGGGAACTTTTAAAATAATAATCTGCTGAAAATAAGATACATCTTTTCTTTTCATTCTTTTTTACTCTTACACGCTTTAAAGCCATGCGATTTTGCGCCAGTTTTATTCAAGAAGATCTTATCTGGGGTGAGATCCACACGCTCTTTTCTTTGAATGGTTTTAGTCGAACTCAATGGTTTTACATCCGGGATTAAAAAATAATAGTAGGCTAATAAAGGTTAACATCCACTTGTTCATCAAAGAAACCAACGAAAGACGTTTGTGACTTCAATCTAATATATAAATGTATAGAATAAAATAAACAATGAGAAGTACAGACGTTATTGAGATAGCAGCCGGTGTGAAATGACTCGTAGAAAGGGTGCGTTCCATATTTAATGAAACCATTGTTCAAATCATCAAATTCATCAACATTTTGAGTCGGTCTCGAAGGCTGTAGGTTATGTAAAGTTCTCTTCCACCACTTCTTGTTGGCCAGATGAGACAAAACTGTTCTCGTAGCTTTATTCGTTGACTCTAGTATCTCACGAGTTTGATTTAGTGCAGATTTGCCAGCGGAAGATGTAGAACCGGTTTGATCTGATTGACTCTGACTTGTTTCAGCTGGAGGACTCTGGCTGTCCCTCTCACCCATGTAACTACCTATCTGCTCTTGAAGTATCTACAGCCAAATTAGGAAAATATATATAAAATAATAAATTTTGTCACTTCCCAATTATCTCACGCACGACAAAGCAAGCGCACAAACGACGTCAGGCTAATGCGCTTATGACGTCGAACTAATGGGCTCAGACTGGTTAATAAATATTCTGAAATATAATGAAGGCTTATTAGCTAGATTTTCAATATTTAATTTTTAACAGCAGCAATAGATCAAAATTTTTAAGTATAAAAACGCCTTCGCTGGAAGCCCGAATGAGAATTCAAACATCAATATTTATTTGTTTGTCTGTGGAATCATTCTGAAAAAGTATCATGCTTTGAAACTCAAAACAAGTACAGTACATTAAGAAGCTAAGGTTAATGTCAGTTTCCTCACTCGAAAGCGATGTCAGTGATGGGAGAGCCCAGGATTTGAACCTCGCACATACTGATCCGCGGTCGAGTATCTTACTGACTTCCAGCCACTATTATAATACATAGTACATCTCTCTCTCTCTCTCTTAGTGCACTGCTACTGGCAGGCCCATGGTATATAACGCCTCCACTCTTCTCTGGCTTCTGCCTTCCTCTTCATTTCCACATGAGTGGGTCTTTAAATCATCTAACATACCTACTCTCGGCCTGCCCCTGCCTCTTTTTCCTTCCATTCTACCTTCTATGACCTCTTTTAATAGACCTTCCCCCCTTAGAATGTGTCCTATCCAACTCTTCTTCCTATTTCTTAATACATTTATCAACTGAGTATTTATCAACATAGTATTTATCATTTATCAACATAGTACATATCAGTACATAATACATAGATACCAGTGACAGTGGGCTGAGGATTTGAACCCCTAGTATATTAAATCAGCAGTCGAAAGCCATACTAGTGTTGCCATTGGCACAGCCACAATATACAAACACAACACAAAACCTAAGCCTTAGAAGTAACTCGGTTATATATTCTTTTTTCTTATGAACAATGTCACAGGCAGTTATAGGTCTACCTTTTCAGGGTTTCACTTGAACCCAGTGTTCATGGGCTGCGACCAGTACGTTAACCTCCTTTACTTTACTTAGATAACTTTTAAATGAAGTTGACACAGTTTTTTGACTCTATTGGTTTTGCTGGTCGGCTTGGATTCGGTTACAAAGTAGTCATGGACAATATTAGCACTGTAAGTCTGTAACTGTTCTTGTTGCTGAATAACTTATCTACAAGCATAGCAAAAGATAATTATAACAGACCTGAGTCTGCAGGGCACATCTAGCTCTCAGCAGTGACTCGATCAATTCCGGTGAACAGTGACTTAATGCAAATGATAGAAGAATGGTTCTGCAACATAAAATATTTTCCCGTTAGAATCGGCATTCATCTCATCAACGTCTGTCATATGTACATACTAAAATTATCAATAGTTTATTCTAAGCTAGGGGCTACATCAGGATATGACAAAAACAGAGCTAAACAGAGTACCATATAGAGTTAAATGTTTATAATTTATCACAGAGTTAGTCGATAGGTTGCTATTCGCAGAAATTGAAAGCAGACAGTGAGTAGAAATAATAGCGAGCCCATCATTTGTCAGACAAGATATTACAGAGGTAGCCACTGAGAGAAAAATTGCAGTCATATTCATTCAAATTTACTACACTAATAGCTGTAGTAAAACAAAATAAAGAGCATACTTGTCTTGTAGTTCATTATAATTAGACGCCTCAGCCAGTGCTAGACATTCCTTCCAGGCCTCTGCATACCCTACCCCGATCATCTGAGAGCACGCTTCATAGGCTACACTGTAGTCACTGCACTGCAACATCAAGCAAACCCTTCACTTTAAACAACCACAACATTCATTACTTTACTAGTGCACTCTGCAATATGGGATAGCTTCTATAAGCTAGTATTCAGCACTAATAGAGAGATCAAATCGTCAACTAGAAATATTAGTAAAAATAGACTAGCGTAGGAAATAGAAAATTACATTTTAAACTGTGTATAAATCAGTTTTACTGTTTCAGCACATAAAAATGTACCGTTATTTCTCAATTATAGCTATTAAAAAGCTAATTTTTCCACAAAATAAATTCTACTGAAACATCAACACGAATTTTATATTGCGTCCTATCAAGCAACAATCAGTCAAAGACAGAATGTAGTTAATGTGCAATTCAATGATCAATGGATAATCAGTACTCTAATATTTCTTCATATTTCATGTACAGTCTTAAGTTCATATTTTCAGAACTAGGAATTTCTTACTTCTTACTCAAATATCCTAACAAATTAACCTAAGAGAAGATGGAATGCTATTAGCAACCGCAGTTGTTAACTACTAGCTAGGATTAATATCTGTTCCAACATTTTCATCCAAATCTTCCACAAATTCTCTCAATCCTTCTGTTACATCATATATTACTGTTTTTAATTACCGATATTTGCTTTTGACACTAATGTATTTAGATCCTTCTTTCTTCTCGATCATTGTCAAATGACGCACCAATAGGACCGAACAAATCCGAATCTCCTGTTTAGTCATATTCTGTTAGATCCAAACTCTCTTTACTACATCCTCATCTGCCTTCTCACAATATGCCCGTACCATCTCAGTCTGGACTGAGCCAACCTATCCCTAAACCCCTCAACACTCAAATTCGTCCCCAAATTCATTTTCAATTCTGTCCTTCATAGTTTTGCCACATATTAGACGTAACATTCTCATTTCTGCCACATGCAACTCTGCAAATGCTCTATTATTAGTGCCAAGCACTCCGAACCATCTATCATTACAGCCCTTACCACAGAACTATACAAATTGCCTTTCAATCTTAATGGTATTTTCCCATCATATAGCACTCCACTAGCTGCCCTCCACTTTGCCCAGTCAGCCTACTAGTAACCTCCTTTTTCAACTCCCCATCATCCTCTATTATGGATCCCAAATACATAAAGTTTTTAACCTTCCTTACCTCCACACCCTGGCTTAATACACTATCTCCGTTTATCACCTCATCCTTCCATCTACTTCTAACTGCCCAGTTTTTTCTTTAGTAACGCTCAGCCCTTCACTTTCCAATGTCTCTCTCAGGTATTCCATTATGTCGTTTACTTTGTCAACAGTATCTACTACTATCACCAGATCATCTGCAAGTAGCATGTACCGCATGGCCTCCATAATAACTCATCCAAAATCTAAATAAATAGCTACGGACTTACGGCTGATCCTTGATGTACCCCGATCTTCACCTCAAAACTCCCCGAGTGTCCACTCTCCACTCTCACACTAGTCCTCACCCTGCTGTTCGTTGATTATCACAACATACTTTCTGTTCACCTTACTCTACTTCAGAACTTCTCACACCAGTCCTCTCGGAACCTTATCATAGGCCTTTTAAAGCTAAAAAAGCTAAGGTTAACGTCAGTTTCCTCACTCGAAAGCGATGTCAGTGACGGGCGAGCCCAGGATTTGAACCCCGCACATACTGATCCGCGGTCGAGTATCTTACCGACTTCGCCACTGGCTCCAGCCGGTGGCGAAGTCGAAAAAGGAGGTTACTAGTAGCTCCCAATACATTTTATTTATTTTCCAGAAATAAATAAAATATATTGGGAAACCAACCCTGAGTGCAGCTCTAGCTACCATCTGTAGAACCCGCCCTGATGCTGTTGTCTCGTCTCCTCCTGTCACCCTCAACAGCTTACCTAGTTTAAGCAGCTAATCAATCAAACAGCACCAATCAATCATTCAAATATCGATATTATTGACTGTAAAATATACCTTAGTTTAGAAAATTATACGCTGTGTTGTTTATAACTGATACACCAAATTGTTTTAACAATGAAGTCGTAAGAATTTGACTGATGTTCTTGAAATTTACAGCACTTGACCAGCAGCCAATTCTACAAATCATAGAGAAATTTCGTTTGAATATCTTTAATAACGTGTAAGTTATAGTTTCGCGAATATGAGTGGGGCCAGAGAAGAAATTTTCAATGCAGGATTACGGGCATGTTACATTTAGCGTAGGTTATCTCTACAAAAATACAAGCTAACAAGCAACATAAAATTTCTGCTAATGCTATTTTGAAGAGCAATCACTTCTTTTCAAAACGACGTAAAATACGCGCTGATATGTTTTTAATTGAGAAAGTTATTGAACTTTTTATGCATGCATTGCATGAAGAGAATAACGACGAAGAGGACGCCGGTGCAGTGGCTGCGGTGATAGTAGTTGTACCCAGACATGCAATGCGCGCATTAAAAGTTCAATAACTTTGTCAATTAAGAACATATCAGCACGTATTTTGCTTCATTTTGCAAAGAAGTGATTGCTCTTCAAAATAGCATTAGCTGAAATTTTGTGACCAGTTGGCTATTATTTTGATAGAGATAATTTTACGCTGCATATAACGTGCCCGTAATCCTGTATTGGAAATTTCTTATCTGACCCCGCTCCTATTCGCAAAATTACAACTTTCACATTTATAAAGATATTCAAACTACATTTCACTATATTTGGTAGAATTCCCTGCTGATCAAGTACTGTAAATTTCAAGAACATCAGTCAACTTCTTACGACTTTATTGTTAAAACTATTTGGGGTATCAGTTATAAAAAACAGTGTAGAAATGCTTAGGGATAAAATGATGGGGACGAATACTAAGGAGGACGGTAGAGTAGAAACAGAGGCTTTGAGGACGGAATACAGCGAAGTCCCTTTATCCTCCATGGTTTAGCGCGTCAGTGGACAGGCCTTACAGATAGTGGTGCAATCATGTGTAACAGTTGCAATGCACTTCCTTCTTACTGCCCGAAACTGATTCAGCGGAGTCAGTTGCTGAGATTATATTCATTGAGAATAAACAGATGAAAGTACAAACTTTAAATAGTACATAGACACAGTGCCTCTCATACTGCCAGTTTTGATCTTAACACACGACGCTAAAAAGAACTCCTAACAAATTGGGCTGAACCGGTGGCTTTTCAACTGCTTGTTCAACAACGGATCTTTGGTGCATGGTTCAAATAACGTTAAACAAAGCCTTAGCTTTTTGACTTTTAAACATCATTAGAGAATCTTAACTACATAACTAGTTGAGCTATATGAACAAGTAGAGACAAGTTATAACCTTAGGTAGAGCTCTGTAAGCATTCTGATCAGCTGCCAACACTCGTTGCACTAACTGCAACCTATCTGTACTCATTCGAACTACACAACCCCATACACAATAACATTATCGCATTATATTTAATTACTACTTAGAAAACCTCTAAGTTATATGCATAGTTGAAAGAGTATTTTAAAATATTAATAGGAAATGCTAATAACATGATACTAAATAAAATAGCATCAAAGAAAGAAAATACAGCATACTTTAATACGATATAATCCTAGTGTCCTTCTGTTTAAGTTACACAGCATGATATATTTACTTCACACAGAAAATCTAACACAAATATGTATTTTTTTAATATTAACATCATAATTAATATACTGAATAGTTTTGAAAGAAAACTAATAATAAGGCACAGTAGCATTATATATATATATATATATATATATATATAGGCCTATGCATGTATATATATATATATATATATATATATATATATATATATATATATATATATATATATATATATATATATATATGTATATATAAGTGCATAACTATTGCATATATATATATATACATACATATACATCAGGGTTAGGTTTTTGCCATGGCAAAAAGGGCTTTTGCCAGGACACTGGCAGAAACCGGTACAAATCATGTCAAAAACTGCAAAACATTGGCAAAAACTGGCAAAAACCGTCTAAAACATCAAGACTGGAATATAAATATTGTATGCTTGTAAATGTATTCTATCGTTTACAATATAAACTTTATTAGTTAAATTTGTTGCTAAAAATGTTAACAAACAATTTAATATCAATTTGCCACTCACAATAAATTTTTAAAAAACTAATTGTTTAGAACTTGCTTCACAGTATTTGAAATTCTAGATTACCATAACTTAACTAGCTTGTTAACACAAAGTTACTCCTAATTATATTAATTATAGAATAGCTTAGGCACTTTACAGATTTTTTAATTGACAGTTTTTTAATTTCTATCAGTTATTTATATTATATTTTTATTAGTCTCTGTTGAATAATTGCTAGATTTGGTTGCAAACTTCTGTATTCAAAAGTGAAAACATTCATGACAAGTATCTGCTAAACTCGCTTTGTCGCTTTGCAATCTATCTAGAGCTGCAGCAACTGATCGAAGCCTTAGTTTGTCAGTAAAGGTTGAAATCATTGACTAGATGACAAATTCTTGGTTCAGTTTCTTGTTCATGCTCTTCTGCAATACTGATATAAGCTTATCGCTTGCGAAGAAATGTATCAACACATGTCAGCTGACTATTCCATCTGGTGTCACCAGGTAGCTGGGGCTTCACCGAAAGTGGATACTATGCACCAGGGCATGATGGTACCTGAAATATTTTTGCACTTCAATTATCTGCTTCAATATAGCAGCCGGTATGAGTGCCTGTCCAAGCAAATTCAGTGTATGTGCCGCACAGCCACACGCAATTACTCCCGGATCTTCCTCCTTTAAAAGTCGTCTCATTTTAACCATATTCTTAGCATAATCTGTGATCACATTTTTTACATTACATCCAATTTTAACCTTTAATTTAGCTAGTTAAATATTTTTTAATGTCACCACTGACCACTGTGTGCTACTTTTTGTAATCTAGTTTTTAAAGTTTATATCTTTATGCCTCAGGGATTTGCTTTTGTTATAGGGTGTTACGCTACTAGTTTTTCAACAAGTTCTGGCAGAAACTTGATAATTCTGTGTTTGACCAATTAATGGGACTGCAATATAATGTAGTTGTTACTAGTTTTCTGTTTTAGACAAGAAAGACTTTTGCCAGGAAGGTTTTTGCCGCTTAGATGGTTTTTGCCAGTTTTTGCCATGGCAAAAACTGGTTTGCCGGGACGGTATTTTCCATGGAAAAGCCGGTTTTTTCTACTTAGTGGCAAAAACTTGCCAACCCTGATATACATGTATATATATATATATATATATATATATATATATATATATGTATACAGTATACTGTATATAAGCTGTTAAAGCTAATGTTAACGTCAGTTTTCTCACTCGAAAGTGATGTCGGTGACGGGCGAGCCCAGGATTTTGAACCCCACATATATTGAACAAACACACACATATATAAATTATATATATATATATATATATATATATATATATATATATATATATATATATATATATATATATATTAAGAAGTTATGAAGGTTCTTTGCATATCATAATACAGTTCGTAAGTTACATAAACTGTTGAATTTCTCTCAAGAAGAATAGTGTGTTATATCGGAGCTTTATCTATACATCTAATGTAATGCTACATTGGTGCTAACCCTGCACAGGTAGCACAACAATGTCCATCTCTTGCAGCATCCCCACAGCCTCGATAAGATCTCGCTCTTCCTCTATGCACACGTTACGATCTGTTATCAGCGCCAAGCATGATCTGCTTACACATAAAGCACATCAAAACAATATAGCTAAGAGTTAAGCATATAAGGGCAGAACCAAGTAGCATATTGGTTAATTGTAGAATGTCGATCAGTGCATGATGCAAATGTAGATCACATACCATCACTGGCAAACTTTTGAGACAGGTAACTGTCACAACAGCCTGTTATATCTACAAAAGCGTATAGAAAATACTTGAGGCTCAATAAATGAAAGCTCCGACAATACTCAAAATAATATCAATCCTATATTTTTCAACGTTAACCTCGATATTTACTCATATTATTGGATTGATGGAAAGCATCATGTATAAAACCCTTGCTGTGAGCTTCTTTGCAGCTGACTACTATGCTGCTGTATGACAGAGATCTGCTCACACTCACTTGTGCTGCTGTATGACAGAGATCTGCTCACACTCACTTGTGCTGATGTATGACAGAGATCTGCTCACACTCACTTGTGCTGCTGTATGACAGAGATCTGCTCACACTCACTTGTGCTGATGTATGACAGAGATCTGCTCACACTCACTTGTGCTGTTGTATGGCAGAACTCTGCTCATATTGACTTGATTGACATACAACTTAACTCTGCAATGAGAACTGTCTCTGCTACAATCAGATAAACTCCCACTAACTGGCTTTCTAATCTGTACAACATATTTCCCAGTAATACCCGACGAGAAGAGAAAAGAGCAAAACTGTTCTATAAAGTAACGTTACAACCAGGTCTATCAGTGCATCGAGATCTAATCGATGCTCTGCTCACTCGTCTTAAGTCTCGTCATCCAATCTGTGCTGAAAGCATCAAGATCAACCAGCCGCAGCTGAGAGATGTAAAGAAATTTCTAACGAATGCTAGATACAAAATTAGACAATCGTCGACGTTCCATCGAAGTGGCCATTTGGTATGGGATTAAAGAAGAGGAAATGGTGTACATTAAATTGGTTTAGAACAGATCACGGCAGAACTTGAACAAACTAGGGTAGCCGAAACAAAATTTATTATGCGACTGCGTAATGAATTTTGCAGTCCATAAAAAAATGTGTGGTAGCTGGGTTTCACGTATGTTGACGGCGGAAGCAAGTCCGACTAGCAACTTATCATGACAATCTCGATCTGTATAGAGCAGACCTGGCAAAGTTACTTCGCAGATGTGTTACCATGGATGACACTTGGGCTCGCCATTTTGATCCGGAGACAAAACTGCAGAGTAAGGAGTGGAAACATGTTACTTCACCGACACAATCAGATTCAGCAAGATTGCGTCACAGGTAAAGTTATGGCATCCGTAACTTGGGACATTGAAGCCATTCTGATGATTGACTACTAAGAGCGAGGAAAGACTGTCACAGGTATCTACTATGCAGAGTTAATAAGAAAACTTTGTGCAGTTATCAAGGAAAAATTACGAGAAAAGTTGCGAAAGGTGTTTGCTTCATCAGGACAATGCTCCTGCTCACACCTCCGCTGTTGCAAAGGCTGCCATTGAGTGTGGCTTCGAATTGCTACAACACCCGCCATATTCGCCAGACTTTGCCCAATCTGACTTCCATCTGTTTTGATTTTTAAAGGAATCACTTCTTGCACAGAAAATTGACAGCGACAAAAATGTCATCCATGCCATAGATGACTGGTTTGAGAGGCTTCATGAATCATTCTTCCTGTACGGTGCAAAAACACTTGAATGTCGCTAGGAAAAATGTATTGAGCTTCTCAGAGATTATATTGAAAAATTGTGAAACAAATTTATTCAGATTTATTGTTTTGTCTGCTTTTCTTATTACTTATTAATCAACCCCTGTATAGTTCTGTGGTAAGGCCGTAATGATGTACAGTTCGGAGTTTTGGGCACTAAAAAAGGGACATTTGCAGAGTTTGCATGTAGCAAAAACGAGAATATTTGCGTCTAATGTGTGAGAAAAAAACTAGGTAGGACAGAATGGAAACTGAATTAGTGAGGATGAATTTGAGTGTTGAGGGGATAGGTATAGGCTGGTTCAGTCGAGCTTGAGATGATATGGGCATATTGCGAAAAACGCAGATGAGCATGTAGTAAAGAGAGTTTGGAGGGAAGAGCTAGATGTTAAGCTAGAGAGAGGTAGATCACAATTGACTTGGGATGCGGTAATTAAGAAGTTCATGAAAATAGGTGGTTGACTGATGACAAGTTGTGGGACAGAGAGGATTAGAGAAGGTCTATTCATATCCCGACCTTACTTAAACTGGGATTTAACGAAAGATGATGACGATAATTAACTAATTAAATCAGAGATCAACACTGTTGGCTCGTGTAAAGCGCATTTTATACACAACTGTATGCAATCATAAGTTACAACATCAAAATCATAAATCAATAGTCACAAATCATAACAACGTTAAATTAAGAGAATAAATTGACTTTATTTTAGAAGAGACTCAGAGAGCAGGCAAACCTAGCCAGTTCCATGTCTGAGTCCTTGAGATCAGCCGCAGAGTCGAAGTACTCCCTGGCAGCCTGCAGCACCAGCTCCACCGATCTTCTGTAACCTATAGGTGTTCCACATACTGACCCCTGGTCACTGGTGTGCTCATTGCACTGAATCAGTCGTCCAGCCAGTGAAATGTTTGCAAGAGAACCCGAGCACAGCAGGCTTTCCACAAATATCTGTTACATATCATCACGTAGAACAGCGCTCATCATAGTACACCTACAGTAGGTCCGACAATTTCTCTTTCTACATAAATCAAATTCTCAAACATTTTAAGGTCAAAGAATGCATAAGAATTTTTATGACTGGCTTTAAAATTAATGGTTTTAAATGATTGGCGATGACGATTTTCTGAGAGAACCACAAGTATGTTTTACAAGTACAGGAAAAGAAAAGAAATAAGGAGTACACTCTCCAAGCATGATTAACAGAACATGTTACTCTGAACAGACTAACATGTTTACATACTGTAGTACTGTTTACATAGTAAAGATGCAAGTAGGTTTAAAGGTCTAGCTGGCTCTAACGTCACTTAGATAAAACTAAGCAATACTTGCGGCCAGAAGCAGTTTCAAATAGTACATTATATTTCAGTAACTTGGATAGACTAGCATATACAGGTTGACCACTCTTCAGACCACATCAAATTCCCAGACTTTTCCAGTGTGACTCAACAATGTTACTGCCATGGCAGATCATGCTATGGCATTAACTACTACATCCTGCCAGCTCAGCAAAAAATTAATTTTTGCTGCAGCTGAAGTGTTGTCATTATTTTACCTTTACGTTATGCACATTACCAACATAGCCTATGTAATATTTACAACTGTAGGCGTCTTAAGGTTATTTAACATTTTTATACGGAAAAATTTAAATATGCATAAATTATGCTTCCTTGATATTGCCCTGACTTTCCAAAAAAAAACTTTCCTTGAAAACTTTCAAATACTCTGACTTTTACAGGTCATCCAGAAGAGTGGCCGAGTGGCCATCCTGTAGCTAGGCAGCAAATATTTACAGAATAAGTATTGCTTTTACAAAAGGAATAAATATCAATAATTGAGAATATTTATCAACAGAGATATTCTAACAAAGTTTTCCTATTTAAATGTGTCCAACTTAGTAATCAGGCTGGAGCCAGTGGCGATGTTTGTAAGATATTCAATCGCGTATCAGTATGTGCGGGGTTCAAATCCTGGCTCGCCCGTCACTGACATCGCTTTTGAGTGAGGAAACGGACGTACTTACTTTTATTAACAAACTTTAATCACAACAGTGATTGATTGATAGCATACTTTAAGTGTATTTTTGATGGCTGGTTATTGACATACAAATCTGCTATTGGTCGAACGACTAACCAACCCCAATTAATAACCATTCGTTTATTAACTTACCTCGTGACAGACCGCGGTATCGAGACCCTTGTAGACTTTATCTCTCAATTCACACATGTCTTGTAGGACCTTTCTCAGTTTACTCTCACCCAGTGCAGGAGTTCTGCAGGTCAACAACAACAACATAGCAAACAGTCACAGCATTACATAATATAACATGCGCCTCATATTAGACATAGAGCACAAAAGGTATTTATAGTATGTACAGTAAGTCTTCTATAAGATTATATTTCAGGATTATACTTTTAAGTCTAAACTTTAGAGTATAAATGTTAAACAATAGAGAATTAAAGTTTTGCAGCAGCCTCATGAGAACTGCACATGAACGAGACGTACCTGCGGGCAGCGGTTCTCATTATTCTGGTCATCAGTTTTATTGCTTCGTCCGCAGAGTCCTGCAAAAAAAAACCAATTGATTCAATTAATTATTACAGCAACATAGTAAAGTAGCTCATTTAAACGTAAAGCCAAAACATAATTTACCTCTTTTGTCCAAATCTCGCCACTGTCGCCCTTTTATTAGCAACACACAGGATGTAGTTGCATAGACACAGCGACAACTCCACGTTGCAACAAAAATTACATGATACTCATAGCTGTGTATGTTATATGCAACCAAGAGAAAACTTATCTTGACTCCTGTGCGCTAGAGTTGCTGAAATTTTAACGTCTGCCTCTGCACACGTGTAGTGTCCGTATTGTGGTTTGTTTCTAACTGTGTTATTTTCAAGTTGCCGAAAAATTGACTTAACGTGGACTGCACATGTCGTAAAAGACGACAAAGCACTAAGATCCAAACCAACGCCAGAAAAGGCATTTGGTTGGTTCGCCTAGGCTTCAGAAATTGCTAAACAAATTCCTAAGACGAATGGAAAAGAAGGTCTATTCGTATGCTCTATTCGTATGCCGACCCTAGTTAAACTGGGATTCAATGGAAGATGATGCTGATGATGATTCTGCACCATAATGATACTGTCAGAGACGCTGTTTGAATCTAAAGTTGGCCCCTGATCAGACGAGTGCACTACTAAGTAGTCCACCCATATGGTCTGACCAGAGTTCTGCTTATGTACATAGTGTGCAGTTGTCAGTGGGTAATATTTTTTATTACACAAACCCGCTTGGCTAAAATGTAATATCCCACAGAAATCTATGATAAATTACCAACCTGCGAATCTTGCATGAAAGATACAGTCTGAGGCAATCCATTTCTTCGTAGGATTTCTGCTCCACTGCGCATACATAGATACAGTTAACGAATACTACCATTCTCGTGTATATTTTAAACGTCATCGCGCCACAGTGACTTTGTGTGCTTAACAGTTTATGCCAAATTTAGTTTACAAGACCTAAGTCTCTACTTAGTTCGAGTCTAAGCGCAGGTCAGGCATACAGACTAAGATTAGGGACAAATTTAATGTCACTTTCCTGCTAGATAGCAAGTCAGCGACGGGGAAAGCACTGGATTTAAAATACCTGCACCTACTGATCCGCTGTCAAACAACTTGCCAACAAGTCACAGGCTCAGTCCAATTTCATGACGATTCGTACATTAAGAGTATTCTTCATTACTGAGTACTGTAGAGGATCAGTACCGCTTTTTTTCTCTATGTACTAGAATTGAGATATATCTCAGGAGACACCATGAAAGGTACCTTTCACTATGAGAGATACCTTTCACTATGATGTATATGGCGATTATTAACAACTACTGATCTATTTGACTCAAATACCATATTTTAATCCGAGAGCAAGCGATCATGGAACTACAGTAGATGTAACTAAAAGAAACGATATTGATGTTCATCAAAGACACAAGGAACTATATAGCTGTTCACCACACACTGCTAGAGCTCTTCTCTGAATTGGATCCTCAAAGTTCCAGCTTATCAATAGATTTAACATAACATTTACAGAGTCAGGAAGCAATTATATGCTTGTTTAAGACTCATCCGAATGCTCTTAAAATCTAAATGAACCTAAAATGAATCTAAATGAACTAAAATGCTCTTAACTAAAACCAATTAATATTAATCAAATCATATAGACTTCATGTCAACATGTCAAATTTAACTAATTTGTCGAGTTAAATAAAGTATTGGCGAAATTAACTTTATTTTAGTATTACTTTTTCTGAAGAGTCAATATAAATTACACATCTGGACAAATCTATGATGACATTTAATATTTTAGTAACAATAGGCCTACTTCTATTTTATCAATTAATAAAACTACAAATAAACTTGATTCATTGAATCCTTTTTTGTAAACGTAAAAGCAGACAGTGGATAGCAATATGTATCGTAGCTCCGCCACTTGACCCAGAACTAACGAGAACATATACAGGGCTATTAGTGATGTACGATGAAACCTTAAGGAGTACCACGTGTAGTACAGAAACTAACATGTTACAATATCATTAGACGTGAGCTACATGTACATGTAAATATATACTGATGATTCTACATATTTACCGCAGATGATTCTCCAACTGATCCAACTGGTCGTGCAGCTGTGTCCAACGCACATTTTCATCAGTGCCTCGCTGAGGCAAACACACCAAGATCTCAAACGCTTTCTCTAAATCATCGTTTCTAAATAACAACCAATCAATCAATAGGTACATCTATCAATCACACAAATATTGTAAAGAGTCTATTAAATAACTTTCCATTTGTGATCGTTCAAGTGTGCAGTACGTATCAATTAGTAAGACAATTGAACTCAAGAAACATGGTAGTTAAAATGAAATTGTATTTCTTAAGTTGCTTTCTCAACCACAATAAACCAACACCTCTTAAAGCAATCGGTTAATGTTTCAAACACCAAAAATGAACAAAACTCGGACATTTTTTGCTAGATTGCATTCCTGTACTCAGGAACCCCAATTTACTTTAAAAGCTGATAAAGCTACTGTTAACGTCAGTTTCCTCACTCGAAAACGATGTCAGTGACGTACTGTACATTATTGCATACTCTAACAAGTATTTTATTTTTGCAAATCATTCAAACTGTGATATTCTTTAGGAAAGTCAAGATATCATCTTTGGATAAGAAAAGACTGTTAAGCCTCGATAAATATTACTAATCATTGTTATATAAGACAGCAGTTAACCATACCCAGTGTATGCATAGATGCACTCCATAGCTATAGACATGTGTTGACACTGATCTGATATAATCGGGTCTGTATTCTGTACAAATATATACAGTATATACAGAAGCAAGATACGATGGAACACATAGAATAAATAAAAAATGAAATAATAATAAATAAATAAACCAATAAACAACGATAAATTAGAGATAATATACCAAAGAAAAACAGTGCACAACACACAGTAGAAAGAAACACACGCACTCAAACACTCACCCACCCAATAGTAAAACAGACGAATAAGCCTCCTCCAGTAGCTCACACATTACATTTGCAATCATGACATTAGTCATTGTACCACCAATTTAACTCTACCTCTCTCTTAGTGCACTGCGTACTGACAGTTCCATGGTATATAACACCTCCGCACTTCACTGTCTTCCGCTTTCCTCTTCATGTACACATATGAGTGAATCTTTAAATCATCTAACATTCCTAATCTCGGCCTGCTTATGCCCTTATTTCTATCCATTCTGCCTTCTATCACCTCATTTAGTAGACTTTCCTCCCTTAGAATGTGTCTTATCCAACCTTCTTCCGATATCTTAATACATCTAACTACTGTCTATCTGTACCAACTCCCTCCAGGACGTCCTCATTTGTAACCTTTTGAGTCCAGCTAATCCTCTCCATTCTTCTCCAAATCCACAATTACAACGCCTCTAGTTTCCTAATATCTTCCTTCCTTAAGGTCCATGCTTCACATTCATATAGTAGCGCGGTATGACCCAAATATTTAGTATGACCCAAATATTTGAAACTCCTTCCCTGTTCCAATTTCGTGCCATTTATTGTGATATTAACTCCATTTTTATTATGGGGCACTCTCATCACGTTTGTCTTTTTGATGTTAATCTTCATGCCATATTTCAATGCTGTATCTTTCAGACTATCCATTATCTTTTGCAATCCAATCGCGCTGCCCGCTACCATTCCTTGGCTATCTGCAAATCTTACATCTTGTAACAATTTTCCTCCTACTTTTATTCCTTCTTCCATGTCTTCCTCCATCATTGCCTCAGCGTAAATGTTAATCAGCAGCAGCGAAATGCTACAGCATTGTCTTACTCCAGTCCTATTTCACCTTCTTCGAAGTATTCTTATTAGATTTTGATTATTGCTCTTTGTTTCATGTACAAGTTTAAAATTAGTCTTCTATCTCTCCAGTCAATTCCTATTGCTTTCAAGATATTCATCATCGTTATCCAATCAATCCTGTCAAAGGCTTTCTCAAAGTCCACAAAGCATATAAAAACGACATTTCCATAGTCTAAGCTTTCTTTCACAAAGGACCCACATTACCCCCCATGATTCTCGTATGCCGCATTCTTGCTCCCTTGCATCCCTTGATTCTCGCATGCTAAAACCAAATTGTATCTTGCTCAGTATCAATCTGCTTTCGATTGAATGCGATTATTTATTATTTTTAATAAGATCTTGGACGCATGAGGTATTAAACTGATTGTTCTGCAATCTGAACACTTCACAACATTGGCTGTTTTGAGAATTGTGATCATCACTGACTTGGTAAAGTCGTCCGGCCAAATACCTGTTTTGTACACTTCCAAACATATTTCCACTAACTTATTGAGTGTTTCTCCTTCCAACATTATCAAGAATTCTGCTAGAATATCATCTATTCCGGCTGCTTTCCCCTTCTTCATGCTGCTAATTTCAGAATAAACTTCCTCCATCGCTAAATTTGGGCCCATTTTATCGTTTCTATTAGGCCTACATTTTCTTGTTCGAAATTAACATCCTCTTGAACTGGTTTCACAGCCTTATCATACTATTCCTCTACATACAGTATTGTGGCTGGAGCCAGAGGCGATGTCGGTAAGATTATTCGACCGCGGATCAGCATGAGCGGGGTTCAAATCCTGGGCTCGCCCGTCACTGAATGTAGGGAGCTGATGTTAACATTAGCTTTACCATCTTTTTTCGCTGTCTTTCTTCTACATCTTGCAGCTCTGTATTCAATTCCCCATCTTTACCCATGAGACTAATGTTCTTTGCATCTCCTCTCCTTTTCTTATCGGTTCTTGTCAATATCCTGACTTCCTGGTACAATAGATCGGAACCTCCCTCTTCTATCAAATTCTGCTAAATACTCACTCTTTCTCCTCCACCAATGATCTTTTTCTTTGCTTGTAATTCTACTAAGCTCATTCTGTAAGCTTCTATATTTCCTTCGGCCATGACTCGCGTCAATACTTTTTTTTCCATTTCCTCCTTTCATCCATTTAACCTATAATAACTTATTTATCCGGATATCTTGCGCTTTTGACATCATAAATTAATTATATTATCAGCAATTTATACTTTATACTTTCCTTGTACAACATTGTCATCATCATCATTTTACTTAGACTCCCAGTTTAACCAAGGTCGGATTCGAATAGACCTTCTTTTATATTTGTCCTTGAAAATTAAGCAACAATTTCTTGAGTTTAGATGATCACCAACCGAATTTGACGTTAGTTTTTATCTTACTTACTGTTTTGTAGCCGTTTACAAAACTATATGCGAGCAGTATAAGAATTGTATATGATTTAGTTACTCTAGACAACTTACACTAGGTTTGGATGATTTGAACACATGTACGCAAAGAGTGAGATCCTGTGCAGCCATTGACACTAGATATTCCCTCAGTATTGCATAAAAGCTACCGCGACTTTTTTCTTCACATTTCTTCAGATAGGGCACCAACCACTTCATCACGTTCTTTACGTACATCTCTTCTGTAGACTACATGTAAATAATATCAGAATATTAATATTATCATAATACATGTTGTGTTCAAATTTCATCCACAAATTATACATAGAAAGTATTAGAAACATAATAAAGAAGAGGAAATAACTGTTAGATTTATATCCCTAAATAAATAAATTTAACGAAGATTTAACAAATTATTATTCATTGATAATAAGTAGCGCTATATATAAGTGACTTATAAACCAGATCGTAACATAGGTACAATGCCAATAGAAACCGGGCTACAAGTGACATAAAACAACAAATTAGACCACAAATTGGATTACAGCAGAGTGCACTTTAGAGCAGAATTCAGCTAGTAATTGTAAATATCCACTGATGCCCTAAATAAAATTGCCACAAAACAAAATCTGAGCTCAATTCATTTGACTCCAGTAATAACGTCATAACAAACAAAATAAGCTACAAATAATATAAATTATTATAGACTTTAAAAGAAATTCTGACTAGTATAGAAATCAAACCACCACAACCTTATTCATCATGAGCCTGATTCTCTCAAGTGGCGACATCTGACGAAGCAGAGCGAAGCTGAGACTCTCGTCTACTCTGCACTCATAGGTTAGAGTCTCCATTGTCTGCAGATCATCTCGTAAGTCTTCAAGTCCCTGTGTAATGCACATGACAATCCCTGAATATATACGCACGTCTCAAGATGGTATTGGTTGGCAGTCTTATGCCGATCTTATAACCGGGAAGATATTCTGTCAGCCACCAATTGATTAAATTTGACTTTGAGATGAATCAAAATCTGCTTTTTGCATTTCATGAAGCTGTTCTATTGTCACCTTTAAGTTCACTATGTAACGTCATATTTCCAAGAATTCTAAACATTTGAGGGGATTTTTCGCTCTCCTATTGGCTGGAGCCACCTGGGCCGGTTCAATTTCAGCCGCCTAGCGAGAACTTTGTTTTTTACGCAAAAAGATAACGGCCCGAATCTCGTATCTCAGCATTGTTATTTATCAGAATAAATAACCTGTCTTATCATAATATATTCTTCATTTACATCTATCGCAATCTATTCTTCTCTCACGTGGCGCTTATCTTCTACTTGCCATTAACATTTCATCATTAATTCATAGATGGTCCGTAAAATTTATCACTTCAGTATCATTACATTTTCTGCTCTTGTATTTTTCATATTCGAATATGAACAACAATCTAAATTAGTTAGTTTTAACTGGAAAATTTCACATTCTCTTACTTTGTCTATCTAACGTCCGATCATCTCCTTAAGGATCAATGATTTTGCCAGAAGATGCGCTTTAATGGTATATACACTCATTATGTACAACTGAATCTTAAATTCAGACGTCAAAGCCAGTACATCTTCATTATATATTAGTAGCCTATTGCATGCAAGGCATATATTTTAAACGTGAAGCATATTCGTTTGTATATGGAGAGATTTCTACTGGCACTACAGCTGACAATCCTTAATATTGAGAAAAGACGTAAGGGACGAGAAATTTAAATACTAAAGAAGAGAGAATAATAAAATAAATATACTGTGCTGTATCACAATCCAATACATAGAAAAAGTACGTAAAACTCGACTCGTTACAATTAGCATTACTTTACTACTGCCTGAGCCGTACGACCAGTTACAATTAGCTTTACTTTACTAATTGCTCAACCTGTGGTACAACAAGTTACATGTACTTATCTGACTCCTGGTAATGTGGTAATGTTAGTTCAAAGACTCGTCTGTTATTGAATCTACTTGACCTCGTCGGTTATTACAATCTATTTGAGAGATGAAGTCTCGCTACCGACTTTAACTTATTTGCTTCAAAATATTTACGTCTTTTGATTATCAGAGTTAGTTTCCTGTTTACCCCTACACATTGGTAATACTTCTCAGTTTACCACATATGCTAAAGAAAGAGCCCTATTGACATAAATATATGGCAGCAGAAAGGCACCTTACTTACCGGAACATTATTCGCAATGCCAAGGTCGATAAGTGTAAGAGCGTTGTCAACCTGTCCAGAAAGTCTCTCTATCTCACAGCATCTCATCTCATACCATTCACACAGAACACTGTGAGACAGCTGCACACCTCTACACAATCAGTAACTCTTAATAATTAAAATATAGTAAAATCAGTAAAATCAGTTGCTCATGTCGCCAGCTATTGCTACAGTCAGTCAATATATTTAGATGTAAGGACTGACTGCAATATGATGCAAGGCTGACCACTATATGACAAACAGCAAAGCAAACATATGAAGAGGCTTCTTAAAATAAATGCACCATTATCTTCATCCTTTGCATCCCAGTTTAACTAAAATAGGCTTCCTTAATAACATGTACAAGAAAGATAATTAAATTCATGCGTGGTTTTTACTAATACCCTGTAACAAGCTATATAATACATAACTAGGAGCCTATGTGCTATTAATCTGATAAAATCTCTTGCGAGAAGCGGCTTACCTAAACTTTTCAGTACTAGGATTGTATAGTGTGCCTTCCAACTCTTCATTCACATCTGCCTCTGAAGATCTTTACACAACACGTGCACAAACAACTCACAATAAGCTTCACACATCGACACACAATCAATCAACTATTATATAAATATATCAATCAATTAATCATTAATTAATTTTACAGCGCGCCCATTTAAAAGTAGCATATTAATTAAGTATTAGCAGGACACGGGAAAATGGCAGAAGAAAGGCGACAAAACATGTGAAAGTTTGAATAGATAGTTTGAATAACTGTACTTATCATCGTTATTTGAAAATAAACCATGTGACAATTTTCTGAGTAGGTTAAGCAGCTTGGAAAGCTAAAGCACTAAATTCTATTTTCATAGTACTAAGATCCAAACCAACTTCAGAATATCTTTCTGAAGTTGGTTTGGATCTTAGTACTTTGAAAATAGAATTTAGTGCTTTAGCTTTCCAAGCTGCTTAACCTACTCAGAAAATTGTCACATGGTTTATTTTCAAATAACGATGATAAGTACAGTTGTTGAGCGCATAGGCTACAGAAATTTCTACAACATTTTATAAAGCGAATAGAAGAGATAATAGGGGATTGACAGATGATACGAAATGGGAGAGGAGTGGAGAAGGTCTATACGTATCCCGACCTTAGTTAAACTGGGAACAAAGGGAAGAAGAAGACTGTGATGATGATGTTAGACAGATTAGAATTCAAACCTGATGCAAGAGAGACAAATCATGCAGCTATATGACAATTACGAGGTGTTTAAACTAATCTGCGGCTCAAATTCTGCCATGCAGAGGTCTAGCTGCTCCGTCGGGTTTGACTTTTTTCATTATATTGAGAAAATAGCTCATTATGTAGAGCATCACGTAACAGCTTTAAATTTTAACGAACACATACTCATACTTTTTGAACTTCAGTGAATTAGATTTCAGGGCAAGCTTATCAATGAACTGATAACGGGATAATGATCTTCAAAGATTGCTGACGGTTTTAAACACGATGTATAGAAGAGAGAAATAACATCATTGATGATTATTTCACCATCATCTTTCTTTTCATCATCAGCATCATCAATTCCTTGCGTTTTGAACAGAACATAGGGCGGTAACATTCCTCCATTTACTTCTATCATCAGCAATCCTCACAGTCTCTTCCCTAGAAATGTTCAATGTTCTCAGATCTTTGATGATAGTACTGCGCCAAGTACTCCTTAGTCTTACTATTTTCGTTTTTCCTTGATTTGGCTTCCAGTTAGTTGCAGCTTTTGCATATCGTCTTCAAGCATCCTCGATAAATGACCCAATAACCTCAGCCTTCTTACAATAAGTATTTCATCTAGTTTTCTTTTTAAGTTTATGGTACGACTCCCTGCCAATGCCACTACCGTTACACCCAGCAAGGCGGGCTGCTTTAAACTACATTATTAGATTACTAAAAAGCAATAAAATATTGTCGCCGCTTTTCTTAGTTATTTAAACAATGGCAATGATATAAATGGTAGAAAGTGAAGTGTATTGAGAAGGGAATGAGAGAAAATCTAGCGCAGGATCGAGGCATTTGGCACTACGTAAACGTTGTAATATCGACAATTGTTGATGAAATGAACGCCACGGTATTGGAAATGGCGTGAGGGAGGTGCGAGGGAAGTTGGAGTTGCCACGACATGTGTAGGGTTGAGGCAGAAGGAGAGCTTCAGACGTCATGGTACTAGGGTAGCATAGTAGGGAATGATGAAACCTGCCAGAAGAAGTTCAGCAATATAATTAGTAGCGATAGTAGGGATGGGAAGAGTTGGTTAAGATTAAGAAAAAACCACAAAATGTCTTTACTGGGGATCACCCTCCAACACCGATAAAGAGTGTGGACGTTAAGGTAAGCAGCCAGTAGACTCATAGAAGCATTTAAAATACACCTAAAAGAAGTAAAACATTTGTTGAACTTACAAAAATTGCAAACTAAATATTCTTTTTGCGAAGATTCAATACAGTTCGACAGTTGATCAACACCTTGAAGTAGAGCAGGTTAAGAAATGTTCCAATTGGATTTGCCTTAAATCTGACAAAAGCAAATGAACGAGAAGATTGAAAATATTCAACTTGCCTGTTCAGCGGTTGCTCACACCAATCTGGTTGTCTCCACGTCTTTTCCACCCAGCTTATCATTCCATTATACTCCCAGCTAGTAAACATGAAACAGATACATAGTGCACAACATCATTGACATCGTCTGAAGTAAGAAACTGGAGGTTAAATCTTCAAGGACTGATTAAGCTTAAAGCTAAGCTCACATTATTATTGCATCATATGGATGCTTCATGGGAAGACCTGCATGTAATTCTAACTCATAGCCCATTACAATAAGTTATGGCGAGGAACCTGACATTAAATTCTTATTGACTGATTGATTGATTGATTACTTATAACAGCAGTGAGTCCTTCACTTGTCCAACCTCCTTTGAAACTACTCCATATGGTATTTAACTTGGGGTAAATAAGTTGGGCTGAGCCGTGTAGCACATCGGTATCATGGTCGACGGATCAGATTTTAATTTTAGCGCATGCGTTAATCCAGGTAGCTGCTTCATTTGTCAGACAGCTTAACGTAGACAGACAACCCTGCAGGCAGGCAAGCTGGAAAGCACTCCTCAACTAAGAGAATAGCATAGTGTTCAGGGCCTTTATTCACTCTTTATGTGGCATGCCTTCATGAAACTGAAGTTAAACTAGGAGGTTAGGGCTAAACTAGGGCTAAACTAGGAGCTTGGAGCATGAAGATAAACTAGGTCTCGCAAGAATAAAATTAATTTAGAAGACCGAGTGACTGAAGGCTGCATCACTTTAGTCAAGTGGGACATACAACTTTGTCCAGGTCTGCTAATGGACTTACAGATTAGGGATGTATACATAAAGATAGCAAAATAAGCAATAAGAATCACCATCATCATCATCATCTCCCTTAAATCCCAGTTTAACTAGGGTCGGGAGAAGAATTTACCTTCTCAAATCCTGTCTGTCTTACACCGTTTCATCTGTCAATCCACTCTTTTCATGTCCTTCTTAATCACAACATCCGATGTCAGTTTTGGTCTACCTCTCTCTAGATTAACATCCAGCTCTTTCCTCCAAACTCTCTTTGCTACATCCCCATCTGCCTTTCTCACAATACGTACATACCATCTCAATCTCGACTAAGCTAAGGTTTCCCTGATCCCCTCAATATTCAAATTCATCCTCATGTATTCATTTTCTATTCCTCTTCTTCTCTCTCCTTCTCTTCTCCATCAATTGCTTCAACATAAAGATCGGCTCTGTTGTCGACCTTCCTGGTTTAACTGGCATAAACCGAAATTGTCCACCCTTCGTTTAAAAAAATCTAGTTTTACTAGCATCAACCTACAACTTTTACCTAAACCACCCCTATCGACATCCTCTCATTCAGCTTTACTCCTACTCCATTCCTACCACTACTTTCTCCTACATACCACAGCTTATATCCATCACCCATAAGCCTCGAATTAGCCCCTTTCTACCTGGTCTCCTGAATACAGCACACCTCCACCCTTCTCATCTTCAATGTGTCCGCAATTTCTCTACCCTTCCCCGTCATTGATCCTACATTTAAATTTGCGAACCTTAAGTTTTGTCTGACGAGGGATTTCGTATAATGTCGATCTGTATGGCCTCTCAGGTTTTCTCCACCCCTACCGGGCGCAAATCCCCTAACGTTGTGTTCCGGGGCCTAGTACGCTGTGCTCTGAGATATTCGACGCTTTTCCAGTCGTTTAAAGTTTAGTAGCAATTTTTGGAGCCTAGGCGCTCCCCAACCAGATCGCCTTCTGAGGCTGGTTTGGATTTTGTTTTTATGTCCCTTCTATGACACATGCAAATTTACACGGTTGGCCTATTCTTCATCTACCCGGACGAAACAAGGTGAACAATAAAGAATAAGCATATGCTTATAATTAGAAAGTTGACACAACTAATTTACGAGCAACTGGAGTGATACACAATAGTTTAGTAACCTCGCCTCCGGCAGCAGCCTGCGATAGTCATCGGGGCAACAAGTCTCTGGAAAGTTCCTCAGGATGCTCAGCCTGTAACAGGTTCAAATAAGATTTTGATACATTGCGCTTAACATGACATTATTCGCAATAATGTAACATTTAACCGGGAAAATTTGACTTCGGTCGCACATCAAACCAAGAATATTCAGAATATTCAGTTAATTTTTTCGAGGAGCTATATGTTACATAGAATGTATAATCTAAAAGAAAGAAATACTAAATTTAGCTCCTGCGAAATATCTCTCAAACTGCTGAAATGGAAAACACATCTTACGCTACTCAATAATTTGGACACTACTGTAAGAAACAAATGCTACACAGATTCACTATCACTATAAATCTAATGCTAGCCAGGGTTTAATATTACTCAACCACTATGCTGCCTACATGTTTACCAAAATGCTTTCAACTGAAGTGAATATAAAAGCAACTTTTATTGTTCCTAACAACAATTCCTAACAAAAAACTGACCTGTGAGGCAGAACTTCTGCACCGTGATAAGTAAATATACACTCTACGGCCTCTGCGTTTCCAGCCTAGGCATCACAGCAAACATATGACATAGCATCATGCACTCTTATAAAAATCAACTCATAAGGTATATTTGAAATAAATACAGTATGTTTAACCAACAATAGCATTAGAAGAATTATAACTACAGAAAAGTTAATAGATAGTAAAAAACTAAATAAAATTGTTTTAAAGCACCATAATAGCGAACCATAATTTGTAAGATTTAAAACAGGAAGTGAAAAATTAATGTGTGAACGTGTAAACATACCTAGTAAGAGATATTAATTATTAATTGTACTACAGGTAAATCGAACAAATGAAAGACCGAGTACAATCTAAGTAAAAGAAAATGTTTTATGATATTCTAACAAATCTGATGGAGCGATTTAGTTTGAAAATTAAATACTAAAGTAAAATAAATTATATCCGGAAACTTAAAAGTGATAATGGTCTTACAGGGTGGACCACAACAGACAGATCAAGCCTGATAGTTAAATTAGATGTACAGTAATTACCTCTCATCAGTATTACTATTCAATCATTTAAATGAATAGTTAAACAACTAAAACAACTAACCTGGGCATATTCTACAGCTAACTTTACAATGTTCTCGCAACGAAATCTTTGAAAGAATTTAGCATTGTATTTTTCCGCAGCGAAGTGGTAGCCACCAAGAATAGCCTATACATACAGTATAATACATACCACTTATACAGACGTCTCTCTCTAGTATTCTGCGTAGTAGCATGTCAAAGATACATACTTCCTGTTCATAATCCTGTTCATAATCAGTTTCACGCTCTACAAAGAGCACCCCATCGATTAAAGAGTCAATCTTATCCCATATGGTTCTGCCTCACCTACATTTTAACAAAGACTGTAGCTTGGTAAAAAATTACTTGTACGGTGATTTCCCTTTGCTTTCCTCAATTCTTGATTATTCAACCCTTACGACACACGTGTGCAGTTTCCATATGGTCTATTTTACAATGACCCGGGACTTAACATGGGTAAAATATAGTTTGTATATACATAAATATGTCCGCGTATATACAAATCGCATATACTAAATTACTATATTGAGTAACGTAAACTGTAGGAATTAATGACAGTATAGTCTCATAAAATGAACATAAACACATTACAGTTAATGTGTAGTAAAATATAATGTTAATGTAATGTAATGGAAATTAAGTTACTGAAAACAGCATCAAGTTCTACACCCAAAGACGACATTACAAGGATGTTGTGGATGAGCAAGCATCTAAAGCTTCGTAACCTTTGAACTGCATTATAACTTGTGTAACACGAAGAGAAACTGAATTTAATTTAATTTACAAAATCTTATTGTATTTGAAAAGTATATTGTATAGAACGTTTAAATATAAATAAATAATTTAGAAAGCTTTTATGCGATTCTGCAGTAAAATTTAACGTCATTTTCCGACACCTCTCAAGAATGTCAGTGACGAAGAGAGCACTAGATATGAACCCTGTGTAATGTGATTCAATGATCCACAGTTAAAAGAATTTACCTAAGTGCTACCGGCTCAGAACATATTCTAGGTCATGTTGATTCTTGCGTTAATTTTTTAATGTTGAAAACACATTAAACCAGTTAGTATACTACAAGAACAGTGAGTTCGCAGAGAATAGATGCACCTTTCATTAACCATCCCTTTTTAGAAAACAGAATATATGCACTTTAGGCTACCGTCCCTTTCTGAAAATATTTTGCGTTCATCACACCATAGACAAGCCAGCCAAATTACACTAAAAATGGCTTCACTTTTTAATTTTCACTACAAATGTTCAGCACCCCCTTAGATCTTTGTTTATAATTTCAAACTGCAGTTCAATTGGAAATGTTTTTAAAAATAGAAATTCAAATTACAAATAAATAGGACGATATTATGTTAAGAGTGTGAAAATAATAACATTTGTCTCAAATTCTCCGTTCCATTTTCATATCATAATGCCTAAAAATATTTTTTGCTTAAAAATTAATGTTGAAATTTATATTCTGCCGTGTTAGTCTTCTTCTTCTAGTGCACTGCCTAACGGCAGGCACATGGCATATAACTCTTCCAATCAACTCTATCCTCAGCCTTCCTTTTCATCTCTATATATGAATTTTTTATCAGATCATCCAACATCCCATGTCTCAGTCTTCCTCTAACTCTTTTCCCTTACATTCTTCTTCTAATCCCACCTTACAATATTTAGTATTAACCTTTTCTTTCTAGTTCTGATCACATTTATTAACTGTCTTTCAATACCGACCCTTTCAAGAACATCTTCATCTGTAAGTTTGTCAGTCCAACTAATCTATTCCATCTTCTCCATAACCACATTTCCAATACCTCTAGTTTCCTGATATCGTATTTATTTAATGTCCTCGTTTCACATCCATACAGTAGTGTCGACCAAACCAATGCTTTCACAATATTATCTTTGTGTTTTCCCAATGCCTTTTGTTAGCAGTTCTTTTCTCTTTCCGAAATCCTCTTTCGTCTATGCAATTCTACATTTTATTTCTGTCAAGGTCTCTAATGTTCCTTAAATTATTATAATCTTAAAAACATTCGACCCCGGCCTCGAATAGCTGTCTGAATTTATCCTAAAGGTTTCAATCACGAAAAAGTGTTTTAAAATAAAATTACATTTATTAAATAAAACACGAATTAAAAACTAATAGACAATGTACAATGAAATGAAAATATCCGATATTTATAAATCTCAAAATACATCAACTCGTGATATAATCCAAAGTTAAATATTCCGATCGTAAACTAACACCTATGACCATTAAATACAAATTCTAGAAATATTAACAATCCAACATTTAAATTAAAATAATGACCACAGAACTACTCAATAAATTCAACCATAAGAACCTTGTTATTCTTGAATACTTAGCATCTGCTTTAGCACCTTTTACAACGTTATCTCTATTCTCTCGAGTCTTCCTTTGACGTCACTTAGGGTCTACTCAACGATCCTATCGGCTCACAGATAAGCCACTATCGTCTATATCGTCTAGACGTGAAAGATCTCTATCTTTCTTAATATCTTTCCAAACACCTGATATCTTCTCTAATCCTTTTTCACGAGTCCCCAGTTTACTCCTCTAGAGGTCCTGTATACTCCTCTGTCCAGGCAGACCCTCCAATCAGGAACTCAGAATCTATTTAATCCACGCCTCCGACAGAGATCTTGCAGCAGACTCATATTATAATTATCTTTAAATATAATGTATCAGGTTAGATAAATAATATTTTAAACACTCAAATACAAAACATACATAAACTATGACATACATAAACTATGTAATACAGCAACTCTGTGATCCTGACAAGTTCCGTTTGACACTTCCCATCATACATGATAGTGCGGCCCAAATACCTGAAGCTTCTAACCTGTTCCAATCGCGTATTATTCAATGTAATATTTATCTCTGTGATTCCTAGACACACCCATAACCTTTGTCATCAACGTGGTTTGGCCAGAGATCCCTGTGGCAAACCATGGACATTAGGTTCAGCAATCAGCAGGGTATTCCTCAATATAGGACGGCTTAAAAATTCAGCCTCCTCTAGTTCTAGGGGTATTCTGCTATCATTATTTGACGAATGTGTCCGACTTGTGTGTGCCTGATACCGTCGCTACAGCAGGCGAGAAGACCTTCTTCTACAGACTGTGCTAGGGCTATGACCTCAGCCCTTTCTGTGAGTGCTAGGGAATCCGATGCTAGCGTCAGAGTGTCACGGCTCCAATCGGGGGTAACTCCCACGTTCGATGCCGATGATGCCGATGCTGGACGACTATCTATACTTCAGTCGACCTCACCCCTTATATCTGTTTACAAGTTCAGGTGTGATGAGTATTTGCTTGGCTTGATTGGAAACGATTGATTGGCGACCACGAATTGAGTACATTGATTGGGAATTATGAACTAAAGACTTCTGGGTAACTACAGCTGATTCTGACCTAATGTGTTTTGGGTGGTATCCCTATATACTCTACTAACCTACTAATGACCTTAATCGCCTATTTGTATATTTTGTGGATCGCAAGGATCCCTTGTATCCCCTACCATATTTAAGTGTTAATGTGGGGGCCAAAACTCACCCTGCGACTCTTCGAGTCCTGATCCTCTGACAGTGAGGAAAAACTCTCCTGTAAGGCAACTCTTGCTATACATACAGTAACCGCCCTCTATGACTATATATATATATATATATATATATATATATATATATATATATATATATATATATATATATATATCCTTATATATATCCAATATATATATATATATATATATATATATATATATATATATATACACACACACACCACACACACACAACTTTGATAACTGCACTCGCTATTGCGTCTCAATCACCACATGACGTCTGATTGGCAAAAGCTGCTGACATTCAATCACCACAGGTCGTCTGAACATTAGTGGACTGTCAGCGATTCATCACCACAGAGCTAAGGAGACCACATCCAGTCCCGAAGCATCTCCTCATGGCTAACTGCAACCCAATCACCCTTTGGCGATAAAGGCTGCAGCGAGCCCCGAGGCTCCCCCAAGTTAATTTCTTACGTATCTGGTTGTTGTTGTTGATAGTGTGTTTAAACTCCTATCAACAACAACAACCAGATACATACGAAGGTAACTTGGGGGCCCTCACAGGGTTGGCTGCCACCTTTATTCAACCTTCATGTATCTGGTCTCTCTACATATATACAACGCCGTCCTTTGACGGCCTTTGATTATATCGAATCACAACATTTTTGATTGTTTAATAAATGACGTCGAAAGGTCTCTGTCATTCTTATTCTGTCTTATTATGCTTCTGCAGAAGTTTATGAATATTTTGACTAGGATGCAAAACCATGTACCTGATATGTTTGCAGACGATCACTATACTGCAGAAGTTTACGTCTAGCGCTGCATAAATCTTTCTGATCCAGAGACAAGCTATACAGAGTAACATTAGCAAATACAATTAACTAGGGTCAGGATATGAAATGACCTTTCTCTACTCCTCTCTGTTCCATACCAAATCATGTCAATCCCCTCCTTTTCCTGTCTCTCTCAATCACCGCATCCTACGTCAGTTGTCGTCTATCTCAACTTAAACTCCATCTTATTCCTCAAACTCTCTTCACTACATCTTCTGCCTTTTTCCCTATGTGATCATACCATCTCAATCTCGACTGAGCTAACCTATCCCTAATTCTCTCAACACTCAAATTTATTATCACATATTCATTTCAATTCTTTCCTTCCTTGCTTTATCACATATTAGACACAAAATTCTCATTTCTACCACATACAATGGCCGAAAGGAGGGAAATGAAGGAATTTGAGTGTTAGAAATGAGGTCTCCTGTTCCCTTTTTTGTGCCCAACATTCTGCACCATACATGTATTACATCATTACTGGCCTAACCGCCGAACCATAGAATTCTTCTTTCAATCTTAGTGGTATTTTCCTATCATACATCACTCTACTAGCTGCCCTCCACTCTGCCCACCCAGCCGGGATCCTACTAGTAATCACGTTTTCCAATTCTCAAATCCCTCCTATTAAAGATCTTAAGTACTTAAAGCTTGTTATCTTCCTAAGCAACACTCCCCTTAAGTTATTACTCTATCTCCGTTTATGACCTCACCTTTCCATCTACTGTCCAAATTCTCCGTTTTTCCCCCATTCACCCTCAGCCCTTTACTTTTCAATGCTTCTACTACATCTTCTAACATCTCGCTTTCTCCATTGCATCTCCTATTATCACCAAATAGTACACACCACGAAGCCTGCTTAATAACTCCCTTATGCAACTCATCCATAATCAAAATAAATAAGAATTTAGGGCTGATCCTTAATGTACCCCAATCTTCACCTCAAAATTCTCTGAGTGTCCACTCACCACCCTCTCAAAGTCTCTGCTTTACATATCTTTAATTACCACAGCATACCTCTTGTTTTCCTCTTCCTCAGAACATTCCACATCAGCACTCTCGGTACCCTATATAGGCCTTTCAAGGATAACAAATGCCATCTGTATCTTTCTTCTCCTCCTTTTCTTCTCCATCATTCGCCTTGACATATAGATCGGTTCAGCTGACGACTTTCCAGGCATAAACCCAAACCTGTTACCCTCAATGCTTGTCAAACCTCTCAACCTACTCCACTACTCTTTGCTATACCTTCATTGTATGACTAGTCTACCAACGTATTACCACTATAATTTTTGCCAGTGATTTTAACAAGGACCAGACTCTCAAGAACAAGGATAAGAACAAGAACTAGACTCTCAAGGACTAAGATAAGAACAAGGACCAGACTCTCAAGGACCAGGATGAGAACAAGGACCAGACTCTCAAGGACAAGGATAAGAACAAGGACCAGACTCTCGAGGATCAGGATGAGAACAAGGACCAGACTCTCAAGAACGAGGATAAGAACAAGGACAAGACTCAAGAACGAGGATAAGAACAAGGACCAGACTCTCAAGGAAAAGGATAAGAACAAAGACCAGACTCTCAAGGACCAGGATGAGAACAACGACCAGACTCTCAAGGACCAGGATGAGTACAAGGACCAGACTCTCAAGGACAAGGACAAGAACAAGGACCAGACTCTCAAGGACCAGACTCTTAAGGACCAAGATAAGAACAAGGACCAGACTCTCAAGGACCAGGATGAGAACAAGGTCCAGACTCTCAAGGACAAGGATACGAACAAGGACCAGACCCTCAAGGATAACAATAAAGAACAAGGACCAGACTCTCAAAAACAAGGATAAGAACTAGGACCACTCTCAAGGACAAGAATATGGACTTCAAAAACGGTTCTCATTCGTCCTTAAGGACAAGGAAAAGGACTAATATCACTGATTTTTACACTCTTGAATGTCTGCTTTCTCCTTGAAGTTACAAAACAAAGACAATTAGTCATAAACTACATACAAAGTAGTAAAGCAAAGTCAATTAGTCATACACCATACACAAAAGAACAAAACAACGACAGTTAATTATATTCTATATGAATACGCAAAATAACTAAACAAAGACAATTAGTCAAAAACTATACAAAAAATAAAAAAAACAATTAGTCATCAACTGTATACACAATAACACAACAAATACAATTTATCATAACCATATGTTTAAACAAAAACAAACAGTATTTAGACTTATTTAAATAAACACAGTTGCACAAAAAATATAGATAATATATGCATTAGGTTCACAATACAAGCACAAGAAATAAATGTAGCTTTCGTTTAGTTTTTGCAGTTTATTAAAAAATAATATCAAAAAGCATTGTTCAGGAATCCAGAAGTAATTTAAATCTGAGAGGATCAGCAAGGTAAACATCTCCACAAAAATTGCAAAATAATTGTCTATATAATATCCTCTCTAGAAGAGTTTGACTACGTATATGATATATCAATTTATAAAGTACTAATTATAAAGTAAATTTATAAATTGAATTTAAAAATTTATGTTTGTATTAGAAATTGTGTAATACAAAATTAAATTCCACAAGTATTACTAAAACAATTAAAGAAGCTAAACAGATGGACAGGCATTGATAAATCACAGTGAATATGCTCTAAATTGTTCTGCAGGACTAATTTTAATGTAAAAAAATTAAGACTTTTGTCAGCATTAAGAGCAGCACTAAAAAGCAATCATAAGCAAACAACGCACCTATTAAAGTCAACAGAGCTCAGCAGTTCCTTCCTACATCTGTTTAAATTGTCAGCATCCTGAGTCCCATAGGAATCATTCATGGCTAAGTACTCGTCGTTCACATCCTCCAGAGATGTGATGAACCTGTCACATTCAATTTGTTACATAAATACGTGCTCAATTAGGAAAGTCACACAAAACAGCACAATCAACACATCTGATTAATTACATTATATAACGTACCGCGTCTAAAAACAATACCCTAAACTTAAACAATGGAGTCACGAATTGAATTCATCAAACCAATATATTAATAATATATCATATATAATAACCTACATTGACTTCATTGAGGAGTGGAGACTGTCTATTCATATCCCGACCGTAGTTAAACTATCATTAAATGAAATATGATGATGAACCTCCATTGCTTTCAGTTGCAAAGGAAGTGAATAATACAACGAATATGATTTCCAGTATGACGAACAGGCAGCGCACCATACACGTATATTAAATGACACTGTGTAGAGGCGTCTAGCTATGACCCACATCCCTATTTAACGAATACCTAAAGTTCTTTTGAATTTTTAAAGAAAATAATTCTGATGGTTTCACTCTGATCTGAGATGTTGATGATATGATTTTTCAAAATTTCATTCAGATCTCACGATGATAGGAATTTTCATGGCTACGTTCTGATCTCATGGGCTGACGATAGTAGTTCTCATAGGGTTTCATTCTGATCCCACATTCGGGCGTTAATAGACTCGTTCAGTAAATCATTGTGTACGACACTCTAATTACATGTAACTCCAAATGCAGACAGTAGAAAAAAGATGGCTAATGCAGAAATTTGCTTATGCGTGTTGTTTCATATCTCAGACTTTTGAGACATTGGATTCTCTAAATAAAAAAGCAACGAATGCAGCAGCTAAGCAGCTATAAGTCAAACACGCAATAAAAACGTTAAATTCTTATTGACTGATTGATTAAATTGAAATAAAATCTGTGAGCTCCTCATATTTTTGCAGAGATTCAATTCTACACGTTAAGCTTACTTCAATTATTGTCAAGCCGGTGTAATGTTAATATATATTAGTAAAATGTATGTTTCACTTAAGAAAAATCGGATTTGTCTGCAACTTAGATTTTGTCATTAAGCTAGTATACATGCCATTGTCCACCATGCATTACAGAGTCATTCTCAATATATCAAAGATTAATCAATTTAATTACTGATTGATTTGAATGAATTGCAATCAATTGCCATCCTATGTATGATCTGTTGATTGAGCAAGAGTAATGCCTGAATTTCAATTAATAAAAGAATATATGCGGTGAGAGTCAGGCGGAATTCTAAGAAAGAATGACAGGCAGAAAAGATTAGGTTATTTTAATATATCAATAATGAACAAACGTCAGTGAAACAAATTTGTGCATTCAATAAACAGATTAGAAAAATGGATATAAAAGTTATTAAAGATGAAGAGATCACTACAAACCTCCCACCATCTTGTTTGTTGCCAATAGTAACGAGAGCTTCTACGTCAGTACCGCGCAGTCCATACAGCAGAAGCTCCTGCATAGCATCCAGATCTTCTGGAACTCTCTCCAGACACTCATGTAGCACCCATGATCTCTTCTTTATCTTACACTAGCACATATACACATAATCTTATTTCTTACTTTAAACTAAACTGCATCAGTCTTTCTTCTCTAACTAATTTCAATATATCCAGCGGATCATTATTTCAGTTAATTTGTCACACAGAAAATCAATCGATTGAATGCTCTGTTGAGCGAGAAGGGACTGCCAGTTGGAATAAGTACATAGAGCATGCTATTTGTAAGAATAGAAAGAGCGACATTTTTAAGCATCCTTTAACAAGTTTTTTACACGACTATATGACAGGTAACTCTGATCACTTGACTGTTGATACCTTTGATAGTGAGTGAGATTGACTATTTTAAATACTAGGTGTTTTCATAAATGTACGACATATGAGAAGTTAGATAGAAATCTATAGTTACTAAACTCTTGCACATACAGTCGATATAGAAGATTCTCACAGAACCTGGATTCAAACTTTCTAAACTACAGTTAAAGCTTAAAAAAACGTAAAGCATACCTTAACGCCAGTTTTATCTCATGAAAGCGACATCAGTGACGGACGAGATATAATATAGCTTTCGCTATATCAAATATATATCTGATATAGCTTTTACGAGATGAAACAGACGTTAGAATAAGCTTTTTCGGTTTTACAGCCTAGTAAACTTTGAAGCGAATAAATGTTTTAGGCATGTGTTCAGCAGTGCACTATGTACAGAGAGAGAGAGAGAGAGAGAGAGAGACAAAGAGAGAGAGAGAGAAACCAGATAGTCCTGTATGGTGAGAACAGTAGCTGGAGTACGCCTCCACTGTCTCTGATACACCAGGTCACAGTCGAGATCATATGCTTTAGCTAGCTGCAGGGCATCTCCATATTCCTCGTTATTTATCTGTGAAGCAAAAAAACAGTTGACCATATACAATGTCCGGATTTTCAAACAATTAATTAGTAGCACGTGTAGCACGTTACTGTGGCTCAACACACGCTCGATTCTATATTCTCATTTAATAAGAATGATACCAAATATTGGTTGTAACATATTTTAAGTATACTCTCTCTCTCTCTCTCTCTATGTCTCTAAAAAAAGCTGTCCAGTAAATAATTTAAAGAATTTAATAGCATTCATATTATTTTTTTCAATTTAAACTTTTCAAAAAGTGATGAGGCGAATTCATTGTGGTTTGGCACCCCACTTGACCTGCCAATTAATCATCATCATCATCTTCCCTTAAATCCCAGTTTAACCAGGGTCGGGATACGAATAGACTTTCAATTAATATTTCTACAAATCTTTTCTCTGATGAAAATTAATGTCCCACAGTTTCTCAGAACAGTCATGAATAAGAGATGCAGTACATCACTGGGTAGTATCCATGGCATGCCTATTATCCTTATTAAAGGCTGCATAAATATGTCAATTCTATTTTAATTTGGTCAGCGGACCTATGACTTAAGTTATCAAGTGCGATAATTGTCTCGTCGTAAACTTTCATTAAAATGCGATCGTCCTAAGTGAAAAACATTGGACACTTTTTACCTACGGTTACAACGAAAACGTGATCAATATAACTCAGCCTGGAGCACTAATGCAGTCAACGACAGGCCAGCTCGACAGTCGAGTATGTTTTTAGAGTCTCTGCATTATAATGACAATGAGATATAAGGAAATCTTGGCGAGGATAGTCATTTTCATGGATGATTGTTTCAGTAAAATATGTGCTCATCTTTACATATTAAATTTAAATGAAACACATCCTTCATAAAAAATACGTTACGTACAATATATACGTAATACAAATATAGCAAGAACAAAGACAACGAAAGTTACTGCGAAGAGGTGGAGCCTTCTCACACCTATTCTTAAAATACTGATGAGTCTGGCATAAGCAGTCCTAAGCCGATATCACAAAACTCGACAATGCAACGTAATAATCTACAAATGCTGTATCAAATCATCCAGCATCCCAAGTCTCGGTCTTCCTCTAACTCTTTTCCCTTGCATTATTACTTTTATACAAAGCTGGATAGGATATATTATAAGGGGGGATGGTTTGCTAGATGATGCTCCAGCAAACCATCCCCCCTTATAATATGTCCTATCCTACTTTTATTTCTGTTTCTTATCACACTTATTAACTGTCCGTCAGTACCGATTCTTTCATTTGTAGTTTTGTCAGTCCAACTAATCTCTTCCATCCTTCTTAATAACTACATTTCCAATGCCTCTAATTTCCTAATATAATCTTACATTAACGTCTACGTTTCTATCCATACAAATATGTCTAAACATCCATACAGAAGTGGCCAAATATACTCTACAAAAAAAGTTTCAACAAAAGAACGTTAAAACTACACAGCCTACTAACCTTGCGAGAATAGAGCTCTTCAGGCGTGGTAGATCTCAGGCATATCAGTCTGTAGGTCTTGCTTAGATATCTAATTAATACACACAGCGGGTACAGTAAAATTTAATATTTGACACAACATAATTGTTTAAAATGTGTGACTTCCTTATTACCCTTCCTTATATTACTTAGTCACCCAGTAGCATCAGGTCCTACACGACCTCTAATGATCACATAAACAAAACTTCTCCACTTTACTCATCAAATGCTTGATCCATGATCTTCTCTCTGTTCCAAATATTCTCACATCATTGGGCAGACGTTCATTTTATTATGCAGCACCCATAATCTGGAACTCTTAACCTACTTATCTTCACTCTTTTCTTCTCTTTCACAACTTTCTCTAGTAAGCTTAAGACTTACTTATTCCTACCGTAGACATAATCGATCTACCCTAACCATAATTGATCATCGGACTGGCTTTCGCTAAGGTCTTTACTTCTACTCGGCACATTTCTTTTGCAGATTGGTCTGGGTGAATTGATCTGTAGTCGCGGTCGAGTATCTTACCGACTTCGCCACTGGCTGGAGCCAGTGGCGAAGTCGGTAAGATACTCGACCGCGGATCAGATGGTGCGGGTTCAAATCCTGGGCTCGCCCGTCACTGACATCGCTTTCGAGTGAAGAAATTGACGTTAACCTTAGCTTTTTTAGTGACGTGTGTTGTGCGGACGTCCCTGACATCATCCTTGGATGAGGAAACGGACGTTAAACCTTAATTTTTTAATTACCACTGGTGTAAAGAACCCGAGAAAATATGAATAACTAGATCCACTTAATCTAGTAGGGTAATTGGAATAATTGAGGTCTAACATTGTAACTAAAACATTGGATATAGAGGTTCTATTGTAGAGACATTTGTGGATTAGTTTGGCAGAACAAAGTTTGTGTAGCAACCGAATAGGTAAAGTATTATAAGACGTATTTAACATGACTTTAGTCTTTAACATGACTAAAACGATTTTGACCTTGAAAAAGTCTTAAAGATCTATTGCAGATAATATGTAGAGTTTTTAAGATGTTCAAAGAGGCATGCCCAATAACTTCTATACAGTAGCTGATACGAGAATGTATAAGTGAGAAATAGAGGTTACGACGACATGACATAGGGATTAGATCTCTTCGATAAAACAACGAGGAATTAGCCATAGTGTCAATGACCGAGACATCCCATACGGCACATTTACCGTTGTACCAAGGCACTAAGGTTAAGCCATCCGGGCGCTTACCATCTGACCTAGACAACCCGCTTGGTTCCTTCGAGGAAGGGATGCCCGCGCGCGAAAGGGCTCGCCATAGTATGTCGTTTTTGTATTATTATTATTATTATTATTATTATTATTATTATTATTATTATTATTATTATTATTATTATAGTATATTAAATTATATTATTAGGATCACAAAGTCAAAAGTAAATAACAGCTTAAAGACATTGCAGAAATATATCATGACTGAGTTAAACCGGTAGTATATCAATATTTAAATTGTCTAACTGCGGGTAAGTACAGCTAAAATCCAGTGTTCAACTAGACACTCGTTGGAGCTAAACCAGCCTTTAACCTTCAGGTTCAGCATTTAAGCTTATTAATCTATATACCGATATACATATAGTCAAAAACTTTACAACGCCAATAAAACATATGCGGAATATAAAATTTGTAAAACACATTATTAAAATTATTATATAAATTTATGCAGTAAAAATTGATTAGTAAACAAAGGATTATTTGACATAATCAATTGCAAAAAAACTTCACATTGCACCTGACGTATAAAAATTAAAGTACTCTTAGTTCTCGAATACTAGAACCTGGGACGCTTGCGAGGTGGTTGGAATCTCTCTATGTCGGTGACGTAGTAGAGACCGAGCGAAACGTAGCGCGACATACGTGACGTTAGCGTGACTATTTCATCCTCCTCCTCATCATCATCCACGCACTCGTCATCAGCTCTCTCATTATCCCCCTCACTGTCTGTCTGCTGGCGCTTCATTGCTACATATGTCGTCTCACACTTTGTCACATAACACATATCCATTATCAATATTATATTATCAAAATATATATTATCAGCATGAATCTAATTACTCTAGCTTTCCATCGTTGTAATTTTACTTTCTGAAATTTGGTCTACTAATTTACGATTTTTTGATGATGTATTTCCTAATTACAAGTTTGTATATTGCCCCCCCGACTATACAAAAAGCTGGGGGTGTGGCTGTATTAATCCATAATTCTATCACCTTTAACATCATTGATTCATCCAATATTAATAATTTCTTTGATAATACAGCAGAATTCTTGGTTGTTGATATATTACTTATGCATGGTAAAATTAGACTCTATTTAATTTACAGACATCCGAGTCAATCGGCTACTGTCTTTATTGATAAATTTTTCAAGTTCCTTTCCATATGCAAGCCTTTAAAAAAGAGTCTTATATGTGGTGATGTAAATATTGATTTGTTAAAATTTAGTGTGCTTAATTTCATTTATCGCTATGTTAATGAGCTGTCCAATTTGAACTTTATGCCGTTCTCGCTAATTCCCACGCATTGTATTAATAACTCGCGTAGCATAATTGACCTTGTCTTCGCGAACTTCGGTTTTGATTATACGAAAGGCATCAGTGTAAAGTCCCTAACGGTTACAAGCGATATTACTGATCACTATTCCAATGTTGTACTGCTGGTATCTAAAACTGAAAGAGTTAACTACTGTAATCGCCCTTACATTAGAATTTATAGCACTCAAAACATTAACAACTTTCATGATCATCTCTCGAAAACTGATTGGTCACCGATCTATAATTTGATTAATATTGATGAGGCTATTACTCATCTAACGAATTCCTTAATTGCTGCCTCTGAGCTGAGCTTTCCTTTAATTCGGTGCTCTCGTAAAACATATAAGGATAAACCCTGGATCTCTAAAGAGTTAAAGTCTAGAGTTAAAATAAAAAACAATCTATACCATACTTTCAAAAAATCTAACTTACCTCTTGATAAAACTAATTATCTGAATTACCAAAAAATACTTGATAAGGATATCAAAAACTTCCGTCAATGTTATTATAGAAATAAATTAGACATAAGATTTAATTCAATTAAGAACATTTGGAGAACTTTGAATAATATTACCAGTTTCCGTGGTAAAAATAAGAATCAGACTATCGATCACTTAACTACAAATACTGGTGTTATTAGAAATAACAAGGATATTGCGGAAGAATTTAATAAATATTTTATACAAAATAGTATACGGCTAGCAGAAGCGATCCCACGAAATGATGTATCATATCAGAGTTTTCTTAGCAGGGCTCTACCGCACTCTATTTTCCTAACTCCAACTTCCAACAGGGAAGTCTTAAATTTCATTCACTCCATGAATAAGAGTTATTCTACTGGCAATGACTCTACATCCAGTAAAATTTTACAATTATCTGCTAATTACATTGCAAACCAACTTACCTTTATCATTAATAAATCGTTTGAATTAGGCTACTTTCCTGAGAATTTCAAATTAGCCAAGGTCATCCCTGTCTATAAAAAGGGTAAACATGACTTAGTGGAAAATTATAGACCAATTTCCCTCCTTAATAATTTAAGTAAAATATTTGAGAAAATCATGCATAAACGCATTACTACATTTCTAAATAAGTACGAAATCTTTAATGAAAATCAATTTGGTTTTAGATCCGGCCATTCTACCACTGATGCTCTTTTCTCTAGTGTAAATTTTTTATCTACTGAACATAAACATAAAAACAAGACACTTGGTATATTTTTAGATCTCTCAAAAGCCTTTGATACTGTTGATCATAACATTCTGCTTCACAAATTACATTTTTATGGAATACGTGATACTGCCTATGATTGGTTTAACTCTTATTTATCTTGAAGAAAACAATACACCTTAATTGGTGACAACATTTCTAGTGTGTTATCTGTTGGTATCGGTGTTCCTCAAGGTTCGATTTTAGGACCTTTACTTTTTATAATCTATATGAATGACATTCATAATGCCTGTTCATTTGGGTCCATAAAACTGTATGCTGATGATTCTAATTTGTTTGTTAAACATAAGTCTATTGATGAATTGTTTATCTCTGCGAATCTAGCTTGCTCTGAAATAAGTAAATGGTTTATAAGTAACAAGCTAACTGTAAATTGCTCTAAGTCTTCATATGTATTGTTCTACCCCACTAAAGACGATGAAGCTCTTATTCAAACTAACAATTTAACTGTATCCCTTGATAGTAACTGCATTAATAGAACATATGTTACCAAATTTTTAGGCTTAACATTAGATGAAAATTTGACTTTTGGTGATCATATTAAATCATTAATCTGTACAATTAATAATTTTAATAGTATGTTATACAATCATAGAGATTTTATTCCTGTGAATTGTCGTAGAAATTTATACCTTTCATTGGTGCAATCAAGGACACAATATGGCATTGAAGTTTATGCCAATACAACCAAACAGTTGCTTCAACCCTTACATGTTGCATGTAACCGTATTCTAAGAACTTTACAGAATAAACATAAGTTTCATAATGTTAAGCAACCTTATATGAATTATAATGTGTTACCAATTTTTCAGTTATTCCAACTACATACTGGTAAACTTGTTTTTAAATGTATCAATTTCCCCGATCTGACCATGTCAGTATCCATAAAATGTATTTTTATTGCTAATCAGATCTCGTTTGTGTATAATACAAGACTCTCCAAGACCAATTATTTGTGTTCTAGAACAACTTCAGAATTTTTTAAATCTTATGTCTATAACATTATCAATTCTTGGAACCAAATACCTCCTGATATTCGCAGTTCGACGTCCCTAGTAGAATTCACTGAACGTTACAAATATATATTGTTTGATGGTTTGTAAATTACTAAATTTTGGTTTCTTTTGTGTAAATGTCCAGTTAGAATTGTTGCTTAGCTAAAGTGTGTATTTAAGTTGATTTTGCATTAAACATGACATAAATATAGTTGTAGATGGTGGTCAGCTAGATAAGATGTGTATCATCTTCCCTGACGGCCGTTGTTCTAGTTTCTTAAGACTGTTTGATACCCTGTGTTTCTGGAAATTTCTTATTTTATTTCATTTTTAAATGTTTATTTCTATTTGTATATGTCAGTGATTTGTGTTGATGCTGAAATAAACACATATCTCTCTCTCTCGTGGTGTCAAAACACTATTGTGATCAAATAGTTTTTCTACTACCCATGTATGTTACGTATATATAAGTATCTGGTAAATAAAAACAGGTAGGAATACAGTAAATTGCAAGATTATGTAAAGTTCCACTTATATGTAAACATTTTTTACATATACATTATACAAATTTGTTCCTTGAAATTGATATCTAGCAGAATACATGAATCTCTATTACACCATCAAAACGTGCTAGCAAGTTACATACAATAAACAAACAAAAAATATCAACAGTGCATTAAAACAAATACAACTGCATTGAAAATATACACAAATAAAATAAAAATAAAAATATATAGCATAGATGTCCTAATTATTTTATCTACTTAATGCATGGCTAGTTAGACCTTTCACATTATTCATACATACATTGCTTAAAATTAAATTTTGACTTTTACAAGTCTTCATGATCACATTACATTTATGTTTTATGTATCTCTCTTTGATACTCTACACTCCAAACATATTCATACAAAATGTAATATTATCTTTTTCTCTGTTCCTAAATATCTTACATATTGCTCTACTAAGAGTAAAGTACAGGTTATTTAAATCAGACGTTGTTAGATCGAGCGACCCAATGGCATAAGTTAAGATTGGAATAGCCATAGTTTCCAATAGATGCACTTTAACATTAACATTAGACAAGTAACCTAGTTTAGAATACAAACTATTAAATGCAGAGTTAAATTTATATTTCACATCTAAAAATGAAACTATACATTTTTTCCCATATACAATGGTCACAGCCAGATATTTGGTTTCTTTAATTAAGAGTATGCTCTTGTTATTGACCGTTACACTAGGTCCGGTATTCCAATATCTTTTTCCAAATGTAATACAGTACGACTTATTTGTAATTAATTCATGAATGCCGGATTGAAAAAATAAGCTCAACCTTTGTTTCCGTACAACAAAGCTATTTTCAGTTCAGAGACGATTCGACTGGAATTAGCATACATAGCCTTTTCCTAACAAGTACACACGCTACTAAACACAATGGCTGAGTAAACAGAGGATTAGCTTTAGTAACACCAAGTGAAATAAATCAAATATTTATAACAAACAACAGACCTCAAGCCCGAGGAAACTTCCAGTGCCAACCCTTGAGACCTGAGGCATAGGTTCAAACCACTCAGGAGACGCTCCGAGCAAGTTACATAAAGACTTGCACGAGCATATTGTCACAGATCCACAAGCTCTAGCTAGTATCAGAGCCTGTAACACGTTACACAATATCGCCTCAGATGGTACCAGAGCCTTTAATCCTAATCCCAATCGCGTATTATTCAATGTAATATCTACAACCCTGTGATTCCTAGACACTCTCATGTATTAATCTTCATGCCATACCTCAATGCTGTGGCATTCAGACCATCCATAACCATTTGCAATCCTACTTCACACTAGCAAGCATTGCATACCTTGATCATTTGCAAACCTCATATTTTTCAGCAATTTACCTCCAATAGCTATTCCTTCCTCAATATCTTCCATCGCCTCAACCATTACCGCCTCGGCATAGAGATTAAAGAGTAGCGGTGATATATAACATAACATCCCTGTCTTTCCCCCCCCCCCCACCCGTTTCACCCTCTTCAGAGAACTCTTTCTGAATTTTGACTATTGCTTTACAACGCATGCACACATTTAAAATCAATCTTCAATCTCTCCAGTCAACTCTAATCTTCCTCAAGATGTTTAACATCATTATCCAATCTATTCTACCAAAAGCCTTTTCAAAATCTTCAAATCATACGAAGACATTATTTCCATGGTCCCAGCTACATTCACATATCACTGACCTAACTCCTATTGCTTCTCTAGTACTACATCATTTTCGAAAGCCAAACTGTGAGTTTCTCAGTATTGCATCTGATTTTGGTTGTATATGATTATTTAATATTTGTAAATACACTTTATTGTTCAACATATTAATGGAGTGGCTATATTAACAGATAGCATCACATCAAAATATGTTGATGGCCTCTGGGCTATTTCGGATCGAATGATGTTGTTGAAAATCAGAACACACCATTTCGTAATGAATATTGTTCAGGTATATGCTCCCACAGCCCAATGTGAAGAAGAAGAAATCGAGCGATTTTATGACGATTTAGAAACAGCAAAATCACAGTGCAAAAGCCAAGAAATCTTAATTATAATGGGAGATATGAATGCCAAAGTTGAAGAAGAGCAATATGGAAATATAGTTGGAAAATATGGCCTCGGCAAGAGGAATGAACGAGGAGAAAGATTCATTAATTGGTGCCAAAGCCACAATCAAATAATAGCTAACACATGGTACAAACAGCACAAAAGGAGAAGATATACTTGGAAGAGTCCTGGAGATAAAATAAGAAATCAAATCGATTACATAACTATCAACGAAAGATTTCGTAATTCAATCAGAAATTGCAAAACTTATCCAGGTGCAGACTGTGACTCAGACCATATTCCAGTAATTTGCAATATACTTATAAAATTAAAAAAGATTGAAAGAAAAGAGAGAACATTAGTACAAGATTTCTCCACTCTAATAAAAGATCAAACTATTCAATATAGATATAAAGTAGAAGTTCAAAATAGATTCCAAGTATTGGCAGAAAATGATGGTCTGAATAACATCAACAACAAATGGGATAATTTCAAAAATGCATTAGTAGTAACAGCAAATGAAATCATCCCAGAAAAGAATATGCAAAGGAAAACTAAATGGATAAATCAGAACATTTTACAATTAATGAAAGAACGACAAAAGATTAAAGATAGAGAAAGTATGGAGTATAGAGTTTCGAACAATGCAATAAAGAAACTTTGCAAACATGAAAAGGAAGAGTGGTTAAACAAAAGATGTGATGAGATTGAAAAGATTAAATTTGCAGACACAAGGAAAATGTACAAAGAGATAAATGAAATAACTAATCGGAAATCTAATTGCTCACATAGTAAATGCATCAAGGCTAAGAATGGAGATATTCTCATGACAAAGAAAGATATACTTGATAGATGGTCAGAGTATATCGATGACCTTTTTAAAGATAATCGAATGGAGCTTCCAGAAATAACTAAAGAAATAGCAGGTCCTAAAATCTTAGAAGACGAAGTTAGATATGCCATTAGGAAATTAAAAAGAAACAAAGCAAGCGGACCAGATAACATAACAGCAGAAATGATTCAAGCCACGGAAGAATTTAGCGTAAAAGAGATCATGTCAATAGCAAACGACATTTATGACAATGGCGAATTTCCTAAAGATCTATTGAGATCGATATTTATTGCATTACCGAAGAAACCTGGTGCGGTAGAATGTGAACTGCACAGAACTATAAGTCTAATGAGTGTAGTCATTAAAATCTATTTAAGAATTCTGCTAATGAGAATGAGAAATAAAATTAGACCTGAAATAAATCCCGTGCAATATGGTTTTATGGATGATTCCGGTACAAGGAATGCTATTTTCGTTCTAAGAATTCTGTGTGAAAGAGCCATAGAATTAAATAAGGATCTATTCCTTTGTTTCATTGATTATACCAAAGCTTTTGACAAAGTTAGACACAGCAAATTGATTGATCTTCTTCATGAATTGGATATAGATGGCAAAGACATAAGAAGTGTTAGGAATTTATACTGGAATCAAGAAGCTGCAATGAGATATGAGAACGAGTACAGTAGCTTTTGCAAAATTAAGAGAGGAGTAAGGCAAGGCTGTGTAATGTCACCAGATCTTTTTAACTTATATAGTGAAAATATAATGAGGAATATCAGTGAAATAAAAGGATTAGTAATTGGAGGATACAATCTTAATAATATTCGTTATGCTGATGACATAGTTCTTATTGCCGACTCGAGAGACAAACTTCAAGAAATGTTGGATATTGTAACATATCATAGTGAGGCTAGTGGATTATCTATAAATATGAAGAAAACAGAATGCATGACAGTCAGCAAACTAAAAATGCCACAGCCATGCTTAATCAATGTAAGAGGTCAAAATGTCAAACAAGTTGAATCAGTCATATATTTAGGGTCACTTATTCATCAAAATGGGAAATGTGACAAGGAAATAAACAGAAGAATAGCCATGGCTAAGGAGGCATATAACAGAATGTCAAAGATTTTTAGAAGCCATGAATTATCAATTGATACCAAAAAAAGACTTCTTCAATGCTACATTCAACCAATATTGTTATATGGAAGTGAAGTTTGGACAATCTCTTCTGTAATGGAATCGAAACTTGAGGCAACAGAGATGTGGTTCTATAGAAGAATGCTGCGTATATCTTATAAAGACCACATTAAAAATGAAGATGTTCTACAAAGAATGTCAACTTGTCGTGACCTTTTGAACCGAATACGACGACAACAGATGAAATTTTTCGGACACATTATGCGGAACAAAATAGTTGAAAATACCGTAGTGACAGGAATAATAGAAGGAAAAAGATGCAAGGGTCGACAACGAATGACGTTTATTAAGAGTCTTAGCAAATGGATGCAGTTAACTGAAACAGAGATGATCAGAGCAACAATGAACAGAGACATATGGAGGAATATGACCATGACCGCCCAGGCTTGGAACAGGCACGGCACTTAAAGAAGAAGAAATACACTTTAGACGAATGTGTTATTAAGCTTGTTGTTCCGTCATCTGAACATTCAACAGCGTTACGTTTTTTTAGGAATTGGAATCATCACTGTCTTCGTGAAAACTTCTGGCCAAATACCGGTCTCGTGCACTTCCATGCATAATTCTACGTTTCAGTAATGCATCTCCATTAATCAATTTCAGAAGTTCTGCTGGTACGTTATGTATCCCAGCCGCTTTTCCTTTTTTCGTATGACTACAAGGACTTTCATATACGAGACAACGAGATTTTCATATGAAACGAGGACTAACTAATATAAAAGCCAATATAACTTTTAACAAATTCTACCTAAATAATGATGTGTATTATTTTAAACTGAACTGTCTGAAATAACAACCTGTGTAACAGATACAACTATTATCTCTCTCTCTCTCTCTCTCTCTCTCTCTAAGTGCACTGCTCACAGGCAGGTCCATGGTATATAACGCCTCCACTCTTATCTGTCTTTTCTTCCATTTTCTCATCATGTCGACATACCTGTGGACCTTTAAATCATCTATAATGATATACCATTATTCTTGGGGATTCTGAAAGACGAGGTGGGCCCGCTATGCCTTCCTCAGCTTCTACTAACATTTACTGGGCAGGGGCGTCATTCTCTGAGAATACGATCCTGTTTACCCATTACTAAAACTATACTACTATTACATTTAATAATTCCTGAGAAACCATAGACAGTAACACAGAATGTTTTTGTTGTAATATTTAACTTTTTAATTAATTTTTTGAGGAAATATAAGACTGAACTATTAAGGTCACATTCTCGTAAACGTGACAAAATCGATTCAAAGCCTAGATATATAACTACCCTGTATCAATGTTACATAGCATCAATGTAACTATGTTATCAATGTTACATAACTTCAGTGCTAGAATGTCTAAATAGCGTAGGGGTAACGTCATGAAGTTTTAAATGACAAATCCTGAGACGATTTGACTCCTCGTGGGTTCGAATCCCGGCCGCGCTGATCTGAGAGTAAAATCTCGGACTTTCACTGGACTGCTTAAACGGAAAATGGTCTAAATTGCCTAACGGATTAAACATGTGGTTTTAAAAGTGATAGATATCAACATAGTTGATTATTCACTATAATGCGTGTTTACTTTACTTTTTTTTGCTACAAGAACGTTATCATAAGCCTCACTTAGACCGCCAAACTGCTCTTCTATGACAAATTTTAATTAAAATTGTAGAAGACTACATAAGACAAACGTTAAAAACAAGACAAAAAAACCGTTCATTTTAGGAAACGCAATTTATTAATGATTACATATCTTCAGCTGCCAACAAGTTGGAATAATGAGTAAAAAATAATATAATTTAAACTCACTTCATCGCTCCACCAATCTATATCTGATAAGTGAAAGGCCTCCAAGTAATCTACAACATCAACGTTAAGAGCATTTCATATTAGAGCTAGAAGAAAATTAGATTCAGATATAATTTCATATTTTATATATATATATATATATATATATATATATATATATATATATATCGATGTAGATTTCAGAGTGTTTCATAACAATAATAGGCCTAATAAAGCTAGTAAAGCTAAGGTTAACGTCAGTTTCCTCACTCGAAAGTGATGTCAGTGACGGGCGAGCCCAGGATTTGAACCCCGCACATACTGATCCGCGGTCGAGTGTCTATCCGACTTCGCCACTGGCTCCAGCCAGTAATATAATATATTACATGATGCTTAACACTTCTGAAGGAGAACTGAAAAGGTAAGCCTGAGTTTACAGCACAAATTTAATAAACACAAACAATTTTTAAGAAAATTAGACTGTACAATCATTATTATACTGAATGGTTAAAACTTACATCAGTAATTGTAACTATTTCATTAATAAACAAAAATATAATATGAACTCACGTTTGCTTTCATATAATATTTAGTTTTCTGATTTATTTATCTATTTATGGATTGATTTCAACTACTACACTTTACAAAATTTCATAACAATAAACTGAGATAGTGAACAATGGGTTTGTGGGTTCCTGAGGAGCCCTAAGGCTAACGAGTAAAATACCAACAGCTTAGCATTTACATCATACAATATTTTAAAAACTATTTGATTAATTCACCTCTCCCTGATTTAATACTCGTATCTATTTACTTCTAATGTTTGCTCATGTTAATATAATCTACGTTATTATTACAGAGACAGCCTGATTTAAAAGTATTAGATCTATCTAGGAGTCAATCACAAACTTAATCATTATGGTATAAAATATAAGTTAAGTGAAATTTCAAATTTTAGAATATAAATATGTAAAAGTCACAAAATTTAAAACCTTAATAAATTCTCAATTATATTTAAGCATGTGAGCTTCTGGAAGAAATGATTAGAATAATGTAGTCAATAACTTACTAATAATTTATCTTGACATTTTTAGTGCAATTTAGAATGAATCTTCGTGCTTTTCTATGTCAGTATTACAGATAGCCTAAATCTTTTAAGTTACAAACATTGAAAAACAATTCAAAACCTTTCTGAGCTTTTCTTCTTTTTGTACTTCTCAAAACTTCTTCATTCATTAAATCAAACCCTGGCTGTAAAAGAGAGAAAAGTGTAGTTGATATTTGCATTTGACAAAATAACATATAATTAAAAGAAATTCTTAAAAGGGCCGAAATGAAGTCTATTTTTTCCGATTTCTATATATGAAAGGATTCATCATCATCTTCTTCCCTTGAATTCCAGTTTCATTAGGATCCAGATTATAAAGTATACAAAAAAAATTTCAAAATAGAGAGAGAGAGAGAGAGAGAATGTTTTTAGATCAAAACAGAGTATATAACTTACAAAATGAAACCAAGCACACGGAAATAGTGAAACTGAATAGAAAGAAAAATAATATAAAAGAAAATTTGAAAAAGGGAAAACTAACATCAATCAAAAAAATTAAACCGGGATAAAACCAATTGGCCATCAAAGAGAACGAGAAGCGTTCTATCTAGGTGAACTCCTATTTATCCGGAGTTTCTAGAGATACTAGGGAAAATTAATAATTGTTACTTGTTATTTTACAATATTTTTCATAAAATTTCAAAAATGTATGTCAGGCTGTCAGGTTCTAGAGAGTCATGATTCAGCAAAATTTTGTTAAGGTATAAGTTAGCTTACTTAAAACCGTTGAGTTTTTGAGATCCAATACTCAATCATAAAATTAAAAGGATGGTTTGGGAAAAAAAGCATAAAAATAATTTAAAAAATTGAAGTCTTCATCCAATCCAATATTCAATGCAGAAATTCTATACTTGTTCATGAAAAATGACTGAAGCAATGCACTGAAGTTAATGTGCGCCACATGAAGCATAATATCATACATAATCTTTCAGTACGTAAAATGTTGTATAAAACGCAGCCAAGTTCAGGGCTATAAAAATTATATTTAAGAAATATTTTTAATCGGCTGGCTGAGGGCGTCTGTAAAGCGCGACATGCTAAAAGATAGGAAATTGCCTCCTTTACCTTTTGTTTAATTTTCAAGATAAACATCGAAAGTGTCCAAAATATTTAGTTTTCACAAGCAAGGTTTAATACTGCATACTTCATACATGCAAATTATACGAATGGGCATACAAAGTATCATGATTAAACAATTGCCAATGGACTAAAGACTACAGCTAATACTTTAATTATTAAATCTCATTGGCACACTGACCTGTTTACCAAGCTGCCAGGTCTGCACTATTTGCAGTGAGGGCATGCGCCAAACAGTAAGCATGCCTGACTGATGCAGGGACACGAGTTGAGAGCCTGAAGGAGAGAGGGCCAGCTTACACACATACTCAATGTGCACATCGGTGCTGTACCAGCTATACCAGTGACCTCTTATTCTGCTCATCAGTCTCTTACCTCCCTACATCAATCAACCAATCATATTACATTAAGAGTTTTGTTCGTGCAAACTGACTCGTAGTGAATCACTCTACAACCGAATATTTGCTTATTTATCCCCTGCAACAACGTGAAAAATTACCGATTCATCCACGTAGCTTATAAATATTGCTCTTGTCCTACTGATGCTGTACTTAACCTCAGTGTCTTCTTCGACTCGCCCTGGCTTTTAAATGTCACATATCTCTATTTACCGTTTATCATTCTTTCATATTTGCCACCAGTGTCAGATTCACTTGTCCATAGACAAGGTTTAGCAATAGTATTGGTGAATGCACTTGTCCATTATAAGATTGACTACTGCAACTCCTTGACTACTGCAACTCCTTGCTAAATGGTCCCGCTGCCACGTTAATCATTCTCCTGCAAAAACAAGTAAACTCATTTGCTCGTGTTGTAAGTAAAATTATGAAATTTCGTAAAAATACTATAACTATTCTGTCGTCTGTAATGTAAAAATATTAAATTACCACACGTCTTCTCTGCTTAAGAAAGTACACTGACTTCCTGCCTCTGAACAAATAAAATTCAACATAGCCGCCTTGGAAACCATCCTATCTATCTGATCTTTTATCAATCTATCAACCCTCTCGTAGTTTTCGCTCCTCCAGTAAAAACCTTCTTACTGTACCAGACACTAGTTCTACCATTTGGCAGGAACTCCATGTTTGCTGCTCTAACAATATGGAACCCTCTACCCCAAAATCTGCGATATTGTAATTGTATTAGTACTTTTCTGGGCAAACCAAAACGCATCTCTTTCCGCCATAGGCCTAAATTTTGACCCTCTTGCCCTAGATCTTGGATTTGCACTGTTTTGATCTCGCTTTCTCTTGTGGTCTTTTGTATACTCAGTCGTCATCGTGTGGTATTTTGGCGGCTGTATGCACAGAGTCTGTAAGAGACGTCCCTGACATGGCCTATGGCGAGGAATCGCAAGCTAAATGATTACTAATTGATTGACTAATTGATTGGTTGACAGATTGATTGAAAGATATAGATTGATTGATTGATTGGTTGAATCCTGGAGGCTTACACTCGCTATGGATCTCAGAACTCGTGTAAAATATAAGATTGCTCCTTTGACTTTTGAGGTATAAAACCCGGTTACAATTCACCTTGCTAATCTCATCTTTATTTTTATTTGAGAACAGCCTTCCAACAGCTGTTCTCCTCAACTGGTCCTCTACTGGTTTTTAACAGATTTTCTGTTCTTACTATTCGTTCATCGATTGATAGGCGATCATACATTTTGACTGCCCCTACATTATGGGGTACTGCCTCTACCCTCCTCTGCCTCCTTTCGACTGCCTCTACCTACTGACCTTCGATCTTATACATGTTCCACAACATTCCTAAGCAAACTAAAAACTTCTCAAGACACATCCTCTTCTTCCTACTCTGACTAATGGACTACACTGTTATCTCTCAGCTGATGGACTACACTTCTATTGATCTCACTTTCTCTTCGGTTCAAGCATTTACTACAGAGTTCTGCTGATGTAGAACAGCTTGTAATTGTATTTGAGAGGTCCCTAATATCGCCGGAAGAAACCGGAAGTTAAATCTTAATCGTATTGTACTGCATTGTAGATATACCCTTCTTGTTAATCGGCTTCAAGATTTGTAACATCATATCTTGTACTTGTGAACGTGTTGAGTGAGATGTGAAGGAACAGTATGCTTGTATTAGAAGCAGGATGTCATCGTCTATAATTCCCGTCGGATCGTCTCAGAAAATACACTAGGAAATAACAGTCGTTAAACTTGGAAATACAGATTTACATGCCAGAAATGTAGTAGATTCGAGGTTTATTTCCTGCCTCTAAACAAGAGTATTATCTCAGAAATAAATTTGGTACAGTATCGTACGTATCGCAAGAAGATAATTGCAACTGTGACCCAGCCAACAGATTAGCAGGAAGCTAGAAGTAAAGCAGATAAGTAAAGTGTCACACCTGTGATTCAGCGTGCAGGTTAGTAACGAGCTTAAAGTAAGGCTGATCTGAGAGATTTCGCCACAAACTTAGTCCACACTTCACTGCCGCTGCTTCACCTGCTTCCTCGATATCCACAGTCTGCGCGAGCCCACCCAGCACGAGCAGCGACTGAGTCACGTCGTACGCCGCTGACGTCACGCCGTCAGGGTGAATGTCCTGAAAACTGAACGTGTAGTAGAGGCTGTGATCTCCGGCTGAACTGTTACAGGTCAAGATACAAGTCAAGACATTAAAAGCAAAAAGATAAACTTAACGAAATTAGGTAAAAACTCGGTCACACTTATGTTAAAATATTTTGTGTACGGTAGATAAGTATTATATTACTAATATTATCAGAGCAATAAAAATTAACTTTAGGAAGTGACTGTTTTTTAAGTATAAGAGAAACAACAGCAGTTTTAAAAGTAGAAGGAAAAATTCCTTCAGAAAGTGAAACACTAACCAGGTGGGTAATTGGAGTAAGGATGGCATCAACACATGATTTAAGTAGTTTGATTGGAATAGCATCTAGTGAGCAAAATGAGTCGGTAGAGCAGAGTATAAGATAACGGATTTCTTCAAGAGAAATAGGTTTAATATTTGACAGCAGAGATGGATTTGACTTAGAAGAATGTGCAGTTGTCTCAAAACTGGGTGGTATAGTAGAACAGGGTCTCGAAATTGTGACGTCAAAAAAATAATAAAAAATGCTAGCAAGAGTAGAAAAGAATTGGCATATATATGATATATACCAATAGATTGATTAATTAATTGATTGATTGATGTGTCACAGCGCGTGGCTTCACCCCCACTAGGGAAGCTGCTGGGGGATTTTAGAGGCGCACTAGCAAATGATCTAGAAAGAACAAAGAATCAACAAATGATCTAGAAAGAACAATATATATAATTATATATAATTATATATAATTATATATAATTATATATATACATGTATATATATATATATATATATATATATATATATATATATATATATATATATATATATATATAATTATATATATTAAGCTAAGCTTTAACATAAACGGTTGTACCTAATGAGATAGGAAGTCAAGAGTCCCTGGTAGTTAATGGTCAGTAGTTCAAACACCCAGTCTTCCTGTCCTCTGCTCTTATCGAGCGACTGCTTAGTAAGAGGTTTGAATATCAGACTACACAGGGATGTGCTCACGTCTGACCCGGCACAACTCTATATAAAAAATGACCAACAACGATTCCGTGAACTTATTAATGATCGAATGATAGACAACATAATGATCATACTGATCATAATGATCGAATCAGAATACTGATCAATCCTGAACATAATCCGCTGATGGTTCTTAGGTAAATTAATCACATTGCATTAAGCCATCTCGTCCCTTATTTTATATAATTATTTGCATGCATGTAATTTTTCAACGCAGTTGAAAAATTACATGCATGCAAATAATATATGGGATTTACTATATATGGGATTTACAAATAATACTTGGGATTTGTTTTACCTCGTAGAGTACTGAAGCAATTATTTAGCAAGATTTCAGGTTCACAAAACACTATTCGCTCTCGGTTATGTGAAATATATCAGACAAATTCATTTAAATCCTTTCAATTAACTTCTCTCGCTCTCCCTCTCTCTAATCTTCTGCAAGTGGTACAGCCAAAGTACATATTCCAACTCATATTTTGCTTTCTCTTTCCATAAAGAGTGCTCCATTAATTAATTTGGTAAGCCCTTCACAAAAGACTAAGCCATATCCGCACCTTAATATAGCCCATAGCTTGGTAATAACGTGACTTCTGAAGTGGTGTCCCTTAGCCTCCCTCAGCTGTTGCTCAGTCATCTCTTACGACACCTTAAGTTTACGGTAAGTCTATTCCGGATGCATCACAGAGACAATTAACTTAAATAAAACATTAGGCCTACTTGAACTTAAATTATTGTGAAATTCAATTTTACAAACTAATCACTCTAGGCATGTGAAATCTTAATCACGTGACAAGAAATCAGAAATTGTGAACAAATTCTGTTCGTAAATAAATCAAGTTTGAAAGTATTATGAATTAAAAAAACTAAGGTTTAATCTGCCTAGAAACTATTTAATCAGCACAAAAATAGCAGGATAGAAATAGACAAACATTAGGCAGATCACTGAGCAGCACTCCCATTTCATTGTAGATGAGGACATTTCCGCTGCTATCAGACACCGCAATCATCTCAGCTCTGGGACTCCAAGTTATACAGCGCCACTGTGGGCTGGACTCCTTCAGCTTCAATGACCATCTACTACGAACTGCGGTGTACTCATTCGCTGAAGATCTTAACACACAGATAGGATGCTTTCGTATAATTATACAAGCACATCGAAATACATACAAGTCTACAAACAAAGGCTTCAAGTAAACATACCAGTTCTACACACACAATGATACCTTCATATAACTATACTAAATTAGTGTCGAACTATACAGACTGCGTCAAAAAAACTTAACCCCCTCCAGAAAATTTTTCTATAACTTTGGTATCTGATGTCACTTTATCATGCACATTTTAGCGATAATACATGATCTAATTCCACACGTATGCTGAAAAATTCATGGAAATATATATACCACAATTCGAGTTACAGATCTTTTTGCGCCATGCCCCTACCTCTTGTAGGTTCTCCAAGCAGTTTGTCACCGAATACTCCTGATTAGTGTCCTTCATTTTTTCTGGAATTTGGAATTCGCACCATTTTTGAACCTTCTTTTTGCTCGCCGGCTTGATTTTGTCTCAATAGTGCTCGATATTGTCATTGATGATTGTAGCACTCTAATTGTTGTTATTGTCATTATTATTATTCATTGAATCTTTGTTTTGGTAGTAGCAATCATGCGAACTGATGCGGCAGAAACCCCTAGTACTTGAGATATCTGACGTGTATTAAGACTTGTTCCAGGCTCTCCTTCCTGAGAAATAATTAGTTCCTCAACAGCAGCAATATTAGCAGAAATTCTGGCACTTTTGGGCCAGCAACTGCCCGCCTTTCTATCAGTTGCTCTCTCTCTCTCTCTCTCTCTCTCTGCAATCCTCCGACAATTACTCTTAATAGTTGACAAGGACTATCCTTTCAGCGGATATGCTTGCTTTATTCTTTTCACCCCGTAACCTTGCTCATGGAGTATTTGTATCTACAACCTAAAGTAACTTATTGTGGTTAACTGCTTAGAGAATCTATAAGAGGTAGGAGCATAGTGCAAAATGATCTGTAACTCGAAATTTGGAGCATATTTTTCCATACATTTTTCAGCATATATGTAGAATTGGACCATGAATAATCGCTTCAATTTATGCGATAAGGAGACATCAGATACCAAAGTTATAGAAAATTTTCTGTAAGAGAACCTATAAGAGGTAGGGGCATGACGCAAAAAGATCTGTAACTCGAATTGTGACGCATATATTTCCATGAAATTTTCAGCATAAGTGTAGAATTGGACCATGAATAGTCACTTAAATTTACATGATAAAGAGACATCGGCTAAAAAAGTTACAGAAAATATTCTGAAGGGGGTCAGTTTTTTTTTGACGCAGTCTGTAAATGATTAAATTTAGGACAAATGAGAAAAACTACTGACTACTAAAATAGAACCAAAAAGATCGTATTAGTATTGCTCATTAATTACTGGAGGTTATACTGTGAGACACTGACTGACTTGTTCACCGTTCGCTGATGTAAATGTTGTATCATTTTAAAATTGCCTGAAAAAGGATGCAAACACTTCAAAAAGTATAAAGCCAGTATATGAAGCCATCGCTCCGTGTCCGGTCCTTTCGCTTCGTAAAATCAAATATAGACAGAAAGCACTTAGAACTATCTCTCAGGTACTACCTATTGGCAGGTGCATGATATAAAACTTTTGTACATATTTCTATTACTGCTTTTCTCTTTAAATCACATCAGAATATGTTACCAAATATTTCAGCAACCCAAGTCTCGGTCTTCTCGTTACTTTAATCAACAACTTTCTTCCTTCAATTACATCCTTAACTAAGCCGTCTCCTTTTAAAGCACGACAATCTCAGCTCTTATTTATCAGTAGTCTTCTTGTGGCAACTTCGTAAAGCACTTCTTCGTTTGGAATTTTGTCAGTCCATTTGATCTATTCGTTCCTTTTCATAGTTACATTTTGAGTATTTCCAGTTTCAGAGTACCTCCTGCATTAAGGTTCAAGTCTCACAGTTGTAGCGAGGTACCAACTAAAGCTTAGTGTAGATCACACTCTCTCTCCTCGCCTCCCTTTCCCCAGTCATTATAAACACTTGTATCGTCCATTCCTGCATTTTAATCAATGCCATTTTCTTCTTCTAGTGCCCTGTCTAACGGCAGGTCCATAAATAGTACCAATTCTATCCTCAGCCTTTCTTTTCTTCCCTATATATGAATTTGTTATCAAATCATCCCGCATCCCATGTCTTGGTCTTCCTCTAACGCTTTTCCCTTGCATTCTTCCTTTTATTACCTCCTTTAGCAAACCATCCCCCTATAATATGTCCTATACAGCTTTTCTTTCTATTTCTTATCACAATTATTAACTGTCTATCTGTAACGACTCTTTCAAGCACTTTTTCATTTGTAATTTTGTCAGTCCAACTAATCTCTTCCATCCTTCTCCATAACTGCATTTCCAATGCCTTTAGTTTCCTGACATCTTCTTTCTTTAATGCCCACGTTTCACATCCGTACAGAAATGTCGACTCTATCCTACTCAGCTCTATAGTAAATGAATTAAACTGCATAAATTACATATCTCTAATTGCATATTTGGACACAGAAATTTGTGATACTTAATCGTCCTAATTTTCCGTTTTGTCTCCGGGTCAGTGAAGAACAAACCAACAGGAAACTGCAAGTGTCGTAAGGGACTAAGTAAGCACTGAAGAGCGTAACGAAAAACCACTTCAGAACATGAAAGCAGAATAAGAGCAATAATATAAATATATATATATATATATATATATATATACAGATACATACTTTGTACCTGCCACTTAGAAGAACACCACTGAGAGAGTTCGAGAGAGTGATCCTACTATTGAAAGTAATATTGGAACTTGATCTACACTAGCTACAGAATTTAGTCCTGACTTTGAATTTCAATATTTAAAAAAACAATTTAGTTATTTTAATAAATTATTACAAATTACAAATGGCTCGATAAAATATAAAGAGTAAGAGTAGCTGATTTTCTTACCTTATTTCTATATGATTATCTTGTAGAATAGCCAGCAACTCTCCACCTCTAAACACAGAAATATAAGTAGTAATTCAAGTGCTAATGACTAATATCTGTAGCAGTTGATTTTAAGACGTACATATAAATCTAAGTCCAAGTAACTTACGGAGGGTATCCGTGATTGTATAAGCAATCTTCCCTTAAATCTCAGTTTAACTAGGGTCGAGATATAGAAAATTTGGTAGCAATTTGAGGAGCCTAGGGTCATCAACCGCATGACCCTTCTGACATTTTTCTGAAGATATTTTATACACCACCGAATTTTAATATAATTTTGCTCTCGTTTTGATAATCGAATCATTGGGTTTTGACCAAATCAGAAGAAATTCTACCAAACTGTTTAAAGCAAGCCAGGGGGCTAAAGACTTAAGATTTCGACCTTGAACTTCAATCACATATTACGGTATGATATCTGTGTACCAAATAGAAATTACATGGAGCGTCCAAACGGTTAATTCATGCAACAGTCACAGGTCCAGCAAGCCATCGCGTAGAGCAGTAGTGTAGAGCAATAGTGTAGTAGTGTAGACAATACTTAAGATCAATACCTACTGATCTACTACAGGGTTCCCACTCTGTAGGCCACTTCATATTCCAGGCTTCTTCCAGGATTTCCAGGTGTAAATTGGTGACATTTATGGACATTTCTCGACGCTGCTCTTGTCTTTCATTGATGTATTGAGAATTCATTTTGTGCTAGTACTACGTTTCTTTATGGAAAATAGTTCATTTACCCTGTCTAATGATATTAAGAATATTTCTAAGAGGCAGTGGTTAGTATCAGTATATGTTGAGATCGTATTCCTAAGTAAAATAATAATAATAATAATAAAATTATTATTATTATTATTATTACTATTATTATTATTAAATTCCTATAACATTAACTACAATTTTTTATAATATATCGCAGTTCACGACAAGGACGCTGTATCACGTGAACAATTACGGGATCACAGACAGGACTAGTCATGAATGGGCCCAGGGTACTTACAAAAAATTCAGAAACCGTCTTTTAAAGAATGAATGAATCTTGTGTTTTTCAGCCAGGAACTGGAAGTCATAGAAACACTTGCAGCCAAAACACACGACTGTTGCTAAGTGATCCACAGTTGTTTGATCTTGGTTCTTGTGGCCTTCACTTAGTACATAGCGCCATTCGATCCGGATATTCACCCTTCCGGATGGACGGTTAACAATAAGAGTCATAGCAAGTATGGTTTGTTAAGGAGAGTTCAGCAGGTAGAGCTGATTATACTTTCTGGAACTATAAGCTCATTTCAACTATGATTAAACCATTTCCAGAGAAGCAGCAGTCAACGGATCCACCGATGGTGCTCTTGCATTATGATGTGACACATATTCATCAGGCTGAAATTAGAAAATGTGGACTGTCACGCAGGGTGGTACATGGTTGAATTGTAGTAAAGGCAGAAGAGGAGTAGGACTCCGAATAGCAAAGAGAACACGTGATTCTTAATTTCTTACACATGGATGTATTACAGTTGATTTAGCCGAAGGCAATGAAAGTGACAACTGTAAATTTACAGTAAGGAATAGTGTCAAATTCTATGATGATAAATTAAAAAAATTTTATATTGTTCAAGAGCACAGCTAGGCTGGCTGAAGTGGCTGAAGATAAGAAGTTGGCACCACGGAAAAGGGCTACGGAAATGCTGAAGTGAGGATGCCAAGCTAAACAACGAAAATGCTGCGATGCGCAAAACCATTGACTCAGAAATGGCACAGTTTCAAAAGTGTGTAAATTAATGTTATTCAGCATTACCTATGCACATATCCTCTCCTACCCATAGACTGTTACTACAAAATTGTCGCATATATATATATAAATATAAATATATATATATATATAATAAATTATATAAATTATATATATATATTTATATATATATATATATATATATAATATTATATATACAGGATGAGTAAAAAAAATGATTACACCTGCAAGAAGTTCGAATATCTCAGGCTACTGTTAATATTTTACAATAACACTTTTACCAATTACTAATGGACTAATTTCTGATGGGGTAGCCAATTTTCATCCATTTTGGTACATAGATTGGCCAGTTATGCAAGTTTCAGCAGAGCAACCCCCCCTTTTTTAGTGTACTGTAAATATAAATTTTATTTTATTTTATTTTTATTTTGGCCCTGAAAAGGGCCGTATTAGTCTTTCAGAAAGAACCAGTTGTATCTGTTAGCATTTCTGGCTATTCGATATTCTTTCCTCCCGCTGCTGCTACGCAGGACTGCAGTCGCTTTTGGAACGCCAGGAAAGCCTTGTTGATTCCAGCTTGGGGCACTCTCTCCCAGATCGATTGTAGCACTTCCTGCAGTTCTGTGTTGCTTTTAGGCTTCAGCTGGTGTTTCTGAAAGAGATGCAGCATGGTTCCCCAGACATAGTAATCCAGAGGATTTAGATCAGGAGAGCTTGGAGGCCATTCATTCTTCTTAATGATATCCGGGTTTCTCTCGCTGATTCATTCCTGTGCATGACGAGATTCATGAGCCGGAGCACCATTCTGCTGAAAGATGAAACCATTTGGTAGAAGAGCATAGCAATCATCATACAGCTCTGGAAGCATAGTATTGACGCAATACTGAGAGTTCACCTGTACCTTCTCGTCAATGAAGTGCAATCTGCCTTTACCATTGTAGCAAACGCCATTTTTAGGTAAAAGTGGGGATTGCTCTGCTGAAACTTGCATAACTGACCAATCTATGTACCAAAATGGATAAAAATTGGTCAACCTATCAGAAATTAGTCCTTTAGTAATTGGTAAAAGTTTTATTGAAAAATATTAACAGTAGCCTGCGATATTAAATTTTTCGCAGGTGTAATCTTTTGTTTTTGTTCACCCTGTATATACGAATATTATATATTAATAATATATAATATATTTAATAATATATTAATAATATATATACATATATTAAGAATATTATTATTCATATTATTCATATATATATAATATATATATATATATATATATATATATATATATATAGAGAGAGAGAGAGAGAGAGAGAATATATATAATATATAATATATATATATATATATATATATATATATATAGAGATAGAGAGAGAGAGAGAGAGAGGAGAGAGAGAGAGAGAGAATATATATATATATATATATCGAGTATATATATATAGATATATATATATTATATTATCTCTCTCTCCTCTCTCTCTATATATATATATATATATAATATAATTATATATATATATATATTCTATATATATATATATATATATATATTATATATATATATACATACATGTATATATACATATATATACAGACTGGGGCAAAAAAATAATCCCCTAGCGAAATCTCAATAACTTCAAAAAAACTCAATCTACATGTATTTGTACAAAATTTTTGGAGCTTCTAGAGGAGTAATTTCAGCGCATAACTTGCAAATTTTGAAAAAATCTTTTGAGCAGTAACAAAAATACAGCGTTTCTATGAAAAAAGTGCAAAAATCAATTTTAACAAGGCTTTTTTATCAAAAGTCTTAAAAACATCGACAAAACTCAAAAATAGTTCAACAACATTTTCGAAGCGTCTAAAGGAGGAATTTCTGCATGCATCCTACAATTTGGTGAAAATATATTCAGAAGTAACAAAAATACAGAGCTTCTCCGGAAAAAATGTTAAAATCAATTTTAACAAGGCTTCTTTAAGTAAAACTACCGGAAATTTTCTTCAAAATTTAGGAATGATTTTAACAGAATAACGACTTTTAAGCATCTTTTGTTAGAGCAGCTAACAAGATAGTGTAGGCTTATACTCAACCACCTATGTAATCGGCCCTTTTCAGCGTCGTTATTTTCCTAAAAAGGAACGAATGACATTTTGAAAAGTCTAGTTGAAATTGATTTTTGCACTTTCTCGTAGAAATGCTGTAATTTCGTAACTACTGAAAATATTTTCACCAAATTTACGGAATATATGCAAAAATTCCTCCCCGAGAAGTTCCGAAAATTTAGTAAAGATATTTTGAGTTTTCATGAAGTTATTGAGATTTCGCTAGGGAATTTTTTTTTGCCCCAGTCTGTTATATACAATATATATTAAATATATACTGCGTTACAAAAAACACAGTGCATAATATATATATATATATTATATATATATATATATAGTATATATATAATATATATAAATATAGATAATATAATATATAATATATATTATATACAAGTATATGTTAGATATATAATAATATATATATATATATATATATATATATAATAGATATATCTATATATTATAATAGACATAGACAGAGAGAGAGATGGAAAAGAGAGAAAGTGAGAGAGTGTCTAAAGCATATACAATATTATATATATATATATATATATAGATATATATATATATATATATATATAATATATGCATATACACTTATATATATTTATATATATATCTATTATATATATTATATATATATATATATATATATATATATATATATGACAGATTGAACAGTCTAATCCTACGACTAAAACAATCATAATTAACAACGACATACGATGTAAGCGATGTAAGAGAGAACTTCCAGCCAGGCTGTGAGTTGATGAGTCTCATGAATGAAGCTGGTAAATAACTGAGAATAGCTGGCCTACAACACACATGTACATGGATATAAAAGAGAATCGCAGAACAACCTTAGCTGAAACACAAACTTTGCTTTAAATTGACGTTTAGAGATTGCCTTATACATTTACATTGCCTCATACATTTAAATTGCCTTTTTAGGCTTATACATTTACATCCAGGCCTGGAAATTTGACAATAATCCAAAATTTTAGGAAATTAAATATTGATAAATTTTAAATCTTGCAAAGAGAATTTTTCGCTAGACCCCGTCATCGACGCAGTGAAAGTGAAACGAGGCGAGTGAACAGTGAAAATATTTTTCACTTTTCAGTGCAAAAACAGTACCTTAACTAAGAGAGTACTAGAGTAATTTTAAATATCCTTTACGCCCTATTAAATATCCTTTATCCCTCCTTTACGCCCTTCGTTAAATTGCAGAACTGCAACAAAGTTCATGTGCAGGGTGAATTAATGCATATCCAAAAGCGTTCCTAAATATGAATCTCCATTTTCAGAAACATCGTTGACAAATTGTACAACAAGCGAAGGAAAGAAATTCTGCAACATCGTTAAAGTATGTTTCCAACTAAACATTGCGTCCATATCGTCAACGTGAAGGCCTGTAGGCTTTTGATGACCTTGCCAGGCCGCTGAAAATGCAGACTCATATTCAGAATCGTCTTGGGATATGCGATTGGTTATCTGACTGGGATGAAGAAGATTTCTTATATTTGGTACGTTCTTCATTAATGCGATCAGGAAACTCAATTTCCAAAATGATCGAATCACGTCCAAAACAATTCTGAAGATGACCAATTAGAAGTTGGTAAGCTGTCCTCCCAAGTCACAAATAGCCTTCAAACGAGCTGGCTATGCACGAAGCAAATTGTCAAACAGTTCAGTTCGATTCACCAGACTTTCAAGAAAAGAACCACAATCAAGTTATTCTTGTAAGTTTCAACAGAATAACGGTTACAACATTTCTGAAGATGAATACAATTCGTTAAGAACCCAACTCTCATATGCCAAATTTTCGTCCAATTCTCTGGCAAAAAAATTATACAGATCAGCAAAGATATATGGTTAAAGCTGGGTTGGCTGCAATTTTAAGCACAAAATTCTTACTGATCGAGTGATTCCTTTCTTGCAAGACCCCGGGAATTTTCAAATCGTTGGAGAAGTCATTTTTGCACATGACAAAGCTCTTTGCATGATAGAAAATACCTCTAAACAACTGTCGAGAGAGAGAGAGTGAAATTGAGTTTTGGGGCAATGAAATCTGATCAGGCAACTCTCCTTGTATGAATAATGCTTTCAGAGCATCTTGGAATATCAAGAATAAATTGGAAGTTGGAATGATCTAGGAGGAAGGTCGTAACCGCTATTCGGTCGAAACTTACAAGAAAAACTTGACTGTAGTTCATTTCTTTAAAGTCCCGTGAATCGAACTGAACTGTTCGACAGTTTGTTTTGTGCATAGCCGGCTCGTTTGAAGGCTATTTGTGACGTGAGAGGACAGCATACAAACTTCTAATTGGTATCACTAGACTCAAGCTCTGAATACCCTTTCCAGTGATATAATATTATGGTAAGTTGAGGTGCATTTTGTTGTTCTCGCAGTAAATCCTTAAGAAGAGGCTAAGGGTCACCCTGTACATATTTCAGATGATAGCTTTAGTCTATACAGTGTACAGATAAATATTTGCAACAAATGATATTCTACTACCTTCCAGCCATTTGACAAATATAAAGAGAAACTTTCGCTATATTAATCACATAAATTCACTGTATCGATATCTTTGTACAAAATTGTTTTAAAAAAACAGAAAGGGCTTTCAACTTAACAGTATAGGCTTTACATTATTCAAATTTTATACAAATCACTAATATTAAACAGAGATTGAAGTACCCACCCCACAGCTAATCCAATCGACCTGAGCACAGACCAGCCTACAACATTTAACATCTACAATTTAAATCTAAAATACATTTACCACTAGGTTCTAATTTCAGTAACAAAATTGAGCTGCAACTGATAAAAAGTTAGGAAGAACATTAAGTGATAGGTTATGAATGGATTAGACGAGAAAATAAGTCGGTTTCAGAAAGCCGTTGAGAGGGAAGAAAAGAAAGTGAAGGATCAGTGCTGGACCACGAAATTGAAGAGATAAACTTAAACAGGTATCAGCTGAAATTAGCTATTAAAGTAGGAGCTAAAGAAGTATATGGTTTTCTTAAAGCAAGAAGTGCAAAAGCCATGGATCCAAAATAGAAATATTGGACAAAAATGGATGAAAGGAGGAACTGAAAAGTATCAACATGAGTTATGGCCGAAGGTAATGTAAATGACTAATACAATGAGCGTAGAAGAACTACAGATAAAGAAAAAGATCATCGGTGGAGTATATGTTATACAATATATATGATATATATGATAATGTCATGAATTAGTACAGTATGACAAAAAAAAGGAGGTCTGAAAATAGGAGACATAAAGAATATTAATACAATGGCGCCAATGGAGAACAGAAAACAGAGTTGGATAAAGTAAAGGAAAGAGGGAGAAAATAGGTAGGATAAATATAAGGCAGAGAGCAATTTCATGAAGATTTTGAACTCGAGGAGGAAAATAGGAAATGATGAAAATGGACCTGATATAATGAATTAGGAAATTTATTCTGTAATTAGAGGCATGAAAAGAAGAAAGGCAGCATGAATTAGATGGCATTCAGAATTCTTAAGAATGATAAGAGAGAAACACTCACTATGCTAGCGAAAAAGAAGTGTAAAATTACGGTATTTGGCCAGAAGACTTTACCAGGTCAGTGATTATCCTAATTCCCAAAGAACCATAGGCTATGGAGTGTTTGGAATATAAAATAATAGTTTAATACCTCAGAGTTCAAAAATTTGTTTAAAGATATTCTGTTAAAGATAATAAGTAATCGCATTAAACTGAAAGCGGGCATGATATTGAGTAAAAAGCAATCGGTTTTGAAAAAGGCTGGGGCGCTAGAAAAGACTGGGTAAATATGTACATTGTGAATGACGTAAGGACTATAGAAATAACGTCTTTATATATCTTAGCAGCTTTTGAGAAGGATATACTGGATAATGCTCCTGAATGTCTTAATAAGAATAAGAATTGGATGGATATATATTATAACATACAGTATATATTGGTAATATGTATTGGCAATGCTTAGCTCATAATAAATACAGAGGTCCATGACCTACTGTAACGCAGCTGAGCAGCCAACTCTCGAAATCTGATAGTCTTGAAGCTAGCAGCTTATAATCTCTCTCTCTCTCTCTCTCTCACTCTCTCTCTCTCTCACTTTCTCTCACTCTCTCTCTCTCTTCATCTGTCATATACATACATTCTCTCTCTCTTTCTCTCGCCCTCTCTCTCTAATCTTGAATATTAAGTGGTACTAATCATGAATATTAAGTGATGCTAATCTTGAATATTAATTTATACTAATCACGAATATTAAGTGGCGCTAATCGCGAATATGAAGTGCTGCTAATAAATCAACTGTAGCAAATGTAAAATCGCAACCCAGACACAACATCATAATATATGACGGGAAATGTTAGACTGATATATATTGTACGGCTACTGAAGCAAGAGGTTTTCTGTAATAGGAAAGAACTTTTAATTAAAACTCTAAGGAAAGCAACAAAGATAAAGATAGGTAAAACCTTGGTATGGATTACACTACTATACGAATGTGAAATATGGAACTTAAGGAAAGGAAGGAGGATATCAGGAAATTAGGCTGGAACTGCGTATCTCTCTCTTAGTGCACTGCCTACTGGCAGGTCTATGGTACATAACGCCTCCACTCTTCTCTATCTTCCACTTGCCTCTTCATTTCCATAAATGACTGGGTCTTTAAATCATCTAACATATCTAATCTCGGCCTGCCTCTGCCTCTTTTTCCTTCCACTCTATCTTCTATGACCTCTTTTAATAGACTTTCCCCTTTAGAATGTGTCCTATCCAACTCTTCCTCCTATTTCTTAATACATTAATAAACTATCTGTACCAACTCTCTCCAGAACTTACTCTTTTGTAACCTTTTGAGTCCAGCTAATCCCTCCATTCTTCTCCAAATCCACATTTCCAATGCCTCCAGTTTCCTAATATCCTTCCTTAAGGTCTATGTATCACATCCATACAATAGCATGGTCCAAATAAAAGATTTCACTATCTTTATTTTTGTGTCGCTTTTAGACTTTTTGTTAAAAGTTCTTTTCTATTACCAAATTCCGTTTTTGCCTGTGCAATCCTACTGCAAATTTCAGTCTCACATTTCCCGTCATCGGTAATAGTATGACCTAAATATTTGAAACACCAAACCTATTCCAATTTCATACCAGTTATTGTGATATTAACTTTACCTTTACTATGGGACACTCTCATAACTTTGGTCTATTGATATTAATCTTCATGCCATATTTCAATGCCGTATCATTCAGACTATCTATTATCTTCTGCAGTCCAGTCTCGCTGCCCGCTACCATTCCTTGATCATCTGCAAATCTTGTAACAATTTCCTCCTACTTTTATTCTTCTTCCATGTCTTCCATAGCTTCCTCCATTATTCCCTCAGCGTAAATGTTAAACAGCAGCGGCGAAATGCTACAACCTTGTCTTACTCCACGTCCTATTTCACCTTCTTCTGAGTATTCTTGTTGGATTTTGATTACTGCTCTTAGATTCATATACAAGTTTAAAGTTAGTCATTTATCTCTCCAGTCAATTCCTATTCTTTTCACGATATTCATCATCGTTATCCAATCCATCTTATCAAAGGCCTTCAAAGTCCACAAAGCATACAAAAACGTCATTTCCATATTCTAAGCTTCTTTCGCAAAGAACTTTTTTTTCCCTATTGCTTCTCTTGTTGCACATCCTTTCCTAAAACCAAATTATGTCTTGCTCAGTATCATATTTGCTTTCGACTGAATGCGATTATTTTTTAACTTTAATAAGATCTTCGATGCATGAGGTATTAAACTGATTGTTCTGTATTGGCTTCTTTGTGGAAGAACTGTGGATATGGAGATGATAAAGAAGATTAGCTGAACTTACAAAATAATTTATGAAGAAGTCCTGTAGAGAGATGGTAGAAACAGAGAGCTGATAAATGCATTAAGCAATAGGACGAAGAGCTAGATAAAAAACATTCCAAAAGGATGGTTAGTTTACAAAAATGAGAACATAAAGAGGAAAGCGAAAGTCAGAGAAGAGTGGAAGCATAATATACCATGGCCAATTGGGGATGCAAGTAGGCAGTACACTATGAGAGACAGAGAGAGAGAGAGAGAGAGAGGGAGAGGGAGAAGTATGTTTAATTTCAAACGATTAACAACAGAAGTACAATCAGCTACAAGTAAATACAAAATGATATAACCAAATAAGTAAATCATACAATAGGTGCATAAAATTGAAACAAACATAATGAATGATGCAATAACTATGACAATCCCAATACTATTCAATCGGTCCCTAGGGGAGAGAGAAAGAGAGAGAGAGGGAGGGAGGGAGAGAGAGAGAGATTATCTTTAGAATTGCTCTAATATTTCAATAATTTCCAATACAGGGCGAGTAAAAAAATATGATTACACCTACAAAAAGTTTGAATATCTCAGGCTACTGTTAATAGTTTCAAATAAAACTTTTGCCAATTACTAAAGGACCAATTTCTGATGGGGTGGCCAATTGTATCCATTTTGGTACATAGATTGGCCAGTAATGCAAGTTTCAGCAGAGCAACCCCCCATTTTTACCTAAAAATGGCGTTTGCTAAAACGGTAAGGGCAGAATGCACTTCATTGACGAGAAGATAAAGTTGAACTCTCAGTATTACGTCAACACTTTGCTTCCGAAGCTGTTTGATGATTGCTATGCTCTTCCACCAAATGGTTACATCTTTCAGCTGAATGGTGCTCCGGCTCATGCATCTCGTCATGCACAGGAATGGATCAGCGAGAGAAACCTGGATTTCATTAAGAAGAATGAATGGCCTCCAAACTCTCCCGCTCTAAATCCTCTGGATTACGATGTCTGGGGAACCATGCTGCATCTCTATCAGAAAACCCAGCCAAAGCCTAAAAACAAGACAGAACTGCAGGAAGTGCTACAATCGATCTGGGATAGATTGCCCCAAGCTGGAATTAACAAGGCTGTCGTAACGTTCCGAAAGCAACTGTAGTCCTTCGTAGCAGCGGGAGGGAAGCATATCGAATAGTCAGCAATGCTAGCAAATATTATTGGTTCTTTCTGAACCACTACAATTCACCTTTTCAGGAACAAAATAAAAATAAAATTAAATATAATTTATATTTATAGTACATTAAAAAATGGGGGCTTGCTCTGCTGAAACTTGCATAACTGGCCAATCTATGTACCAAAATGGATGAAAATTGGCTACCCTATCAGAAATTAGTCCTTTAGTAATTGATAAAAGTTTCATTGGAAAATATTAACAATACCCTGAGATATTCAAACTTTTTGCAGGTGTAATCATTTTTTTACTCACCCTATATTTTCAGCAAAATTCATACACTGTGAAAATTTTTAATTTTAACATATAGCCTACTTTTGTTCGTCTAGTTATACATATGGCATAGAACAAGCATTTGCAAAAATTCTTCGCTAAGTTTCTGTTTATTGTAGTTTTGGCTACTTCCTTATTTTTCTCCATCAATATTACTAATTTTCTTCTTCTTCTGGTGCACTGCCTAACGGCAAGTCCAAGCATATAACTCTTCCAACCAATTCTAACCTCTGCCTTCCTTTTCATCTCTATATACGAATTTGTTATCAGACCATCCAGCATCCCATGTCTTGGTCTTCCTCTAACTCCTTTCCCTTGCATTCTTCCTTGTAGCAAAATCATCCCCCCTGGTAATATGTCTTATCCAACTTTTCTTTTTTATTTCTTATCATTGTTTCTTATTTTATTTTTTAATACTAATTAACTATCTTTACCAACTCTTTCAAGAACTTCTTTATTTGTGATTTGTCAGTTAAACTAATCTTTGCTAGCCTTCTCCATAACCGCATAAATTTCTAATGTCTCTAGTTTTCTGATATCTTCTTTCTTTAATGTCTACGTTTCACATTCATACAGGAGTGTCGAACACACCATTGTTTTCAAAATCATTATCTCTCCAATGCCTTGTATTAGTTCTTTTCTCTTTCCGAAAGCATCTTTCGCCTGTGCAATTCTACATTTTATTACCGTTTCACACTTCCCATCATCCGTGATGGTGTGACCCAAATATTTGAAGTTTTCTTACCTGTTCCAATAGCCTATTACTATTATATATGCACACAGGGGTGTAAATTATGTAATATTTACACCGCTGTGTTTCCTAGACACTCTCATAACCTTTGTCTTCTCTATATTAATCTTCAAGTCATATCTCAATGTGTGGCATTCAGACTACCCTTAACCTTTTGCAATCATGCTTCATTGGAAGCAAGCATACCTTGATCATATGTATTATTAATCATTGCTTTTAATAGCACAATTGCAGCTAGAGCAGCTTTAAGATTAATCCTCAAACAATCTGTGTTTTATTTTACTCTTAGAATTGGAATCCAAAAATTAGAATCAAATGCTCGACTAACACGATTTTGCTGTTAGTCTCTCAATCAGTGGTTATACATTAGTGTTTCAGTCAGCACTGAATAGAGCTAGCTTTAGTGTCTCAATCAGAAGAGCTAACAGTTAATGTCTCAATCTGTAGAGCTAATTGTTAATGTCTCAGTCGGGAAAATGAAACAATAGCTACTTGTTAGTGTTTCAATCAGCAGATAGCTGTCAGTTTACTGGTAAACCACTACCTATTAATGTCTCTGTCAGAGTTTAGTTATTAACTGCTTTGGATTAATAACACAATTAATAAATGTTAACATAAAAAAATTTAAATTATATGATTTAGGTCCATTATTCTATCAATTCATTATGGAAATAATAGGAAGCCACAAAACATTTCATGCGATATTGCGTAAGCAGATTGAAAATCATGCAGGATCTCTAGTTCGTTATTATTTGGTGGTATTCTACACAGTAAAACTACACAGTAAAATATTCTTCAAGTTTTCATATTCAAAAAATTTAATTTAAATACCTGAACTGGAGTCAGTAGGTCTGTTAACCATCTGCTTCTCAAAACCCGCAGCCTGTATCTAAAAATAGAAATCAATTGATCAGTCAATTAACTAATTAATGAGTTTTGATTCTAAATAGTTAAACATATTGTTTATCAAGAACATCTAATTTTCATAAAAATCGATCAGAAATAAACAAAAATATCACTAATGGGAAATCCCATTAGTATAAATTGATTAATTTCTTTATACATTCAAAAAAATTAATACAAACAAGTTCCATTACTCTAACTCTAATGCTCTAATTCTGCTGTGTATGTGAAGCCAATCCTTTATTTTCTATTAGTATATACTTCTAATCCGTGCACAAAACAAACATGCAAATACAAAGAAAAGGATAAAAATAAGTAAATTATATTGTAAAAAATATATACAGTACGACAAGTTTGACCAACGTCAATTCTGGTTTTCTTGTTCTCTACATCAGCACCTCTATCCTAACCCACCTGTAACCTCCAACATTAATTTATTTGCGTCAGTATCTCTTAATCAGTGTAAAACTCTACAAGTAAGACAAGGTTGTAGCATGTCGCCGCTGCTGTTTAACTTTTATGCTGAGGCAAAGATGGAGGAAGCCATGGAAGACTTGGAAGAAGGAATAAAAGTAGGAGGAAAATGTTACAAGATTTGCAGATGATCAAGGAATGGTAGCGGGCAGCGAGACTGGACTGCATAAGATAATGGATAGTCTGAATGATACGGCATTGAAATATGGCATTAAGATTAACATCAAAAAGACAAAAGTGATGAGTGTCCCATTATAAAGATGAAGTTAATATCACAATAAATGGTACGAATTGGAACAGGCAAGGTGTTTCAAATATTTAGGTCATACTATAACCTATGACGGCAAATGTGAGACCGAAATATGCAGAAGCATTGCAGAAGCAAAAGTGACCTTTGGTGATAGGAATGAACTTTTAACAAAAAGTCTAAAGAAAGACACAAAGATAAAGATAGAGAAATCTTTGATTTGGACCACGCTATTGTATGGATGGAAAACATGGACCTTAAGGAAGGAAGCTATTAGGAAACTGGAGGCATTGGAAATGTGGATTTGGAGAAGAATTGAGAGGATTAGCTGGACAAAAAGGTTATAAATGCGGAAGTTCAGGAGATAGTTGGCACAAATAGACAGCTGATAGACAGTAGAGTCTATTCCGAGTCCCACATCTCGGAAAATGCTTGCATCAATCTAGGTGGTCTATTCTTATCAAATTCAAATTATGAAATTTCTAATTTTAGTGTACCATCTTAGTATTATAGTAGCTAGATTTACAAATATTTATAGAAAATGTGCTTAGGTTATCTGGAGCAAATAATTTAGCACCATAGTAATGCATTACTTTTCTTAACTATTTTCATAACTTCATAATTAACCTGAGAGTTTCAAATTATAAACTCTAAAGTAATTATGAATATTATTACTGGTTCAATTGATAGAAAATTGTATATATTTTGATCACATTTCAGTGGAAGTCCACAGGTGTTTATCAAATCGTTCTTACTTGACATTTTTGTGTTCATAAATTGCATCTTGTCTTTGAAAGATTGGATCAAATTTAAGTCAAGACTATTCCGCTTGCTTCTAAAAGTCATAATGACAAAATTGATTTTTTTAATTAATGAGACATTCTATTTGCTGATTAAAATCAAAGAGAATTTTTCAGATACAGTAAGAAAGCTAAATATCTATTTTAAGAACCTTTGTCAATCAACTTGGAATATTTTAAGAAATCCAAAAGAATAAAGGCTACCTTTCTTTGTTTTTCATTGTCATGTTTTTACTGAGGTTTAACATGACTTCATGTATTTTTTAAGTACATTTATCATAATCCATTTTAAACATGTTTATCATAACCATGTTTATTATAACTTTATAGGTAATGTTCAACAATTGCTGTATTATCCAAATCAAATTCCGAACTCAAAGCAAGCCGAACCCACGTAATTCACGATCATCTCGTTCCATCGATGAAATGACGGCCGTTGTTCTAGTTTCTTAAGACTGTTTGATACCCTGTGTTTCTGGGAATTTTATTTTATTTCTTTTAAATGTTTATTTCTATTTGTATTTGTCAGTGATTTGGTGTTGATGCTGAAATAAACACATATCTCTCTCCGTTAACTGTTTCAATATTAATCTTCGTCAGTACTTATTAAATAGTTATTAATGATACTGATCTTAAATGTATAATTATGCCTACCTATTATCATTAATTTTCTTTATTTTGAATTTATTTTAATTCTTTAATTTCTACTTTATATTTTCGTTTTAAGTTCACCATGGTTCACATTTAAATTGTGCTCTTACTTGTTTGTTTGCATTGCTTGTGAACTGTACAGGGTTGAATGACCCTTTTTGGTGATCTAAATAAATAAAATAATAAAATAAATAACCCGAACCGAACCCGAACCCTTGTTAGAAGGAAGCCGAACCAAACCGAACTCTCAAATTGCTAACTGCTAACCGAACCCGAACCGAACTTTCATTTTCAACAAACCAAACCGAACCATACTTTTAAATTGTCAACTGCTAACCCAACACGAACCGAACTTTCATTTTCAACGAACCGAACCGAACTCTGGAAATTCATATAATTCCCTAGTTTTAAGTAAACAAAATTTCAAACAAAAATAAAGAAAAGCATTTTGAAAAGTATTTTGAAAATGCTTTAAACACTTTTAAAAGTATTTTGAAAATACTTTTTTAAAGTATTCTGAAAATACTTTTTAAAAGTATTTTAAAAATAGAAAATAAAATAGTATTTTCTATTTTGAAAATACTTTTCCATTTTGAAAATACTTTAGCGCCCAACACTGACTGTATGTATATTATAGCATCTCGCCACTGTTATTTAACATTTACGCTGAGGCAATATTGAAGGAAGCCATGAACGACATGAAAGAAGGAATAAAAGTAGGAGGAAAATTTCTACGATTTATAAGATTTGCAAATAACCAAGGAATGGTAGCGGGCAAAACTGGACTGTAGAGGATAATGGACAGTCTGAATGATGCGGCACTGAAATTTGGAATGAAGATTAACATCAAAATGACAAAAGAGCTAAGAGAGTACCAGTATAGAGGGAAGTCAATATTATAATAAATGGTAGAAGATTGGAAAAGTAGGTCATACTATAGCAGATGATGGGAAAGTTGAAACTGAAATATGCAGTAGAATTGCATTTATAACTAAAAAGATGCCTTCGGTAATAATAGAGAGCTTTTAAACAAAAATTCTAAAGAAAGACACAAATGAAGGACAGTGAACACCTTGGCATAGACCACAATATTATATGGATATGAAACATGGACCTTAAGGAAGGAAGATATCGGGAAATAATAGCGTGGTCCATAGCAAGCTTTTCACTATCTTTCTCTTAGCGTCTTTCTTTAGGCTTTTTGTTAAAAGTTCTTTCCTATTACAGAAGGCTTCTTTTTCTTCTGCAATCCTACTATATATTTCATTCTCACAATTCCTAAACAGCAGCAGCAAAATGCAACAACCTTGTCTTACTCCACATCCAATTTCGCCTTCTTCTGAGTATTCTTGTTGGATTTTGATTACTGATCTTTCATTCATGTACAAGTTTAAAATTAGCCTTCTATCTCTTCAATCAATCCCTATTCTTTTCAAGATAATCAACATCGTTATCTAATCAATCCTGTCAAAAGCCTTCTCAAAGTCCACAAAACATACAAAAACGTCATTTCGTTTTTGTCAATAAAGTAGACACGCATTATAGTGAAATGAACTATGTTAATATCTATCACCTTTAATAATACATGTTTAAACCGTTAGGCATTTAGACCATTCTGCGTATAACCAGTCCAGTGAATGTCCAAGATTTACTCTCAGATCATCTAATAATAATAAGAAGAATAATAATAAATAATAAGAATAATAGATACCAATGCACTATTAACCTGTAACAGTTTTTATTCATCTGTGTCATATAAGGGAATATCGATAGCGGAAAGTGTAACTTTTAAAAAATCTTACACATAATCGACCTATAAAATTAATACACAAAATCACCAAGGAAGAACTGCTTAAATGCAAACTGTTACGATCTAAATTTATTTAGTCATCATTTATTTTTCGTCTGAGAACCATTTTTAACGGTTATTAAAGTTAGCCTTTAACCTAGACATTCTATATTTTGGGGACGCTAGGCACTAATGGGTTAATATATAGGTTTTTAATTGTTTTAATTTGCACTGCCGTCTCCACGACTTGAAAGAATTTCTAAAATTTAAAAAGTTAATTTTTAAAATGGGTTAGAACTAGAACATTTCAGTTAAATATTACAATTAAAACTGCACTAATTTTAAATTAAGTTACACAAATAAGTTACACATATTTTTACCACTGGTTCTGGATCCAGTCTCCATTCAGTTTGTACTGTAAGATCATACAGAAGAGCCCTGTCAATAACTTCCCCTCTATCTTCATAGTCACAATAAACCTCAGACATGATTTATTATGATATAACACTCCGTAAATTCCAAATTTCGCTTAAACTGCTTTGAAATCTTTATACCAGCTGACTGATTAAACAAGTAAACACCACCATCCACGTCCAAAAATCAAAACAAACTAGTCTTTGACTAACTAAAGAACTGCTTCACTGGTTCAGTTTAACATCACCAAGTTGCATATAGACCTTTTATAAGATGTAGTGGTGGCTCTGCTCACATATTAAACAAAGCCTCGTTGTGGGAGAGTGGGAAGGGGTGTGCTCTTAAAATGACGGCTGGCAATGTTCAATATAATCGCAAATAGTTATTATGTATTTCTTCGTTTATTAATTGACAGGTATTTTATTAAATTAAAAAATTATATTTCAATTACTTATCAAATGATGATAACATGTGTCTTAATTTACATTTAATATATGCCTGTATAGAATATCTAGAGGGGACATCTTACATTTTTAGGATGTATTACATTGCAGTTGCCTTACGCAAAACAATGAAGTATCATTGCACGGTGGCGCCCCCAACGATTAATAAGGACCTAAAGGTGCATCTTAACAAAAAACGTCACATACATATTCCTTTCTTTTCCGTGACTTGGGCCCTATACATCCACACTTGTCATATATGAGACCGCTGCTACAATTTGTGCAGCTCTTGTGGAATCCCGGTTGAACTACTGCAATTTCCTAGTTTTTAATCTTCTTGGCTGAGAGATGCATCAGTTGCAGTTTGTTCAGAATTCTATTGAGCAAGCAATTTTTTAGAGCTCCAAGTACTCGTGCAGATATCATATCTATTTTAAAATCTTTGCACTGACTATAAAGATACAGAGTGTATCATGCATTTGTGACGGACTTTGCCCTCTATCGGATTCGAACCTGTGTCAGTCTTTGGTAGATCAATTGACGATCGCCATATGCCTTTGAGAGATCGCCGATCGACAATCCCTGTAGGCGGGGCTTGGGCATACCGCCTCTTTTGATTGGTCGGTTCGCGAGTTCGAGCCATCAATCATTATTTTTAGTATATAAGCCAGTGCAATGATATTCAGTAGTTCAGTTCAGTTTTTGACCAGAGTTGGGTCAGTTAGCTTTGGATGGTAGTCGAAGCTGTTTGTAGTTCGTAAGAGTGCCATTCAGTCGGTCTGTCGTTTGGTTGCAGAGTTGCGGTCGAGTCAGTTTTCAATCATAGCTGTAATTTAGTTTATTTTCTGTAATTAGTTAATACTAGAGTTTGTTCACATTCTGCGCTGGTGAGAAGTCTGCGTGCATTCCCGTCTTCTATCCTATTGTCTGTAAGTAAAGAATAATTTGTAATCATTGTTTCTGTTCATGCTATTAAATAAATTGGTTTTACAAAAACATGGAAGACTCTTTAATCGATCTAGATACTGATTTAGGCGCCAATGAGGTTTTTTCCTTCCTCACCTATCCCTCTCGGTATTCAATCCATAGACTCAGAAAAGGTCCTGGGGTCAGACCCAGAGCATGACCCACCGCCTCGTCCTGATGTGCCTATATATCTAGAACCTGTATTCGAAGGGTTAAACTTAATAGAACTTACATCACTAACAGCCAAGACGCAGGTTTCTGACATGACGGGCAACGCCGGTAGAGCACAGGCCCGTCAGGAGGTTCAAACGAGCCAAAAATATAAGGCTTCACATTTTATGCCATATATTGAAGTTGACAAATATTCTGTTACGAGTCAATCAAATTATAACCTAGGAGATCGATCCCATTACTCTGGCGGGGATCGACCCGGTAAATCCATCAGGGATCGACCCGATAGCCCCATTAGGTATCGATCCGATAGTTACCTTAGAGATCGATCCCATTATTCTAACAGGGATCGACCTGATAGCTCCATTAAGGATCGATCTCTTAGTTACGACTATGTGAGAGATAGCTCTCCTTCTCATTCTAGGCAAAGCCATTTAAGCCGAACGCAAAATATCTATCTTAATGAGCGAGAGGTACGACCTAGGTCATCCTCCGACGAACCGACCGTGAGCGTAACTCTCCCGAGGGAAGTACCGCCCTCACCCCGAAATGCGGCGGCCTCCGTTGCGTCGGCGAGACCGAGACGGACCGAACGCGACACATTTACTAAACGCTTCGTAAACCCATTTGCCGCTGGCGTTGCGAAACGCCGACTTTGAAATTAGTTTCAAATTACACATAAAATGTATTTATCATTATAAATTAAAGAAGGTTTGGCTAAATGCTTCCTTTGTCAAATAAGAATAAGGTAAATGAATATTAAAATATCTCACCTCTTCTTAGTTGATCATAGCAGACGGAACTTTGTAACAAAACTGTTTATGTTCTCTAATGGTTGGTTCACTTATCGCTTAAGATTTTGATATATCGATGAACTAAAAAAATACAATTACAATCATTTGTAAGCTAAAAATATATAGTTTCTACATATTTAATAGAGATGGGAATCGAATACGAACCGAACCTTAAATCCGAAATTTTGACCGAACCGAACCCATACTCTGGTCGAACCCGAACCGAACCTGAACCCTGGCTTCGTCCAAATCGATCTAGCTGAATCGAACTCTTGAAGTTCCTTTCTCCTTCACCAGCCGGACATTATATAAAGATAGTAAGAACAATACAAATATATAGGCCTATTAGATGTTGCATTTACATGTCTTACAGTATCCAGCAGCATATATTCAAGTAAGGCTGGTCCCGACACAAATTTTAAAATTAATAACAGATAGCGACACAAACAGAAGATAATGGATAATGTGAATGATACGGCATTGAAATATAATGAAGATTGACATCAAAAAGACAAAAGTGATGAGAGTATTCCTGAATAGAGGTGAAATCAACAGTATAATAAGTTTAAAATATTTAAGTCATAGTAAATATTTAAACAGATGATGGGAAATGTGAGACTGAAGTATATAGAAGCATTGCACAAGCAAAAGAAGCCTTCGAAGAACGAAAAGCCTAAAGAAAGACACTAAGATAAGATAGTGAAGACCTTGGTATGGACCACGCTAATTTATGGATGTGCAACATGGACATCAAGGAAAGAAAATATCAGGAAACTAGAGGCATTGGAAATGTGAATACGGAGAAGAATGGAAAGGATTAGCTGGACTCAAACGGTTACAAATGAGAAAGTTCTGGAGAGAGTTAATAAAGATAGACAGTTGATAAATGTATTAAGATATAGGAAGAAGAGTTGGATAGGAAACATTCTAAGAGGGGAAAGTCTATTAAAAAGTTCATAGAAGGCATAATGGAAGGAAAAAGAGGCAGAGGCAGGCCAAGATTAGGAATGTGAGATGATTTTAAGATTCATTCATATGTGGACATGAAGAGGAAAGCGGAAGACCGAGAAAAGTGTAGGCTTTATATAGGCCTACCATTGACCTGTAGAGGCAGTGCACTAAGAAAGAGAGAGAGAGAGAGAGAGAGAGAGAGAGAGAGAGAGAGAAAGAGAGAGCATTACAAAAATCACTGGTATTTCAGACACTTATAGTTTATTACTGGTTCAGTTGATAGCAAACGGTATATATTATGATAATTTTTCTGTAGAAGAACACGTGTTTATCAAATCGTCCTTATTTGACATTTTATGTAATACATAAGATACAGCAATAAAGCTAAATATCTATTTTATGAACATTTGTTTGTCAACTTACAGTATTTTAAGAAATGTACAGGAATAAATACCACTTCTCTCCTTTTTTCATTGACATATTTTTACTCAGGTGAAAAATGTGGCAGTTATTATGAACTTATGTATTTTAAGCACACTTCCAATTGAAAATTTTAAACACGTTTATCATAACCATGATTATTATAAGTAATGTTAAACAACTGCAACATTATCCTAACCAAACCACTTCGAACTCGAATCGAACTCGTGTGAGGGGGAAGGCCAGCCGAACCCGAACCGAACCCTTGTGAAAAGGTTGCCGAACCGAACTCTCAAATTGTCAACTGCTAACCGAACCCGAATCTTCATTTTCAACAAACCGAACCGAACTATCAAATTGCCAACTGCTAACCGAACCCGAACCGAACTTTCATTTTCAACGAACCGAACCGAACCCTGGAAATTCCTAAGATTCCCATCTCTAATAGTTAGTCTGTACATTTTTATCAGTAGCCTAAGCTTACAAATTAGACAGCAAATTTCCAGTGAAATTCATGTGTTGTTAGAAAGCAATGTCAGCGGTAAATGGTGTTCATTGTTATTAGGACTAGGCCCTATAATCGTGTAATTATTTAAAATACAGAAAAGAGCAGGATTTCAATATACATGTAGGCCTACATGTATGTTATAAATTCTTTATTTTCGTTATTTTAAACACTGTAAGGCGTAGGAGTCCAATATATGTTATACATTCATTATTTTAGGATTAAGGTTAAGTTTAAATTTAAGTTTAGTATGAATTAGTAGGCCCTATTAACTGAAATAGCATTGGCAATGCAATATAGGCTATACAGAGAAAATATTAATTTTATTTGCTTAATTATTTGCTTTATTTTAATATACTTGTAATTTATTTTATTTATTGTAATTTCAATACAAGAACACAAACGGGAGTCACTGACTCTTTCAACATTGTGACAGGAGTTAGACAGGGATATATTTTATCACCTTTTCTTTTGGTGATTTATTTTATAATGAGACAGGTTTTTGAAAAAGGGAATGGGGAATTAAGTTGGGTCATAGAAAATTAACTGATCTTAATTTTGCACACGATATAGCTTTACTATACCATCCCATTTACTTATATATATATATATATATATATATATATATATATATATATATATATATATATATATATATTTACATAAGTAAATATATAAATATATTTATATAATATATAACTCTTTACTTATGTAAATATATATTATATATACAGTATTGATATAGATAGACTATATATATATATTATATATATATAGTAAGTACATATATAATATCTATATATAAATAGATATATAAGTAAATATATATATATATATATATATATCTATATTGTATATATATATATATATATATATATATAATATATTCATTTACTTTACCATCTCAGCCGCGCTGATTTGAGAGTAAAATCTCGGACATTCACTAGACTGGCCACTCAGAAATGGACAAAATTACCTAACGGTTTAAACATGTGGTATTAAAGTGATAGATATCAACATAGTTGATCATTTCACTATAATAATGTGTGTAATTACTAACAAACAATATTCATCAACTGCAAGAAATGACATCAGCATTACAAAATGCTGCAAAAGTTGGATTAATAATTACCTCTTAAAAGACAAAAATCCTCAAAACTGCAGAGGCAGACATATTTACGATAGTAGTTAATCAAAGCGAGGTTGAAAGGGTAAAAAAGTTCAAGTAGGGGCCAATCTAGGCAGTACAATATCGCAAAATGGATCAAGCTCAAGTGAAAGAGATGTGGAGTGTAAAATCGGTAGGCCTAAAGCATGTGACGTCTTCCAAAGGCTACAATATATTTGGAAGAGTAATAAAATTGAGGAGGGATTAAAGATATAATATATTCAACAATTATCCAACCAGTTTTAGCCTAATGTTTGTTCATTATGTTGTTCATTAACACTGCTCATTATCAAAATCTTGCACTTTCACCCTCTCGATCCGCCAAAAACCTTGGAATAATATTTTCTGAAACCCTTAACTTTAACTCCCATAGACTATCTCTTCTATTTGTCCCCTTCGTGGTGAAACTGCTTTCCAGTAACCGTAAACAGAGTCATGTATGAATTTATGCATAGGCTAAGATGATGACACCGTTTACATGACTCAGATTTCTATATACTGTCGACTCTCAAAATTCGGCTCCAACGGTCTGATACTCTGCTGCTGACCAGATTTACTAGATATACTTTTAACTGCGACAAGTTATCATGCTTAGAGTTGAAGAGATTCTTTCTTTTGTTTCCGTTGAATGCGTCATTGTCTACGCAACCGATGATCATACGCGTAGGGAGTTGGCCAGAAAAAGAGATTTTCCTGACAACAGTCCAAATTACCTGCAGGCAGTACTGTAGTTGAGGCGGAGAGGCGCTCTGCCAGTTCTTTTGGTGCCGGAGCGCCGCTCTGGCACTTCTCAATAGGCAGAAGAGCTCCGCTCTCAGAGCTGATGAAGCAGGAACACGTTCCGTTCTATTAATGTGAAGGTTTATAAATTTCGGGTCATTAAATGCTAATGTACAGTATAATAATGCAATTACAGAGGCTGCTAATACTTTATGTAATGATTTTGAGGTCTTTTATTATCAGTTTGCTTTTAATGTATTTTGAGTCCTGATGCAGCTTTGTTGTAACAATATTCAACGTGCAGCTCATCATAGACCAGCCTTGATCGGGCTGTTAAACTTAGCTATCATATATTTATAAACGTTCCATGCAGCGTAAAATTGTCTCCATTAGCAATAGAGAACGTCACATCAGGCCCGTATATATGGGGCGACCGGGCCCCACCAAAGGGGGCTCCCACCAGAATCTTCAATATTTGGAGAGTTTAAAATTAAGGGAAAAGTTAATTGAATATTAGCTAATAAATCTTTTAATGCAACTGTTTCCGTTAAACTGATGGAGGGAGACGGGGCTGAAGCCTCCACTTCCCCCATCAGTTGAAAACTTCTCCTTAGCCCTTGGTAAACCTAAAAATTGTTAACTTTTTGCGTACATTTTGCGTGGGAGGAAGCCGGGGATTTTCTCCGTCACCTTCCCATGAGGAATTCATTATCGATCTCCCTCACTGTGCGTTATAGGCCTACATGTAATAGTGGTGCAACTTCGCGCTCATTTATATTGTTCCAAGTAGTAAAAGCCCTGGCAGGGATGCTGTACAGTATACAGTCAGTGTAGACTGTTGCAGACAGTCTACGGTCTACCTCTCTTGGGAATCTTGTGAAGGATCTTGGGAAGTTTCAAACAATGACGGACGTATGCCTACAGTTTTGTAAAACAAAGTAATGTATCATTTGTATAGACCTTTAAATTAAATCATATATAGTATTCAATAAAATATAGCGGTAACTCTGTTCACATAATAAACAAAGCCTAATGGAGGAGTAGGGGAGGGGTGTGCGTTTCTATTGACGGCTGGCAAATTTCTACATATTCGTATATATTTATTATGCATTTCTTCATTTATTAACAGACTGGTATTTTAAATAATTACAAAAAATTTTATTTCAATTTCTTGTCAAATGATAGGATATAATGTAAGAGGAGATCGTGTAATAAAGGATGTAATTGCAGGAAGAATGCAAGGGAAAAGAGTTAGAGACAGAACAAAACATTTGGATGTTAGGTGATTTGATAACAAATTCATATATAGAGATTAAACGGAAGACTGAGGATAGAATTGGTTGAAAGAGTCAAATGCCAGGGACTAGCCGTGAGACTGTGCACAAGTAAATAGGCTACTATAGCAGCCATTGTTACAGTATCATATCATTTATGTTACAATATCATTTATCATAGTAAATACTGGCTAACTTAATCTCAAAATTTAAGATTTTTGGACATGAAAAATTCAGAAAAAGATCCAACCTATAAATGTAAAACAGAGTTAAATGCCACATCCCCGCCCATTTCTTTCCAAATCTTTCTTGAATACCTGCCATTGCCTCAAGAAGCATCATTCATGTCTAAGGATGATCCCCCACCTTCCCCCTCCCGTCCTAATCAATCTACTTTCCCCCTCCCGTCCTAATCAATCTACTTTCCCTCTCCCGTCCTAATCAATCTACTGCAAAGAACTCTAATTTCAAATTAATGACCTCCTACAAACCCCATTGGCATCATTTAATATTTCATACATAACAATAATATTGTCGCGAGTTTCTATTTCATCATCTTGCGAAATATAGTCCACTAAAATAGTTTGAAACATCTCAGTCATTCACACTTGTTCTCAAATTAAATTTAAAAATAAAAATTTAAAAAAGAAAATGTCCAATTCGTACAGTGAATGCCTAGGATTTCTTATAATGAACTGTAATGACAAGTACACAGAACTAATAGTAAGCTTGCGATCTTTACAGTTTAGATCTATATGTTAGGTACATGATCCCTTTCATAAGGCAATACATGATCGGGCTCCCATCTTTCAGAGATGGGACGAGAGAATGCAGTGTTCTTACGAAAGCATGTGTTGAAGGTCGGTTTGAACTGGGTCGTAGACTGTTAACAAAAACAAAAGCAAAAGCAATCAAGTTAGAGGTCTTACAGATAAATATTTCAATAAGCACATGCAGTATTTTAAAAAATACTCCTATTGTGTCAGATATCACCTAAAGAATGTCTCAGTAGCGTATGGGTAAAGTCATGAAGTTTTAAATGACAGATCCTGTTATGAATTAAACCCTCGTGGGTTCGAATCCCAGCCGCGCTGAACTGAGAGTTAAAATCTCGGACATTCACAGGACTCGTTACACGGAAAACAGAATAAATTGCCTAACGGCTTAAATATGTGATAATAAAAGTGATACATATCAACATAGTTCATCATTTCACTATAATGCGAGTTTACTAACACACCGTCAAACTCAATTGCTTATGCTCGACAGCATTATCAGCACAAACGTAAAGCATTAGATACTTTAAAAAGTTGCACTAGAGAGCGATTTCGACTTCAAGGCTAAGCTAGCTGCAGTTCTAACATACGTCAATTTCAGTTGCTGCATTTGACTGAAACGGTACACTACTTAGCGTTAGGAATGAAAGCAAGATGCTCTTCATCGAATCCTCGTAGCAACGAGATCCATTTTAGTTTTATCACTTCGCCAGCTATCTCAAATCTTCACAAAACAGTTTAGTTGCCAGGAAATTCCAATTAATTATGGATGCGAACATATCGACTAAAAAAGCTAAACAAATTATTATCATACGGTCGTTGATTCAGAGTCACACAGCCGTGACTGGTTGAAATGTAAAATACTCGAAATGTCCGGATTTAGCGGGATTGTGCGCTAAATCCCGCCATGACGGCGAAATTTCCCAAGTAAAATTACTAATAGCTATGTTCATTTTCAAAATCTTGCCTTTTCACCTTCTCGATCAGTCACAAACCTTGGAGTCAAATTTGATGAAAACCTTAACTGTAAATCCCATATCTCTTTCGTTTGTCGTGCTTTTTTCTTTCAGATTAGTTAGATTAGGATAATACGTCCATTCCATAATATTACTAGAAAGTCAGACACTATCCTTGCAAATTCTATAGTTCATTTAAAGCTTTACTATTGTAATTCATTACATGGGTCGCTTTTTCTTTCAACCGTTTGCAGCACGCCAAGAATTCTCTTGCACGTGTTGTTTGCAAGTCCCCTCGACTTCAATCTCGCTCTCTTTCTCTACTTCGCAGTCTTCACTGGCTCCCTGTTAATCAACGCATAAAATATAAAATAGCTCCAAACTTAATAAACTTTCAAAACTCTGCGATATGGAAAGCCTTCTTACTTAGCTGAAATTCTTCTTCCCTATCCTCCCTCACGCACACTTCGCTCCACCGATGCCAATCTTCTCTCAGTTCCAAATATTCTCACGTCATTGGGCAGACGTTCATTTTCCTTTATGCAGCACCCACAATCAGAAACTTTTTACCTACTAGTCGTTGCTCTTGTTCTTCTCTTTCAACTTTCTCTGGCAATCTTAAGACATATCTTTTCCCACCATAGACATACTCTATCTATAATGACCATTTTTTGATCACCGTACCGGCTTTCATTATAGGACCTTACTTCTACGCAACACATTTCTTTCTTTCTAACTTTCTTTCTTTCATATGGGTGAATTGATCCGTTGTGACGTGCGCTGTGTAGATGACCCTGATATCGCCCTTGGAGGAGGAAATGGACGTTAAACCTCTATTATTATATAATAGAGGTCCAAATATGTATAAAAGTGTAAACATGGTGTAAGGAAACGAATATGAGAGGATATTATAAATGTCCATATACAGTCAGTTTTGACTAATTCAATGCATATATTATATATCTAGGACCTACAGATGTTTCAGAATAGACCGTAAGACACACGAAGCTAGACAAAGTAATTTTACATGTATATCTACATGTATATTCTGTCTAGTCTTCCCGTGAACTTGTCGCGACGACCAGAGCGTTTCGACCTTCTGCGCGGACCATTGTATGCTTAGAGACGTCCGAGCCAGTAAGGTGTTCATTGGTGTTTGGCATCACCGAGATGTTGGTCATACATTACTAGGCGGTGACCATTCCTCTCCTAGCTGGGTAAGTAGACCGGTGAAAGTAGACAAAATTGGTATTGAATATTGATTCTAAACTCTCTAGCCACATTATTTTACAATTTCAAAAGTACTCAATCCCGCTTGGTGTCTCAATCCCGAAGGAATAAAGAAGTTAAGTTCAAAATTTAGCTTAAACGCTGACATACTGATGATTTCCTATCAGTTGAGGAATTTTAAACATCATCAGTGCGATGGTGACAATTGCTACATTCACAATTACAATATTTATAAAACTTACATGTATTCTGTTCTTATGTTCGGTCCAGAATGTCACCGGCTGATCCAGGGTATAGTCGCGGTCCTATAAATACAAACACTGCTGGTAATACATTGCCATGCCGTGCTTAAATATAAGTATACAAAATACCGATTATTTCGCAACAACGTTTTCAAAAATGTCTTCTTCAATGGGAACATGTGTTAATTATACAAAATATATTTACAAACTATACGTCTTAGTTTAACATGAAACTACGTAAATATCACTGGACTCAAGAGGTTACACATGAGGAAGTTCTGAAGAAAGTTGGTACAGATAGACAGTTGATAAAGGCATTCAGAAATAGGAAAATGAGTTGGATAGGAGACATTCTAAGGGGGAGGTTTATTGAAAGTGGTCATAGAAGGTAGAATGGAAGGAAAAAGATGCAGAGGCAGGCCGAGATTAGGTATGTTAGATGATTTAATGATTTACTCTTATGTGGAAATGAAGATGAAAGCGGACGACAGAGAAGATTGGAGGCGTCATAAATGATGGACCTGCCAGTAGGCAGTGAACTAAGAAGAAAAAGAATTGTTTAGTGTTAAGATAGACAACAGAGACACTGTATTGAAAAAAATATCATCAACAATCTATTTTAAAAAGTGCCTAGAAAAAGTATCCTGAATACCTCAAGATACTTCTTAGAAGTATCTTGCAGATACAGATACATTTTAAAAGTATCTTGAAGATACGCTACAAGATATGATAGTATTTTGCATCTTAAAGATACTTTAGTATCGTGAAGATTTTGTATCTTAAAGATACTTTTGTATCTAGAAGATACTATTTTGCCCAACACTTGCCACATGCCACATGCTATTAGATTTAAAAGTATGAAAAATTATAACTATTATCGGTAAAATTTGTGTTATGATTGCGCATGTAAACTAATTATTATTCGCTTATTGCAATGATATTTGACAACGCAGAAATCTTAACACAGTTTGAAAAGCACATGCAGGTACATACAAATAAACGCTACAAGTACATAATATAAATCATAAATTTAACGGCAGTCTTTGTAAAGCATCCTCATGATGAAATTATTGACACTCATAGTCTGCACAGTTTTAAGAGGGAGAGGGTTAAGGATGGGAACTAAGGATGGGCTCTAAGTTTAAGACGCTAGTATTTGCCTTAAATGGTGGCTTGAGAGGCAGCAAAATGTGAAAAGAGTTATTAAGTACAGAGCATTCTTAGAAATAGCCTTAAGGCTCATTTTATCCGAGGCTCCAATAAAGCCCCACCAAAACAGAGATGCATAAGCTAGTTTCTACTAAATTGTAGCCTTGCAAACTTTAAAAACTAGTTCAGAATCCAAACCTTTAAGTCTTCGATATCAAAAAATTTAAGATTTAAGTCTTCGATAGCAAAAATTTTTGTTGTACAGCTGCTAATTTGCTTCCGTGATGTGTTCAGTGAAGGGCATATTAGATTCAAATACTACTCACAAACATTTCCTAGCGTGGAGTCTGGCTATACCATCCAAATGTGGTGATGCAGCAATGGAAGAAAATTTAAACCGTGGCAAATGGAAAAGGTTTTCATGAGATTTTGCTTTGACTAATTGAATATTATTTTTTAGACTAACTTCCAATGGCAATGTGTTCTGGTTAAGTGCTATCAATGTAGTTTGAAGGAACTAAGAGATAAGTGTCGTCGGCAAACTTTACTGTGTCGTTGTGAGAGTGAACTAGTCTGTAGATCCGAAGTAGTAATATATAAAACGACGCCGGACCAACAACGCCCTTGAATGACACTGGCCGAAATGTTTTGTAGGTGAATGCCATCAAAATTAGCACAGTGCTTCGCCCCGAAAGAGATCAATTAGCCAGTTATGTATGCAGTCAGGTATGTAACAGAATACTTCTCCGTAAGTGCAGAGTGCCTGATTGATTTTTACGATTAATTTTTGTTGGACCAACTTTCAATAACAACAAGTTCTGCTTCAGTGCTATCAATGTTGTTTGAAGGAATTATGAGACAAGTGTCGTCGGAAAACTTTACCATGTCGTTGTGAGAGTGAACAGCTCTTAGCTAGGTAAGTTTGCATATTAATTGTATCTGATTGGTCAGTTACTAAGTGACCAAGAGTCACCTGGGTACTGAATTAGTCAGAGCCAAGCAAGTGGAGACATTCAAGTTGTGGTGGCCAGACTTGGCAAGTCCACGGGATAGGCCGAGGGCCGAAACAGGAGAAAAACCCCGAGTAATGATATTTAAGGAATGGTGTTTTAAGGAATGGTGTAATAGCGCAGACCAAGGTAATTACGGCGAAGGACCATATACACGGCCTATGCAGCATTCCAACTATGAGTTGTGAGAACGAAGGCAGCATCGGCGAAGAAGAGTTATTAATACCATTAGATTACTTACTGACTGGAGCCAGTGGCAGTGGCGAAGTCGGTTAAGACCGCGGATCAGTAGGTGCGGGTTCAAATCCTGGGCTCGCCCGTCACTGACATCGCTTTCGAGTGAGGAAGCTGACGTTAACCTTAGCTTTACCAGCTTTTACTTCATAAAGAAAACTTGCATTTTAAGTCTAAACAGTTAAGTAACTCTAATCCAGCTTTAATGCCTCAAGATCCAGGGAGAAACTCGCTAAAACGTAAATTAGGCAGAGATATAGGCTTAATAAAATTGTTTTAATTAATACGGGATTTATATCTGTGCAATTAACAGTGTTCTCCTATTGTTTACGGTATTCAGTGATTACTAATTCTCGGGAACTACTCGAGGCTTCCTTTAGAGCTGAGGTACAGGAGATCACGCTGCCGATAGACTTGGGTCACAATACCCTATGAATCCCTTAAGTCTAAGAATAACTCACACGAAAGCAGTATAAATGATTAGCACAACTATTTTATTCCAAGCGATTAGATATTAGTACACATCGGTTTGGCGCTTACCGCTAACTTACAATAGTCTACGAGTAACTCTTACCACGAGCTGGAGCTAGAGTCCAGAGCGCTAACAGTAATCACGACTAAGAACCGAAACTTAACACTTGAATGACTAAGGCTAGAACTGTAACACACATACACACCCTAGGCATGTTGGGCGCCTGCTTTTATAGGAACTTCTGAGGCATCAGTAGGCTTCATGAATGAGACAGGGAGGTAAACTGAAAGATAGATGATGATATGGGCAGAGATAGAAGAAGAGCCACAAATGATGAAAGCGTATGGACGAGTAGATGATGTAATAAGAAGAGATATAAGAAGAGATACAAAGAATGAAAGCATACAGACAGTTAAAAGAAGAGATATGAGAAGACATCATCGTAGGCTCACTCGGGAATGAGACATATGCAACAATAGTTAGAAGGAGACACAAGCATATCGCGGCACGCCAAGCATTATACATGAACACATATATATAGCCTATTAAATCTCACAACAGATTACGATTTAGTTTAGTTAATGGAAGAGCACGTGTCACAAATAATTCATTTACTATATAATATTATGCTTGTCTGCGGATGAAGATATATAATGTAGATAGATATACTAATATAACATAATTACATAATGAATATTAAAGTCAGAAGAGGAATATACATGTACATGTCTGAATGGATATATGATGATCTATCATTAATTGGATATTGTCTTTCAAGGACTATAGCTTTTATATTGAATCGTGTACAAATAGTAAGTGCATTTATTATCCATTCCTGTACATACCCCGGTTCTCCACCATGTACAGAGAAAAGTAGGAGAGTGGGTATAGTTTAACGTCGATCTCTGCGGACGACGATGATGTTGCTGGGGTAACTAACGGTAGATGTCTGGTACGGGTGATCTGCTGTCATTAAGCCAGATAGGCCGCTGATAATGTGAGAGACGTGAAAGCAACACACTTGGAGCGAGAGAATGACGTGAGAGAAAAGTTATTATCCCATTGTTATTGTATTTTATTACTTCACAATTAATCTATAATAAGTTACATGACTATAAAGCAAATACGCGCTGATACTTTCTGTATCGAAGCCCGAAGGCTTCGCCTTCAAGCGGCCACAAACTACAACGAACTATTCCAATGCTTTAATAGTACAAGTGCGCCCAGACTAAGTCTGCTATATGCTCATATAGAAACATTCTGCATCATCCGACATTCAGCAACCTATAGCAACGTTGTAACTTTGCAATATAGCTAGCAATAGAAATCATCAGATAGTTATAGCCAATAGAAATAAGTGTTCAAATATCACCTCATGCCTACGCTATTTTCCGGAAAGTATACAGTGTTCTAAACAACTTGATAAACTTACAGCACTACATGCTAATGCAATATATATCACATTCCTCATACTCCTACATATCACTGTTTATGTTTAAAACTTGGACTAAAATTTTCTTCTTTGTTTAATCAGTGTTGCAAACTTAAATTTTAGAATGTTCAGAATTTCAGATAGTCAGACAGAATTAAGATGAAAGAATGAATTATCTATAACTAATTAATCGTCAAATTAAACAACTTCGTAAATTAAATTCTTTGAAGATCTTAAATTAGTCCATCTAACCTCCATTAACTAATCCCATTAAAGTATAAAAAAGTTCTTGGTTACGATCAGCTCAAAACCAATTAATTACAATGTAGTTAGTACTATATATAGTTACCACCATTCACTAGAAACCAGCACTACGTTATAGAAAATTCAGAACTAACCTCACTAGGCGGGGGCTTAAGTGGATCTAGACCATCCATGTTGAAATCGCTCTGTGTCGTGGATTTCATTTCATCCTCAACAGGAGTCTGTAACTCTTCCTCTATTTCCCTCCTGAAAATAAAAGTTAGCCTAAAAATATAATATTAAAAGGTTTTATTTAACTAATACTTTGCAAATACAACGATGAAATATGACACCAAGACTAATTAATAGTTATGGTGAAAATAGCTTATTGCCTGTGCATCTAGAGTACACTATTATAATGTTAAGTTAAATCACGTATAAAGAGAAATATATGAATATAGTATATCCTAGTATACTTTGTATAAAACTGTATTATATCAACACCGTTTTTGAAACCCTAGCTCACTCTTAACCTTTAGTTATAACCCTCGCAGAATAGTGGTATAACACATACCTAACGAAAGCCCCCGTCCCGGGCAGCTCTTGAATTTGGAGGGAGCGTAAAGAATCCCACGGTCAGTCGGTATCAATAGTGCCTCACGGATATACATGTACGTCCCAAAAAGATAAATGTGGGAACATGGAATGCTAGAATTTTCCTTCTCACATATCCAATCTTATATTCTCACGCTCGAGCAATAATTTTGCTTTATACTCTTTGTGTACACAAGATCCATCTAATGAACTCTAGATAGTGTTCCAGGCTTCCACACTTAGTAAACTACTCTACTTCTCAATTTTGGTGGGGTTCTACCAATGCTGGTGATAAGAATCGTCTAGAAGCATTCAGACAGGTTATATACAAAAGGCTATAACAATAAGTTCACTTTTGAGGTTCTCTGCTTGTCAGCTGATAGCAAGCTGTTTAGGGTAGTCTGTTACATAGATGAAATAAACGGTCTTACCAAAAATAAAAAACGTTAAAAAACGCGTATTTTACCAAAAATATTAAAAGCGTAATAAAACGTTGAAAAAAACGTTAGTAGCGTACACGTAGGCTTGCATATACATGTATATTACCATGCCTTCATTCCATAACACTAAACAATTTTATTACAACTAGACTTGATCTAAAGTTCTCAAGTGCTAAAGTATGTCCATAGACCCCACAGTGGCTCACAGTTGAAATAATTAGAGGTGAGATCACAGTGTTTCTCTTAATTTTTACGTTTGACGTTTACGGTTTACGTTTTGTAGGAAAAACGTAAACCGTAAACGTCAAACGTAAAAATTATCAGGGCTGCGTTATTTTATAAAAAATAAAAAAGACCTTTTTTATTTTATAAAAAATAAAAAACGCGTTTTTTAACAGATATAAAAAACTTAAAAAAACGTTTTTTTCATCAATGGTCTGTTATAATCCTGACCACTAGCTGGTTCCGCTTTTGTCAGACTAAACCAGTGATGCTTATGGATTCTGCAATATGTGACTAAGGTTACACATTATCGTCGATGTCCTCACGGTCGGGTTCTCTTACGACTGAGATTTTATCAGGGCTGCGTCATATTTCTTAATTCGTTTTAGCGCTTTGTCTAAATCAAGTTGATAGACTCTCCATTCGTCTTTCAAGTTGTTAAATTTGGGCAGCAACACCAAATTTCAGTTTTTCAGCAATTCTGAGCATTGCTACAATGCCTGTTTGATAGCATTAATGCAATGTATCCAAACAGTCAGGTCTCGCAAACAGCCACTAGGATACAGGCACGTTTACAAGCAAATAGACGACTAAGTTTGTAGACATTTCTAATGCCTACATGCTTAATCAAAATATGAGGCTGAGCACAAGTCTTCAGTTTAGTCAGATGCCTTCTTGTTTGATAGCATTAATGCAATGTATCCAAACAGTCAGGTCTCGCAAACAGCCACTAGGATACAGGCACGTTTACAAGCAAATAGACGACTAAGTTTGTAGACATTTCTAATGCCTACATGCTTAATCAAAATATGAGGCTGAGCACAAGTCTTCAGTTTAGTCAGATGCCTTCTTGTTTGATAGCATTAATGCAATGGATCCAAACAGTCAGGTCTCGCAAACAGCCACTAGGATACAGGCACGTTTACAAGCAAATAGACGACTAAGTTTGTAGACATTTCTAATGCCTACATGCTTAATCAAAATATGAGGCTGAGCACAAGTCTTCAGTTTAGTCAGATGCTTTCTTGTCTAGCTCTCACCTAAGCCTCTTTGTCACCTCCAAATAGCTTGATAACAGGAGCTCTTCACAGCAACGACCAAATCGCCTGAAAGACTGATTTTTACTTCCGTGAGTCTGATGTCAATAACTCCTTGCCACTTTTCAAATTTTTTTGAATTGAAAAGTAAAAGTATTTAATTTTTCAAGATCGAGAAGTAAAAGTACAACCAAAACGTCAAAAAGTTAAAGTATTTTCGGAAGAAGAAGTAAAGTACTTTTCCAGCACTGCCTTAGAATCCAAAAAGTATGTTTTTCAGGTTTATAATTTAACCTTAAAATTCTTTAAAATTTAAATTTGACAAATTATATCTGACAATTTTACATTAACATATGATAAGTGTTCTTGGATCACTTATTAACAATGCATTAGGAAAGATGAGCAAGGACTATTGGAACCCAACCCAAGGAAAAAGGCAAACAGAAGACCTAGCAGTATTTGGTTCAACACGATCAACAGAGATTTGAGAACATTGAACATTTCGTGGGAAGAGGCTGTGAGGGTTGTTGATGATAGAAACGAATGGTGGAATGTTACCGACCAATGTTATGTTCAGAACGAAAGAACTGATGATGATGATGATAATGATGATGATAGATGTTACCAATTATTATAATACTAGGCAATTCTTATAAGTCAAGCCATTGGTGCCATATATTACATTTATTGCTCTGTTATGGTTTGAAAGATTTTAGATTTTGAACTTTGTAAGTTGCGACAGTGGAGAAGACTTACAAAACTATAAAGACCTACATTTGCTATGGAAAAAGATATTTTTCCACACATTAAAAAGCATCTCAGCGGATCTGGACGAATTGCAAAAATTACTTAATTTGGGCGGTACAGGGGGCTCAAGCTCCTCTCAATAAAAGCTTGTTGCGCCACTGCTCCGGGACAAAGTTCACATTTTTTACTTACACCCATTTTGACTCTTATACTGTACAATGGTTTAAGTTGGATTTGAGAGCATGGGAAACTGTCAACATTTTTCGGGCCCCCCCTCCATTGTGCGGGGCCCCAGTATATCAAATATGGGCTTCTAGCAGGGGGAACGCACTTCAGAGAAAGTAGACATAGTGGAACTGAGTTCCACCGCCCTCCTCCCACGCAATTTAAAACTGCTTTAAAGAGGGGGGCCCCGGGGACCGGGCCCCCCTCTTTAAACCAGTTGACTTTAAATCCCATATCTCTTCAGTTTGTCGCGCTTCTTTCTTTCAGATTCGTCAGATTAGGCAAATACGTCCATCCCTTACTAAAAATTCAGCCACTATCCTTGCTAATTCTATAGTTCATTCAAAGCTCGACTACTGTAATTCATTATTACATGGGTTGCCTACTTCTTCTCTCAATTGTTTGCAACACGTCTAAAATTCTCTTGCACGTGTTGTTTGTAAGTCCTCTCGACTTCAATTTCGCTCTCTTTCTCTACTTTGCAGTCTTCATTGGCTCCCTGTTAATCAAAGCATAAAATATAAGATAGCTCTATTAACTTTCATTAACTTTCAAAACTCTGCGATTTGGCAAGCCTTCTTACTTATCTGAAATTCTTCTTCCCTATCGTCCCTCACGTGCACTTCGCTCCACCGATGTCAATCTTCTCTCAGTTCGAAATATTCTCACGTCATTGGGCAGACGTTCATTTTCTTACGCAGCACCCACTATCTGGAACTCTTTACCTGCTAATATTCGCTCTTGTTCTTCTCTTTCAACCTTCTCTAGCAAGCTTAAAACTTACCTTTTCCCACCATAGACATAATCAATCTACCTTGACCATTTTTTAATCACCGGACTGGCTTTCGTTTAGGATCTTACTTCTCCTCAGCACATTTCTTTCGCAGATTGGTCTGGGTGAATTGATCTGTAGTGATGTGTGCTGTTGGGGACGTCCCTGACATCATCCCTGGATGAGGAAACGGACGTTAAACCTTTATTATTATTATTTTTATTATTATTATTATTATACTAATAGGAAAGCTAAACATAGAATTGTTGAAAGAGCTATATTAAGCGGAACTCTCGTTAGGCATATCAAGAGAGAGTGAATTAAAATTGTAATAGTACAGACTGGAGCCAGCGGCGATGTCGGTAGAATATTCGACCGCGGATCAGTATTGCGGGGTTCAAATCCTGGGCTCACCCGTCACTGACATCGCTTTCGAGTGAGGAAACTGACGTTAACATTAGCTATATCAGCTTTTTACAAGAGTCAATTAGAAAAATGTAACATACACGGCCTGTTCGTAAAGCATCTGTTCTCTTAATTCCATGCGAGAACCTAGAGTAAATTAGAAAGATAATTAATTAGACACTCTAATACTTATAAAGTACCTAATTTCTAAAATAGAGCAATCAATCAATAAGAATTTAACATCCGGTTCCTCGCCATAAGGCAATGTCAGGAGAGTTTCAGGCACATCTGCATCAACAGAAGCCAGTGCACATAAAATTTGAATTCTATTCCAATATATCCTATCGACTCTTATTGATACAAAGTACCCAAATAAAAAACTTCTTCCTCGCTAATAACACTGCACTGTGCATAAATATAATGTGTTACAGGCATTTTATATCTTTCTCTTAGCGCACTGCCTAGTGGCAGGTCCATGGTATAAAACGCCTTCACTCTTCTCTGTCTTCCGCTTTCCTCTTCATGTCCACATATGAGTGGGTCTTTAACCCTATATTGCATGATTTTTTTGTTTGTCATTAAAATATTAAATTTAGGTATATTTTTGCTCCTTATTAGGGTTTGTAATAAAAAAAATTACCAAAAATGCGAAAAAGAACAAAATATTTCTATTTATTTTTACAGTGCCAATCGGCACTAGCATGCCACTTGGACATTTCGTCCAAGATTATTATAAATCGTTATTATTGGAAAATTAGAAAATTAGAAATTATAAATCGACTTGCAAATTGGCTAGTTTTGGTGGAAAAGAAAGATTTGCTATCCATTGTGTAATTTTTCGAAATCTGCATAATATATATAGAGATATATATAATCTGCATAATATATATAGAGAGATATATAATCTACATAATATATAAAGATATATAATCTGCATAATATATATAGAAAGATATATAATCTGCATAATATATAGAAAGATATATAATCTGCATAATATATATAGAAAGATATATAATCTGCATAATATATATAGAGAGATATATAATCTGCATAATATATATAGAAAGATATATAATCTGCATAATATATATAGAAAGATATATAATCTGCATAATATATATAGAAAGATATATAATCTACATAATATATATATAGAAAGATATATAATCTACATAATATATATAGAAAGATATATAATCTACATAATATATATAGAAAGATATATAATCTACATAATATATATAGAAAGATATATAATCTACATAATATATATAGAAAGATATATAATTTCAAGACTTGAAGGGAAAATTGCCCCTTGTAGATAGGCGACCTGCCCTCTCCTTATTTTAACCCTCCATATATTTTATGTGTGATAAATATAATAGGCCTGTACACGTATAATTAGAGCCGGTAGCGTGTTGAAAAGTAGACAGAAGGTTCAAAGCGATTGCTCTCTCTGTCACTGACATCATTTTGAGACATGGAAACTGACGTTAAGCAGCCCTTTGGCTTTAGAGATATCAATAATACAGTATACATAAGCTATAAGTATATTAAACTAAGCCAAAATAAAAGATAAAATCAAATTGTATCATAAATTACTGTTATCAAAACTAAGGTTCATGGCACACTAGTGCCGTACGGCACTGCACAAATCTATTACTTTATTTAATATGAAAAACTATATTTTTCATTATGTAACGGCTATACTGTTCGATAATTGTATCTTCTAAATGAAAACTATTTTTAATACAACATAGTTTCAACAGAGGCCCTGTAGTTATGCCCGAAAATGTATCATTTTTACCTCTGTCAAAATTTCTTATCAATGTTTATGTTATTGAATTTTAGCGCCAAGGAAGTCACATGGTTCAACCTTTCCATGTCGCAAGTCAAAAACTTTATAATGCCGGACGACACTAGCGTGCAATTATCGCATTTTTCGTTAAGGCATATTACTCTACATCAACGGAAAGTTACAGTGCCGTTTGGCACTCCAGTGCAATATAGGGTTAAATCATTTAACATAAATAATCATGGCCTGCCTCTGCGTCTTTTTCCTTCCATTCTACCTTCAATGATCTCTTTTAATAGAATTTCGAAACCAAAATATATTAAATTTAAACTTTTTTATGTTTCAAAAAATAATAATAATATAATTAATAATAATAACAATAATAATAATAATAATAATAATAATAATAATAGTAATAACTGAGTAGCTGTGTTAACCAAAAGAAGCAGCGACTGGCGTTTCGCTCTCCCAAATGCTTCTTGTGGGCTTTTCTTAGACAATGACGCAATTCGAGTGGCTGTGAGCTACCGTTTAGAGGAGAACACTTGTTGAACAAGTTTTATAACAGTCATTTGCCTCTACGGTCATGAAGTCGATGTGTTAGATCTCCACGGTCACTCCTGCAAACGCAGCTCAGGTTGAATGTCTCACCATTGCAATTTAAACGACATAATAGGGAGCAGCCTTTCGCGAGCGGGCATGCCTTCCTCGAGGGAACCAAACTGGTAGTCCAGGTCAGATGGCAAGCTCCCGTACAGCTTAACTTAAGTGCCCTGGTGCAATGGTAAATGTGTCGTTCGGGACGTCACGGTTATTGACAATATGGCAAACAACTTTTACCTGAATACAGCTTTAGTCACTGCCGCTGGAGCTGCTGATCTAGCCGCTCCTAAGAAAATGGATAGGTACCGCGATCTGGCCTTAGGGTATAAGTTGTTCCGGTGGCCATTAAAACCATGGGCCTCATGAATCCCGATGGAGTTTACTTCATTAATGACATAGGCAGACTAATTGCAGAACAAACCGGAGATAAGCGAGAGACCTCATTTTTTGGCAAAGGCTATTCATGACTTTGCAAGGATTTAATGTACAGTGTAGTTTGCCTGATCAATTCTTTTAAGCAGTTAGATGACCTGCTAAGTAGCCGGACGGCGATTTAGCGCATATTATTCGAATCGTTTGTATAAAACCTAGGGTTCTTAACACTCGGGTTAAAAAGTAATAATAATAACTGCAACAGCAAAAACAACAACAACAACAATAACAAAAATTATAATATCAATAATGGTGAAGCGTCCGCTTCTTCATACAAGTGATGTCTCTCCATCATACGTCATTAAAAATAGATTCATCCAAATGACTTTAAAAACATGTACTGAAGGTAACATGAGATCGTAAAAAGTGCGCCAGTCCGGTGATCAAAAATCAGTCAGGCAAGATAATATAAATCTATGACTAGAAGAGATGTGTTTTCCTCCTTATACAGAAAAAGCAAATAGTAGAGCAAGAGCGAAGATCAGGAGGCAGGAGTTCCAAAGAGTAGGAGCTGAAAAAGAAAATGAGGATCTTTCAATGACCTTAATGGATTGGTGTAGATAGAGATTAAAAAGGATCGGAGCAAGAACAGAGCATTGGGGCACATCATATTTGACGTTGGAATGTGGGTGGAAAGGCGTAATCTTTCGACTTACAAAGTTATAGTGTAATGGTGTAATTACCTACCAACTGAGTAATGATGTACATCTTACTGCGTATGGTGTATTCAGTGGATCATAGACAAGAATTCTATCCTTCATGATTCAGTTATGCTATGTTAGTTACCTTTAGTCTTAGTGACAGGACCGATGTGTGGCCTGTAGGAGTCCAGATGTGAGGTGAGATCTAGTGTGGTGGCAGAGGTGTCAGTGGTCAGCAGACCTCTGTGACTCTCCACTAGTGAATTCACTCTACTCAGACTAGCCTCATTCCGTCCTGCCCTCTGCTCGTCCAGCTCTGCCACACATCTCTACAGAAGAGAAATGAATAAATACTAATATTAAATGTAATATTAAAGTAAAATCTTCTAACATCACCATCTTCACCATCATCATCTTCCTTTAAATCCCAGTTTATCTAGGGTCGGGATACGATAGACCTTCTCCAATCCTCACTGTCCCACACCTTATCATCAGTCAATCCCCTATTTTTCATGTCCTTCCTAATCATCTCATCCCACGTCAGCTGTGCTTTACCTCTCTCTAGCTTAACATCCAGCTCTTCCCTCCAAATTCTCTTGACTACATCCTCATCTACCTTTCCAACAATATACCATCTCAAGCTCAACTGAGTCAACCTAACCTTAATCCCCTCAACACTCAAATTCATCCTCACATATTCATAGCAATAACTGAAATAAATAGCAATAACTGAAACGGTGCATCTGTGTATAATTCTATTGTTAATGCCATGTGCATACAATGCTTAACTGGATCATGTATGCTTGATCGTTCGGCCGCTTTTGATACCATTGATCACAATATAGTCTTCTGGAACGTCTTTCTTACTGGTTCAGTATTCGTGGAATTGTTTTCCATTCTGTCCTTACTAATTATACCACACAATAGACGTAACATTCTAATTTTTCTACATGCAAACTCTGGAAATGTTCCCTTTTTATTGCCCAACACTCCGAACCATATATAATTACTGGCCTTACCACAGAACTATTAAATTTGTCTTTCAATCTCAGTGGCATTTTCCCATCATCTCCACTAGCTGCCCTCCACTTTGCCAAGTTATCCTGAATCCTACTAATAACCTCCATTTCCAACTCCCCATCCCCATTGTCCTCAATTATGGATCTCAAAGACATCAAGTTTTTTGCCTTCCTTAGCTCCATCTCCTGGCCTATTACTTTCTCCCCGTTTATCATCTCAACCTTCCATCTACTCTTCAAATGCTCCGTTTATTCCCTATTTACCCTCATTCCTATACCTTCCAATGCCTCTCTCATGCTTTCGAACATCTCACTTTCTCCATAGTATCTCCTACTATCGCTAGATCATCTGCAAATAGCATGCACCATGGGGCCTTCTTAATGACTCCCTTAAGCAACTAATCCATAATCTAAACAAATAAATATGAACTTAGGGCTGATCCTTCGTGTACCCCAATCTTCACCTCAAAATTCCCCGAGTGTCCACTCTCCACTCTCACACTAGTCCTCACCCTGCTGTACGTATATTTGATTATCTTAACATACGTCCTGTTCACTTTCCTCTTCTTCAGAACTTCCCACTTCAGTTCTCTCGGAACGTTATTATAGGCCTTCTCCAGGTCCACCAATCCCATCTGCATCTTCTTCCTCTTCCTCCTTTTCTTCTCCATCAACTGCGCCAACATAAAGGTCGGCTCTGTTGTCGACCTTCCGGGCATAAACCAAGTTTGGGTTTACGCCCGTTCAACCTCAATGATTGTTGAACACCTCAGCCAAATCTCAACTTATACAGCAGGGTGAGGAGAGTATATAAATTTGTTACATACTCTCCTATATTTTCATTGTATGACTCAATAGATTAAAGCTTAGATAATTCTTACACTCTTCAACGTCCCCTTTCCCCTTAAATACCAACACTAAACAACTCAACCTCCTATTATAATAATTGGGTAGCATATGCCCTAACGAAACTAGAACCGGAATATGACCAGATTATTTGAAATAGGCATATTACGGGATGACGTCCCTGACATCATCCTTGTATGAGGAAACGGACGTTAAACCTTTATTATTTATTATTATTATTATTATTAGCTGTGTATAGTTTTGAAGCGTGCAAAAAGATTGCAACATATGCATAAAGTCTGTCCTAGGGAGGTTATGTCCTCCGGGGGTTATTGTCCGGGAGATATTTGTCCAGGAATTTGTAATATACGGGGTTTGTCCTAGGTGTCATAGGGGGTCTGTCAATGGGGTTTCGTCCTAGGGTGGCTTAGTGCGTGGAGGTTTTGTCATGGGGGGTTGCTGCATGCGGGCCTTGTCCTAAGCGGGAGAGAGTGTGTCCATGGTGGACTAATGTCCGTCGTTCATCATACACATCTCATTTGCCATTAACGTGTAAAAATTTGTATAGCTTCTTAGGTGAGACACAATTTTCGTTTCAGTCAAGGGTTAGTTGCCTCCTATGACAATTATAGCAAGCGGCTGGTCCATTTTCTAGTGATCCGGAAAGTCAACAAGCGTTACCTGCAAAATAGCAATAACTGAAACGGTGCATCTGTGTATAATTCTATTGTTAATGCCATGTGCACACAACACTTAACTGGATTTTGCATGCTTGATCTTTCGGCACCTTTGATACCATTGATCACAATATTCTTCTGGAACGTCTTTCTTCCTGGTTTGGTGTTCGTGGAATTGTTCTTAATTGGTTTTCCTCCTATCTGACGGATCGTTCTTTTAGTGTGAAAGTGAGGGAGTACATCTCTTCACCTTCTTACTTAAAGTATGGTGTGCCTCAAGGCTCCGTTCTTGGTCCTATCCTCTTCAACCTCTATAAAACACCCTTAAGCTCACTGATCTCTTCTCATTCTACTGATCATGAACTATAAGCTGATGACACTCAAATGTACACTTGTTTCACCCCTAACTCCTACTCTGATGCTGAAGCCCTCCTGCAACAAAGTTTTCAGTCTATATCCTCTTGGATATCTGCTAATTTTTTGGCACTCAATCCATCTAAGACTGAATTCTTGTTGGTTGAGACACCTCAACAACTTCTGAAGCTGAATGGGAAATCTCTTTCGTTATCTTCGGATATTACAATAACACCTGTTTCTTCTGTGAGAAATCTTGGTGTTATTTTTGATAAACACCTAACCTTCCACGAAAACATAACTAAAACTTCACAAGCATGTTTCTTTCATATCCGAGATCTTCATCGAATACGTCCATATTTGTCACGTGAGACATCTGCTACAATTGGTGCTGCCATTGTGCAATCGAAATTGGACTACTGCAATTCCCTGTTTTTAAATCTCCCTGGCTGTGAGATAAATCGATTGCAGTTTGTTCAGAATTCTCTTGCGCGAGCAATTTTTTGTATTTCCAAGTACTCACATGTTACGCCAATTTTAAAGTCTTTACACTGGCTAAAGATTAAAGAGCGTATCATTTACAAAACAGCTTCGTTAACCTATAAGTCCATCACCATCCCTGGACAAACTTGTATGTCTCACTTGATGAAAGTGATGCAGCCTGCTGTTACTCGGTCTTCTAAGTTAATTACTCTTGTGAGACCTAGCTTACCTTCACGCTCTAAGCTATCTAATCGTTCTTTCCAGCATGCTGCACCTCAGATCTGGAATTTTCTTCCATCCAATCTTCGGAAACCTTCATTTGAATCACATCAGCCTTTGCTTTCCTATGAGCAGTTCCACAAGCAGTTGAAGACCTATCTTTTCCATCTCTCTTTTCCATCCATCCAGTGTCCATGAGCAGCGACCTGTGCCTAAACCTCCTTTTCTTTAATTCCCTTTACTTTGGACTGATTATCTGGATTTTGGAATTTGCACAGTTTTTGGACCTTCCTTTTGCTCGCCGTTTTGATTTTGTCTCAATAGTGCTCGATGTTGTCATTGATGACTGTAGCACTCTAATTGTTGTTATTATTATTATTATTATTATTATTATTATTATTATTATTATTATTATTACTATTAGGAATGGATACTACAATCTTATGTGAGCTACATCATATGTAGCAATTGGAATCCCTCGCTGGAGTCACCGTTTTGCAGAAATTTTATAAAGATTTGTTAACAAAGAAATATATAAAATTAGATATCTCAAATAATACAAAAGGGCAAGCATGATGGCACTTCACTTCTTAAATTATTCAAATTATTCCTGTGGACTCCTCTTAGGACAGAATTTACATTTTCTAATAAAATAAATAACAAACCTCTTCCACATAATTTTCCAGCAGCGTCTTTCCTTGTGCATTAGGTCGAGCAATAATATTTCTACCATCATAAAATATACTCGACATTTTCTGCACAATAAATTCAATTATTTTTTACGTTTAATTTCTGATTCATCTTCAAATGACAATATAATTAATAATAGCCCAGGCACCATAAGATACTTTAAAATAGGTTTGCTCAGCAATAGCCACTAGATCGTAAAGGCAGAAGAACATTAACGTACCCCAAGAATTGATCCATTAACTATTCCAGGTTCACGTTAAAAATATTAAGAGGAAGATATCCCGGGTTGAAATTTTCTAAAATTGATATACTTGAATTAACAAATAAAAACCTTCGTCTACATCTGTGAAAGCAGGACGAGACAGATTAAAATGTAGAGAAGAGCACTATAGTTTTCAGAAGTGGTGCAAATTTTGCAATTTTTAACTAAAAAAGTAGACCTAATTAAACTTTTGCAAAGTTTAATTTTAAAAATAGCTAAACTCTAGTTTTAACTCTATCTTTTAACTCTTATGAATAATATCTATCGTTTATTAACTCTTCTGAATAATATCTATCGTTTATTAACTCTTCTGAATAATATCTATCTTCTATTAATGTAAAGCGTATTATTAAGCATTTTATTAAAGTAAAGCGTAGGAATTCAACATAATTATTATAAATTCTTTATTACGACAAAGGTTAAGTTTAAATGTATGCTTAGTCCGAATTCGTATTAGCTGAAATAGCAGTGGCAATGAAATCTAGATAGCGAAAATATTTATTTTATTTGCTTTATTTCTAATATAGTTTTTTTAGTTGAACTTTATTTTATTTCTTGTAATTTTAATCAGTTGTATAAAACGATCAGTTTACACACAGCTGTAATCTCAACAGCCGTGGAGAGACAGTTGAGTGTAATCAATTACAATTTAATTGGCTAACGGTTTCACTCAAGAATCCTATTGTGAAGCCGGACCATTGTAAATTACAATTTGTAATATAAAGGTACCTGTTAAGTTAATAGCTGCTGACCGACCACTTAATTGGTCACTCCAGAATCGAAGTGAAACTCAAAGCAAAAATCTATTAGACGTAAAAGTATGACAACTTTTAAACGTCCTATAAATTGATGACAGCGCTCTGAAATGACGGTTCCTAAGCCAAGGTCACCGTGCCTGAGCCAAGACTCTTTTACAGCACACTGAATGACAGAAAGTCTTTAGAGAAAGAGAAACAAGATGCATAAGACTATCATTTTGATCGTGAGAATGAAGCACTAGTTGTGCAGTAGAACGATAACTCCGTAATGACTGTAGTGAACAATTTTCATTGCGTGAAGCCTTTGCAATCGGCAGAGATTCTGTAGATCAAAGCGCAAGACAATCGCTTTCGATCATCCAAATCAGATGGCTGCATACAACTCAAATATGGGTGGAATTGATCTCAGGGATAATTTTGTAGCCATGTACAGAGTGGCTGCAAAAGGAAAGAAACTGTAGTGGTCAATGTTTATAAATTTCATAGACGTCATCCTTTGTAATGCACTGAGACTCCATCGGATGATGGATGGCTCTAAGATTGAGTTGTTAGAATTTTGATGCAGGGTTGCTTTTGTTGCAAGCACAACAGCCAAATAACTCAATCGAGGAAGTACCACCCATCAAGTTCATTGGAATTGGACATCCTTCTGAAATGCATCAGCTCTCCGAACCACGATTGGAACAGATAGGCCACTACACCGTCAAGAATCCTGAAGGACACAAACTTTGATGAAGATACTGCAAGAGTACTCACTACATGCTACATATGCAACAAGTGCAATATATAGGAAGGCATCTTAAGTGTTTCACTGATTATCACTTATAATGCCAGTAAAGCTAGTGTTAACGTCAGTTCCTCACTCGAAAGCGATGTCAGTGATGGGCGAGCCCAGGATTTGAATCCCGCACATACTGATCCGCGATCGAATATCTTTCCGACATCGCCACTGGCTTCAGCCAGTATTTATTACATAAATAAAGTACTGAGTACTTGCTACTTTCATTAAAGTCAAAAATTAAGTTCATTATAAAGTTAACAAGTCTTATGATATATGCAATACAGTACACTGTTTACCGCTGTCTAAAACGCAACATTGCGTAATTTTCGGTGTTGTAAAGAGTACTCGGCAAATTACTTTAAGAAAAGTAAAAGAAAATGGTTAGTGAAAGTAAAAGTAAAAGTAAAAAGTACTTTTTTAATTTTGCTTAAGTAAAAAGTAATAAGTACAAAAAAGTACTTTTGAGTAAAAAGTAAAAGTACTCATATTTTTTAAAGCTAAAATATATACATTGATAGAATCCTTTTAAACATTATCAAATTAGTTTCAAATTACTAGATTTAATTCTAATTAAAAACGAAGTTGAAAAATAAAGGTTAATGAAAAGTTAAGTTCAGGTCTAAAGTATTTGAACTAAGACACACGGCAAGTGGTTTCTTTGTGATCGTAGCACGAATACGCCAGACATTTGTTGCATACAATAAAAACCTCTTCTACATAATTTGGAACTTGACACTTTTGTTTAAAGCTTGACTCCTGCATCTTTGATAATTTATAGCACAAGTAGACCAGTATTAGTATTATCTGAAAAATGACTAAATATATATTTAAAACATTATGGAATAAACGAAAAAGAGGCCAGTGCAACCTTCCTGGTCAAACCCTGTATGTGAATGGGACAACATGCATGGTACGCCCTCTATTGAGTAATGATGTCTTGAGTATGAGTGTGAGAAGGACAGAGAGAGAAAGAGAGAGAGAGAGAGAAAGAGAGAGAGAAAAAGAGAGAAGGATGCGAATTATGATTGTTTCTAGAATCCATAATTGGAAGATTTTTCCAGAAAATAAGTCCTATATAAAAATAATATTTTATTTAATTCCTAATCTATTTCATAACTTTCCAAGGTCATAATTGCCGACTGTTTAAATTTTACTATAAACTTTTACTTAGCTTAACAATGTCGCGACCATCTTGATATCTTGATTCGGTGTCATCAAATCAGAGTAGTAGCTGCTTGCTATTAATTTCAACAGTAAAAAGCACAATTTCGCTAATATTAGCAAATTATGTAACTAAATCACATCATACATCATCACTGTGACTTTAGCCACAATATCTACTAATGCTTGCTTTAAACATCTAATAGTGCCGGCAGGCTGCAGCAACTTTACTGACTGAGAATTAAGGTCCTTAATGGTCCTACTGATCCAATTTTTTGGACAGTAAAGTGGCAGTAAAATCACAACACCTCCAGGGCCTATATATATATATATATATATATATATATATATATATATATATATATATATATATATATATATATATATATATTTACATATATTATATATATTAGGGTGACAATGAAATACATAGGAAAATTTTTTTTTGTATTTTTATCACTCACACCCTCTTAGTTTCTTCATTTTGGTACAAATGAATAATAATGAAAATTAGAATGGACTTGGCTGATATTTAGAGGTTGCACAAGACCGCTGAAGTTTTCATCTATTATTAAGCTAATGCAGCGTTTTACTTAGTATTCAAAGTTTCTTCATTATTTATTGAATAAATTAAAATTTAATTACGATGCATAGAGATTCAGTTTAAGAAAAATAGCAACTATAAATTGAGTTAATTTCTTGTATTTTTGCTCATATTGTTTACTTAAGTAGTCTAAATCAAAGGTCAACTATACAGATTTTCAGTGTTTTTGAGATAGTTGCTGCGAGATGGCTAGTTGCAAAGTTAAAACAAAGAAAAAAGACAGAGGTATTTGGTTGGTGGGTAGTACAATGCTGGAGATTACAGGATCAAAGCTTCCTTAAAATAAACAGGTTTTACAACATTTCTTTCATCATCTTAGTAAGGATAAGAGAACAATTCAAGACAGTGCAACCAACGCTGTGGGAGAAATTGTGTCTTTTGGGAGAAAGGGAGAAAACAAAGATACAAACGATACAAGAAAGTCATATTGTAAATAAAACACATTCCATGTGCCAGGGATTCAAGAAAAGTGCTGCATGCAGAACCGAAGTGCAGCAAGGTAAGGAAGACAGGTTTGCTCAAACCTTTGAAGATCCCTTTGATCTAACACACGCAGACGCTTTGACTTTGATAAAGA